>JAEUYN010002074.1:0-12510 GCA_018257835.1 Euura lappo | reverse complement strand
CCTCCCCTTCTCTAAACCCCATAAAAACCCCATAAAAACCCCGTGGAAACCCCATAGAACCGCATGACAACCCCATGAAAACCCCATAAAAATACCTATGAGACCTAATGAAAAACCCATCAACCCCCATAAAAACCCCATAGAAACCCCATAAAAATACCCATAGAACCCCATGACAACCCCATGAAAACCCCATAAAAATATCTATGAGACCTAATGAAAAACCCATCAACCCCCATAAAAACCCCATAGAAACCCCATAAAAATACCCATAGAACCCCATAAAAACTCCATAGAATTCCCACGGATGACCCAGAATTCCCAAGGATTTCTCAGAATTCTCATGGATTACCCAGAATCCCTTACCCCTCCTCCGTCCCCACTTTTCGGAAAATATCCGAGGTCTTCCGGAAATACCCGAAGTCTTACGGAAATACCCGAAGTAAATCAAAGACATGACAGGATTTCAATCCCTCAAAACTCCCATGTGAACCCCGTAGACGTCAGGAATCCCTCAGAACCCCCATGTGGACCCCGTACATGTCAAAAATGCCTCAGAACCCTCATGTGAACCCCGTACATGTTCAGAATACCTTTGAACCCCTATGTAAATCCTGTACACGTCAAAAATCCCTCAGAACCCCAAAGTGAACCCCGTACATGTCAAGAATACCTCAGAACCCCTATGTCAACCCTGTACATTTCAAGAATACCTCAGAACCCCTATGTGAACCCCGTTCATATAAAGAATCCCTAAGAAACCCTGTACAAGCCTATCCTATTTTGTGTGCGTAGCACATATCGTGGCGACTTTGAAAAAAAAAAATCACTCTTTTTTCATTCCGATTTTCAGATCGATGTACTATTATCGAACCGATATATCTATATCGAATCTGAGACATCTATATACAATTCCATGTGTCGATATACAATATCGATTCCGAAACATTGATTTATGTAGATATCGAATCCGATAAAACGATATACATATGTATTATGTGGATATATCGAGATCGATGAAAGTTTTAAATTACTAATGAGTCTACAAAATTTTCAAACATAGGTATAGCACAATTTCAATTTCACGAAATTAAGGTAGTAGAAATCTCTGAAACTTCGCCCACGTATTGATTCAGATGCTATCTAAATGTCTGTGCAATTCTAATGGGACTGACCGTTCCATACGTGAGATAATTGCAATCAAAATCAGCAATCCTTACACGTAAGCCCCATGCCTAACGCACGTAAATGCCCCGTTTTCTTTTCTGGTGCTCGAACCATCGTCAATAATTTCACAAAAAAACACGCAGGTACAAAGGGCTGCTACCCGGATATTCTCTGAAAATTTCACAATTCTTTACCGTTTATTTTCAAAAATATAGACGTGGAAAGTTCGAAATATCGTCGATTCCCTCTCATAGTCAGTCTTGCCTCACGCATGCGCAACTGCGTTCTTTTACGTTAAACCATTCAAATGCCGGTCTGCGGACAGTCCTAACCGAAACTGTTGTCCCGCAGATTGAAGAAGAGTCCTACTTTTTTTTATATTCACAAATATTATTTACGATCTCAATCACTTCAGTGCTAATATTACGCATTTTGAAGTAAATGATAAGTTTTAAGGATAAAATTATTCAAACTTATGCGCACTGACTGATTACGCGAACTTGAACTAAATTTCATTGAGACTGTCGTAGAGGTACTTCCTTAACAAAAAACTATATTACTTTCTACATGAATAAATAAAAAAATGACCACAAATATAAACACCGAACGGGGGGTTGGCGCGCGAAGCGCGCAGGGGGGCGAAGCCCCCTATATATATAATATATATATATATATATATATTAGCATTGAAAATGCTTCCGTTTTCGGGGTAATAGCGAACCACTGGTTCAGTATAGGGGTCCAGATACTCAATGTCACAAAAAAGTGTCACACGAAAGCGTTACGCTGGTTGACCACTAATGAGTTAGTGGGTCAAGATAGCCATGAATTCTGATATGAGGTTCAACGGTTGCGGAACAATTGAAAACATATTATGTAGTATATTTTTATGTCAAACGTAAAAGTGAACCTAAAAGTGAAGTTCGCGGAGCGGGTGTGAGAGAAAGAGGATGTGTAAAAACAGGGGACATTTTCAATGCCTCGGATGCTTGCGTTACACGCAAGATCTGTAGATTTATATATATATCTACATCTATCGGCTATTTCCGTGACGGACCGCCATGTTATTAGAGTATGAATCGCACACTTTGATGACACCTGGTCATTACGATGACTGTCATTAATGTGAAATTGAATTAATCGGTCATTTTGGTGACTCGGGTTCATTGACCCGAACCTAAAATTTACGAAATGTCAAATTTTGTGGCAGCCAAGTGTACAGTTGCAGACTTGTAGCTGCATAGTTTTGGCTAGGTGGAGAGTTTTTAGTAATCCCGGGGAGTGCGCGAAGCGCACGGGCCGGCAACAGAATATTCTAGTGAAAATATCGTGCCTAGGGACCCAAATGAGGCGCGTCACCAATATACTCGATAGTTTCATTTATATATATATATATATATATATATATATATATATATATATATAACTACAGGTTTTACCCGTGGGGCAAGAATCTTAGGCATTGAAAATGTTTTTTATGATTTTTCATTAATTTTGACTCCTGCTGTAATTATTTCAACCCTCAATTTTTGTTTTTCTCTTAAATGACTCAAACGTGTGCTTTCCGTTGAACTTTCATGTTTTGTCATCACGCCGTGCGAAAAAGTACCAATATATGCACGCTCGCGTGCGTATGATTGTACATTACGCGCGTTTGTAATGGAAAATTTCGTTCAATACACGTGCAACAGTATATCTTTCCAAACAGGTGAACATCGATGAACCGCTAAGTCACTCATTTTGGTACTTCTGTGAAAACATAAATTTTATAGTAAATATTATTATTGAAATAAGTTATATCATTGGAAGTGCGATATAAAGCAAAATTAGCATTGAAGATGCTTCCGTTTTCGGGGTAATAGCGAACCACTGGTTCAGTATAGGGTCCAGATATCAAATGTCACAGAAAGTTGTCACACGAAAGCGTTACGCTGGTTGAGCACCAATGGTTTTAGTGGATCCAGATAGCCATGAATTCTGAGGCTCGACGATTGCGAAACAATTGAGAAAATATTGGAAACGTATACGTGAAATTCGCGATTTTGTACAGCATTATCCAAATATATGTATAGCAAAGAATAAATTCCTCTTCTACAGATCAGATAAAATTCGGAAACAGAGAGCAAATTGTTTTAAATCGAATTCACACTAACTTGAGTCACAAGAGTGCCCGCGGTCGAAATTCCAAAAGACCAAAAAATAGAACGGGCGAAATGTCGAAAAGTGAAATTAACAACGATTCGAAATGTGAAATGGGTCATAATAAGGATCGGCCAGAATATCTTTATTTTGAAAATCTATGTTTCGTTTTCCCGGAATATTGATTATCGCATAACAAATTTTTAGAATGACTGAACGTTCAAATAAATAACCCTTTCGCTGATACAGCTGTTCGATTTTTTAGGCACGTCGATAAGAAAAAAATCGTTCTTCTAACGTTCCGTGATTTTTAGATTCGTATGGAAAAAATCGAGATATCGGCCGTTCTGTTTTTGATCGTTCGGAATTTGTACCAGCATCCATTTTTTTTTTTAAATTGATCCAAATGTAGCAAATCCAAAGGCAACAAAACAAAAGATAGTCAAAACATAATGCACAAAGACGATAAAACAGGGGACATTTTCAATGCCTCGGATGCTTGCGTTACACGCAAGATCTGTAGATTTATATTGTAACGAAGGATGGGACCTTGTCACGAATAAATAAAGGGTTCTCCCGAAATGATAAAGGCGACACGTGAGACCAAGTTTAAGGTGCAAAGAAATAATGTTTATTCAGCCAGTGAATATACGTGTTGTCTCGTTTAAGTCTGAGACCTGACTGTTTTTACAATAATACTGGTCGTCGAAGCGACCAGAAGATTCAGATATTTCATATCAGTTATTTCTATCAACTATTTCCTCAGAATACTAAGTTCAGGGGCGTCTCATTATGACCTCCCCTGATATAACGGGTACCTTTGTAACAATATATATATACATTTTATACATTACAAAATTATATACATATACGTTATATCAGATCAGTATATGATACTATCAGATCAATAAAATTTTTAAAAATAAATAAATATTGAAGAATTCAAAGGAACGGTAAAATATATAAATATTTTATATTTCAATACATAATTTAAGAAAAAAACATTAATTAATTCATTTAGAAACTGTAAAATTCGTTTTCTTCCACAAATATTTGCCAACTTGTTAATAAACCTCCCAATACATTTTGTCAGTTTTCCAGATATTTGTCAACTTTTTGTTATTCTATAATATATTTTTCAATGAATTTTTATAAAATATGTTATATATATTATTTATAATAATATTGTATGCGTCTACTTTTCGAATATACGTTTTTTCGAGACTCCATTTAATCAACCCAATTTCTCTTCTGTACCCACCTTTAATACTCATGTTGATTACTATGCGTAAATCCACATCTTCAGAAGCACAGCTGCACTATGTTCACTGAAAAATTATTGTAGATATTGATAAGTATAATTTAGGAAATCCAAGCGAAAGTCGTCTTTTGAATCCGCAATGCATATACGTGGTACGTTTCAAACTCAATACATGTGTAGGCTTACCTACCTGAGAGCTGATGAATAATCGATTGTATCCATGCATAGTAGGTCCAACTTACGTTAGTTAGACCAACATCGTTTATAAATAGATAAATTCCAGTGGTTGATTCTACACAGCCAGGTAGGATAATCTATAGTAATGTGCGAGGAAAACGAAAATAATGATAAATTTGACAAAACTAAGTTTTGCAACAATAGTCCTTGAAATTCCAAAATAAACATTTTATTTTTCAACTTACGTATGCACAAAAGCAATCAGGTCGACATCTTTCCAAACACGTACGTATTGTTCACTCATTTATGCTTTTTACTTATTAATTATTTTAATTGCAATGGCGAAACAACTCTTATTTCTAAACTTATATCATGTATATTGCAAAGAAGTAATCAGTCAACATCTTTCCAAACAGGTGAGCTTTGTACACGAGCTAATACTTTTTACTTTTATCATTCATATTGCAACGGCGAAACAACTCTTATTTCTAAACTTATATCATGTATATTGCAAAGAAGTAATCAGTCAACATCTTTCCAAACAGGTGAACATCGATGTACCGCTCAGTCACTCATTTTGGTACTTCTGTGAAAACATAAATTTTATAGTAAATTTTAATATTGAAATAAGTTATATCATTGGAAGTGCGATATAAAGGAAAATTCAATAACAACCTTAATATAGTCATAGACGTCATAGTCGACGTACTCCGTCACAACGTCCGGTTCTGCATAGTCATCGTTATCAAAGTTGTCTTGCTCCTGTTCCTGTTCCTCTACCTGTTCCTGTACCTCCACCTGTGCCTGTTCCTCTACCTGTTCGTCTTCCTCAACCTGTTCCTGTTCCTCCACCTGTTCCTGTTCCTCTACCTGTTGTTCATAATATTCCACAGACATTTCTTGTTTCTTTACTTTTGGCATATGGAAAGGATTCGCTCTTCCGACGTCAGCAAGTGCCATGATATTTTCGGCTACTAATTGGAAACCATTCTCTAAAATGCAGTTTTGCAATTTTAGCACTCGAAGTGTCTCTTCAGCTGTGGCATTATTTTTTGCGAACTGTTCTGACACTACGTGTATGTAGTCTCGAGAATTTACAGGCGCTGAAACAAGTGATAGTTTAATTAAATTATTGATTCGAGAACTTAGTAAAATAGTACTAAATTGGTTCAATAGCAGCTCACTCGCGGTCAACATAAACAAAGATAACTGCATGTTCTTTATATTACGCAGACAGTATCCCAGATTTGTGCTATCGCGACCCAGAAAAGGTGGCAAAAATTATTACTGCATCTGCGGTGTTGCACAACTTCCGCAAAACGCACAGGTGAGTAACCTATATCCGAAAAAGTCGTACAATTCAGGATATTTAATTCAATCCTACTCAACATATAGGTTAAATCAAGATAATCTCAACGGAGAATTGATTGAAAATGACAGAGAGGAACTGGTGGACGTTGATTTCGGTTACCAAGCAGGAATGTTGGAAAGAGACCGACTTATTCGCCGATTTTATAATTGAAGTGAGTATCATCTAAATCATTCGGCACCCATGGTCACTGATTGAAAATGTTCACCAGATCTACCAAATCCATGCACGATGTACTTAGTTGTATTTTATCTATGAAAGATTGGTTGCAAGTTCAAATTGTTGTTAAATTTATTATCTTCAAGGTATTAGGAGTGTGAGATATGTAAGCAACAAAAGAGTACAAAAATATCAGTTGACCATTGCATAGACTCTATGCCATAATTGAGTAATTCTAAATTTAGTCGTACGGTATTTTTCGTACCTAGGCCCTGAAGTAGGATCTCACTAACTGAGTGAGGACTGTGTGTCTGAGGACTGGCATAGCTGATCCGAGTGCGAACAACGTTTTCCGATCGAGTCCTGAGAGTCGTACTATACGGACAGCCGGCCGGAAAACTAATAGTGTGAGATTCTTCGACAAGTCTTTATGAGAATTCGATATTTAGGTCGAAATCTCTCTTTCAATATGAAATTGTAGTATCGAAACGTTTCATTTATTGTTACAGTGTATCCAATATACCACAAACCTCTTTCTTTCTGGATGATGAAGAACAGCTGGGGTCCGATGTGGGACAAACAAGGATATTTACAGAGTTCACAGAGGCAATGGAACCAGCCGAGTAAACCATATGGCACCAAACGCCACAGTAGCTTAAGGACGCTCAGCGATATCCATTGATACTCACTCTAATGCTCTCTCTTTTAAGAGCATGCTTTAGTCAGTCTTTACCAACCAAGTGCGTTTTTTTTTAAATTTTGCAAGCCAATCGTAAATGAGGGTGGAAAATGGGATTAGGGGAAGATTATTTACAGGTAGGAAGAAGCTGGTACGCGAAATTAGCAAAAATCGAGTAATATAAGCCGTCTTTGCATCGCGAAGCGTAGCTGCGTCACTTATTTCCACTGATATCAGAGCCTGCGCGTACAGGTGCGAAAAAGAAGAAAAGAGCGGACTCCCGCATGAATGTCTGAACACATATATCCCAAAATATCTTCGATTCACGCAACAATGACGACGAAATCCTTGTTCCTAACTAAAATGGTAATTGCCACTGTCAACTGGTGGTCGCGGCCATGTTGATTCTGCTGGTACACGACGTAAGGGCGCAAGTAATCGGTCTGCGAATGAAAGTTACGCCTTTCCGCCGTACAGCCGCAGATTAGTTCCGGAGCGCGCCAGAGAGAGCGTTGAGCGTAAATAATTGAGCCGATAGATGCGGATCATAGACAGATGTCGGGTTGGTACGCCTGATAATCGACACCATGTGAATCGGCCGGGGGCGGCAATTTTAAAAATATGAAAACGTCTAATTATAATAGTGCAATCATTTTTGGGACACGACAAAGATTGCCGGTACCTAATTATTGGGGGAAAAAATGACAATGAAATGAAAGTGATTATAATGCGACGATAGCCTCAATACCTCGGTAAGTGTAATTAATAATTGATAATTATCCAAATCGATTCCTATCGTAATTTTTATATATTTTTTCTCTTTGTCAATTGAACAAAACTGGTAGTTTATACAACAAGACCAAAATTACAAACCCACTACCTGTACTGCGATATAGTATTATCGATAACAGACTCCTAAATTCAATTGCTCTACCAACATTCGTGAACATTATTTTCAAGTAAAAGCAAGAAATACAACGTATTTTTTCATGAGAATTTATATAAAAAGTTTAGAATGTCTTGGGGGTAGGGGTCGAACATCGCTGAAGTTATTATTCCACATTTATTCGTTCGTCCTAATGACCTAGGATTGAAAGGAAACGAAAATTACATACACACGCACACAGATGATGCAAATTGTACATACAATGATAGAAAATCACCTGTTATTACTGTTACAACATAAATCTTAGGATTTTACACATCTTTTTTTACTTCCCGAAGTAAACAAAACGTACACTTTTGTAGCTTACATTAGGCAACATAAATTAGATCGTATTTTTCCTTCTTTCAATTGAAGCATAACTCAAGGCAGTACAACATATTGAAAATTACTACTTTGTGACGTCAATCGTACTATATTGTACGTGTATATACACTTACACTTTTTGCTATATATGAAGAATATAAATATATATATATATATGTATAAAGCAGAAACGTTAAAATTCAATTATCCGTAAATGTTGTTATTATAATTTGCAACGAAAACGCAGAATGAGACTCGATTATTCGAAGTTACTCTACATTATGCACGCATAAAGATGAAAAAAAAATAACAAAAAAGTAGGAAATGTTGGTGCGAGGTCCCTATTTTGCAAAATTTCAAACATTTACGAACACCGTTATGAAATATCAAGGTCGTGAAGGAAATCGCAAGCTATTTCTGGGATGACAGGGATCCAAAAAAAAATTGCACGGCCCTGTCCCAGCCTCGCCAGCATTCCTAGATTCCAGACGCGCATGCTGACCGAGGATTGAATGGAGCTAGGAGTTGAGGCTCATCACTCGCCGGCGAAAGACGATGGTCTAGGGATCATATTGGTCCTTTATCAGAAGGAGATAATGCCAGACTGTCGCTTCACTATGTCTTCGCTATCGATCCCATCACGGGGGAATTTTTCCTCGCTGTCCGTTGGAATCTGAGAGTAAAAAAGGGTTTCACTATGAATAACAGGTTGAATAACAACAAACAGTAACAAGCAATCTTGTAAGATCATGCATCCGGAGGTATAACGGCAACGGAATGTACCTGGGGACCAGTGCAGATTCATTGAAAAAATTCGACGTACTTCAAATATCATTTACATCCTAACCAAAGTCCATTACACTTCGACAAATTCAATTTTTTTGTAATCACTTGTCTTCGGAGAGAAATCCTTCATCGTGTGACTGAGGGAAATTGAAAAAAAAAAAAATTTTTTTTTTAATTAAAAATTTGGACCAAGTTATCAGCAAAAAAGTGACCAAATTTTAGCTACATTTCGATAACAGGTTTTTTTTTCTCAGTTTCTCTCACTCGCACTATATGAACGATTACTCTCCGGAGAAGATCAGACGTCGGGAGACATAATCTGAGCAACCACGCGGCTAGAACCTTACGACAAGTGATTTTCAAAAAAGTCCATTTTCTTTATGTGTGATGAACCTCGGTTGAGATATGAATGATTTTGGGATTATCCAAAATTTGTTGAATCCCGCTGTACTGGTCTCCTTCATGGATAATCGCAACAACGCCAATCATTCAGTTTCTGGATCTATCTTCAATCATCCGAGGGCAAGTTCAGACTGCTCGAGTCGCTTACTGCGCAGACTTCTTCACTGGCAAGAATGTGTGCGTGGAGTGAAACGAGCTAAGCCAGTACAATTACGAAATTCACCAGTACCTGACTGGCATTGTTTTGCTGATTATCATGTCAACAGTGAATCTAAATACTGATGATACATTATTGATGTCGATTTCGATTCTCTGAGTACATTCATACTGGTGATTTCAACATGATCAAACTGACGACGAACAACCCAGTGTGAAAATCCAATATTTCTCATTCGAGCTCTTGCCAAAGGTCCCACAAACGTCCCACTAGAGATACAGAAGAAATAAAACAATTATAATGATAATCTGCAACGATGAGACGAGTGTGAAAGAATGTCTCCGAGATTCTCTTTATCAACTCAACGTGGCTTATTTGGCAAACTACTTTCAAACAGATTCACCCGTCGACAGAATTTCATGGATGATCCGGAAGGTCCCTGCCAGGAATCCATGTATTGCCACTTTTCACACCCAGGGGGGAGACGTCCTCTTATAGGCAATTTCTTATGGCCCGGCGACGCCCTCCACCGAGGCCCAGAACCACCGCCTGTATAGGAAAAAAAGTTACATTAGTCTACATTCTTCGCTGACTGGGCTTTGACATCAGAAAACAAATTGATTAATTTATTAATTGATGACTCTGCGATGGGGTTTCGTCGGTGTTGCAGCTAAGACTTGACCTGATCTGTTCGAACAATAGATTCACAGTTTCAAACCGATAACAAATCTTGTGCCGACGCAGTATTTTGGTACAGTATTCCAACAGTATTCAACGTCGATAAGGCGACAAGGTGGGACCATGCGACTCGAGCGCCATAGGTATTGAATAAAGCTAGCGAGACAGACCTCTACGCTACGCTCACGTCCGGATGCTGCATTCACTCACACAAATCACGGCGATGTTTCGTGAGTATGACATCTGTCCACGTTACGGAACTTTGTCGCACGGAGTTTTTTATCGATGGATGAAGGTGATTATCTGATATCATCAAGCGTGCCACCGAGTACAATATCTCCTCGGCGATTGAACTGGACGCGTGGTATGCCTACGACGAGGTAGATTCTGATTCGTCTCGCCCAATCGTTTAGTGATCGATAAAAAATCGAATAGAAAACAATAGCTTACATCACACTCAGCGACGAAATCCAATGAGTCCTCCTCCGCGCTTCCGATACCTGGAGCAAATGATTTTACGTTATGCATGACATTCGACTCGCAGCTATATTATTTATTTATTTATTTATTTATTTATTTATTGGATCAACGGGGTAAACCCCTATTACAAGGCAAATAAATTACAGGCGATGTGGATAGTTAGCACATACAAAGAAAACAATACATATAAAAAAAAAGAAAATAAACCTATAAAATATAATACGAAAATAACTAAACCTTACCTGAATTTTCGAATTATATTTCTCTCCAGTCAATCCTCGTCCCTAGACCGCACGAATCGCTCGACTCTCGACCCCTGCAATCACCTCGTACATCTTGCGAATTACAGCTGCAGTATCCTCTCCTGATGAACGAAAGGGGTCGTGGCATTCACAGTACACGAATTATTCTTTTCCGGTCGATGATGAATCGAATCTGTCTGTCACGACACGTTTTCCATGCAGATATCCCGTCCAAAAAGCGCTCGCCGGCAGACTACGTGCCTAAACAAACCTAGCCTAGCTCGACGCGCTACCGCGTTACCGGTAGCGCGCTACCACCGCGATCGTGGCGTTCTCTGCCCTGCGCTGCATGCTTTCACCCGCGGGGAGGATTTTGAACCGCTGGGTGATGAACGGAGCTACTGCAGCGGAGAATTGCCCAAAAGGCGATCGTGTTTGTTCAATGGCTTCTCAACAACAATATTAGTATGGAACCGTATGCAAAGAATAATTCGTCAGACAATAATATACGTCCGTGCGGTCAAATATTATTTTCTCACACCCGGTCGCAAAATGCCACTTTTCATACCTCTTGAGCCAGCGCAAAACAGATCTTTTCGGCCCTCGGGCGGAAAAGTGCTTTGCGCCCGCCTAAAGCGGGCGCAAACGACTCTTTTCTTGCCCTCGGGCGCAAAGTTCCGTTTTGCGCCCGCTCACTCGGTCTGAAAAGAGGCATTTTTGCAGACCAGGTGTTGAGAAAAAAATCGTGTGCAACACGAGCGCAAGGCTATTTTGGCGAGTGTGATTGCAGTACACTCGCCTTCGGCTCGTACTGCAAATTTCACACTCGAAAAATAGTGTTTTGCGCCCTTGATACACAATGTACTAATTAGCGCTCGTGAGTGGCGCTGGCTGTCCACCGATTCTTCCCGCAGGACTGCTCATGCGCCCGCGCGGTGGCAGACGATTCGAAGCACTCACGAGCATACGCGAAGAGTGTGTACATGTAGAGTGCGATTGACACGTGCTGTGATACATCACGACTAGAAACGTTTCACATTGGTTTCATACTTTTGTTCCACGTTTGTTCATAGTCCAGTGAGCGAACACACACGTTTCAGAATCGATTGCTCATGTGCCTGTGCTCTCAACATGGGTCGAAATCACGCTTCCGGCAAATCCCGACCATTGTCCAGAACACGGGTGTCACTCAAACAACTGGCAAAAGGACGGTATGCTTTCCATTTTCAAAATATTTTTCGTTGATGCCATAGTATAGCCTAAGTATTTTCGGTTACCTATAGTGGTTATAACGTTAGGATAAACTATCTGTCATTGCAAAGCGGCAATTATTCGGGAACCGCGAAGTAGTCACGAGTGGTCTCTGAGGGTATCGCACGAGACTACATTGTGTCACAAATGTAATAGTACTTTTCGATACGAGTGCGAAAGGATTGTTTTGACACGAGTGGGAGGTTTGTCGCCCGAGCGAAGCGAGGGTGACAATCTCACGAGTGAAAAAACAACTTTCGCACATGTATTGAACCAAATTTTATATCACAAACGCGTGTAAAGTCCGATTAGAC
>JAEUYN010002073.1:0-447367 GCA_018257835.1 Euura lappo | reverse complement strand
GGAAAGACTTTATTTTGGGTCTTCTATATGAAAAATAGAGTAAATTATCATACGGCGGTTGAAAAATATCATATCAACCGGGGCGAATGAAGAAAAAAAAACGAATTTGGTTGAGGAATAATTATTACACCAAGTTGATTACAATGGAAAGTTTAATTAGTGCTCGTTACGTTCCGTACCGTTGAACTAAACTAGTTGCTAATTTGAAATATCTGTGCTGAATATATATTTCAAACAGTCAGTCACAACCGTGTGGACAGAAATGAGCTTGTAACGGATATTTGGTTGCGTTTATATCATTTCCTTCAAAATGAAATAAGTATTATAAAAATAAGTATTTCAGATCATTCTGTAGGCTTGAAATTGCGAAGATCTATGGAAAACTCGAATTTTACTTCTGGTATGGTGTAATGATAACTTCGAGTTTTCGTTGAAGACCCTCTTGATTTAATCGTAGTCTGAGAAAATCCAAAGGCTATGCCATAAAATATACAACCTCCGATGATTTGTAGTTCTGTAATTCGACAACATGAGGTCGACAGTTCATAAAATACAAGTTATCTGAATCGTTCAACGCACTCGAGTCTCGGAACACAAGATCGAAAAAATTTATTATGTCAATGTGTCAATATAATGTCAATTATTGACGTATTGGCATCACCTTTTGAACATATTCGTTCCAATTCTCCGTAATCTGGAGGAAAATTATGAGGGAATAGAGCTTTCATAAATTGATGAAATTCAGAAGACTTTCAAAATGAGGTTTTCTTCGAAAACTCGACTAGAAGTTTCATAAATTGAATACAGCCGACCCGAAAGTAATTTGACCATCAATCTTTGAGTCTACAAGAATGCGTATTTCATTGGAATATAAATTTATATTGTTTTGTCGAAAAGTCAAAAGTCACTAGTTAATTTCTCTCCATAAAAACTTTACATAACTTTCTTCAGGATAGTTTCACTCGAGATCGACCCTCTTTCCGACTCCCCTTCGAAACTGTATGACTGATAAGAATTTTCCTGCGGAATGAGATATTGCGACCTAGTATTACGAATGTCGCAACGGTGTAGAAAGAAACCTGTGGTCCCAGTCAGCAAGTGGATAACCGAACCCTGGGAATAAATAGGCTTTTCGGTTGACGACAGCTCATCAAAGTTTTGATGAAAACACGAAAGACTTATAAAAGCTGGTTAAAATCGGGTTTAAATGGCTGTTTTCAACGTCAATTATCCCGGGCTTGTCAGCAAATGAATGGAACCGAACAAGAGTGAAACCAATTATGAATTGCGCGCTGTTTTAATTGGAATTTATAATAAATAAATTGGAGCTCAGCTGGCGCGTCGCGGTGCGAAATGCTCGGATCATGAAATAGTGGTAAAATCGACAAACTATAGAGGCAGAGCTTACGCGTACGTCGCTTAAATTGTGTATGGCTATGTGCCTGGAGGTACTCGAGAAAAGCTCTCTGACAATTCTCAGCGGGTATTATCGAGCCCGAAGACTGTAATATTGCAAAAGTTTTATTGAACTAAGAAGAAAAGTTGAAAAAGACACGCAAACCCACTCGCGGTTGAAGTAGGCATAGTAATAATTCCGCTGCGTCACCGGTGGAATCGAACCGCAGGAAATCAGTTGGAATACATCCGTACGTGGAACTCGATAGTGAAGGTGGTGCTCGAGGTGCTGAAGATTGTGTGGTAGTACGGTGAAAATTACACGATGCACCAATTCCGCACAGCAAAGCAAACAGAATGGAAAAGCATCGTAGATCGTAGTGAAATTGCGCCGCTGATCTCACCGCGCGGCATGCGGTTCGAGATAGGTTCGCGTTAGTTTGGCGGAGACTTCAGATAAAAAGTATACTGCAGCAAAGGGTGCAATAAAATTGATGGCTATTCGCACGAGCAATAAATGTTTACGTTCAAAGGCTGCAGGTACGCCCCCTGCAGTAAAAATCGTTGTTTCCTTCCGCCCGATTCACTTCGGGTCCGTTAGTCAAAATCCGAGATTTTGAATTTTGCACACTGAGATACTTAGATATTTAGATATTTAAGGATTCATCATATTACCGTCTACCTATCTTTTACAAACATCTGAATTTCTGTAATTATTTTCTGTCTTTGTGGAAAGACAAAGTTGAACTTAATTAATAAATTCTGCATTCTATGAGGTGAAGGTGAAGTAAAACGTATCGCGTTGCGCTTAGATAAAGTGTCTAAGCGGGTAGGTAATTTGTATAATATCAAAGTTGATGATCGCGCTTTCGAGCAGATTATTTTGCGTTCAGCATACGCGACACAGGTGCGAATGTTTCACTGCGCGTAAATATAATCTTGAATCTTGGTATAGTAATTTAATAGGCGGGTGGTAACGATGAGGTTAGAGCCAACGTCTCTATCGGCTAATTGCTTCGGGTGCAGCTTGGGTAATTGAGGCAAGAACCACGTCTGGCAAGGACGTGAAAAGGTACGAGGCGCGAGCATTAACGATGCTGTAAGTTTTAACGATCCAAATTTTGGAAGAATATTTTCCAAAATTATCCAACGACCGAAATTTCGCGATCTTTTTACCCCACGTGGCTCACGACCACGACCTTAATGGTTTCGTTCAGTTTGGTACCACTCATTTGCGACGATAAAAGTTCCGTTATTATTCGATACGAAATTCCGAAACCAATCAAAACTTTTTGGCAACGAGCTTAAAACTCAACTTCATCGATGGGCCTATAAGAATAATTGGAAAGTAAAAAGCTCTCCAAGTTAATCGGATTTGGTGAAAAATCGTTGTTTCCTTCCAAGAATTATTTCAATGTTATCCGAAGACGGCAAACAGAGAAAGTACTTCAATTCGGTACTTGAGATTCTAAGTCTTGTTACCAAGAGAAAGGTCAGATTTTAATTCCGTTCCGTAACGTATATTGCGTCGAGATATTCTGATATCGGCTTCGTTTCCATACTCTGTCATAAACTCTGCAAAAGCTTCAGTCGTACTTTGGTAGTTCGGAGTTTACGCCAAACCGCTTAGCCTCTTGAGTAATAAAGGGTAGAGTGCCTTCGTGCAACGCCGAAGAGCCGATGATGGTGAGAGGGAAGCACGACGAGGTTGAATAAGGGTAGGGCTAGGGGGAGTACGAAGGGCAAAGGGCGTAAGAACGGGGGTGGAGCCGAGGCTCCTGATCGCAGCTTATATTCGAACATTGTTGGCCGACCGTTCCGAAGGGTCTGAGAAGACGATAGTGCCCGAATACACCCCCACAAAATGCCTTCAGAAATCTCCGTCCGTGTCCGTGTCCGTATACGGTACTGCAAAACGCATTTTCACCGAAATCCGCTTACCCAAGGCGGATAATCGCACCTTAAACTCTAAAAGCTGTATCCAGCTACGCACGAGGGAGCCGAGATGAGACGAATGCCGAAAAATACGACACATACATGAGGGTAACTTTCACTATGCTTGAGCTTCTCCCATGAGTATATCTGCGGGGTGAGTGAACGTGACCGAAGTATCAAATTTCGTGATAAAATACTGAATCGATGAGTGTTATGACAGAGTTGCACCAGATGTATTTGATCGAAGAAAAGGAAGTGTGTAAAAATCGAGCTTGCGAAAGTTTCCACACAGAAAACCATGAATTGCTCTGTCGTATATGGGAATCTGATGTTACTCGGGGCCGACCCAGCGTGACCTCGGTATTGCGTGACGGGTATGCCAAGTGTGCCAATAGCCGCAAGGTGGTTCGTTTTTCATTGAAATTCTTATACTTCCCCTATCCCTTGTAGAACCTCGGAGAAGTTTTCATTTTGCTAGATAATGGAAATCGTGCACTTTGTACCTGATCAAATAAAAAATTCTCATGCCTCGAGCACGAGTACCCCAAATTTATTTTTTCCCATTCGTCACAACGAATGAAAACGTCCACAGAAAAGTTCTCAGGTTCTGAATCGACTAGGATTTTTCTTCAGATTGCGCGGACAAATCTCAGGGTCGAGTTAGGGGCCTGATCGAGCTCCCCTAGAAATGAGTCAGGCCCAGATACTCGCGAAGATATCTGCGAAAGTGAAGAGATATTTCTGGAATTTCTGTCAGTGACAATCGATAGTGGGAGCCACGCGTGTCGCCATTTAGGTATACCGGCGTCCTGAAGCCGAGGCCGGGGCCTGTGCTGATGCAACGGTGATCCCTGGTGAAAATAATTTCTACGCCAAACTACGAAAAATACCGAAGCGTAAAAATGCGTAGAAAAACGAGGTTTTTCGTAATAATTCATAATTTTTCGTAATTTGTCGTAGTTGTTCGTAGTTTTGGAAGTAGAAAACTACGAATTTTCATGAACAATTACGAAAATCTACAGTTTTCCCACAACGGAATATCAGTTCTACGAGTATCTACGGGAATCTACGAATATCTACAAACGGAATGAAGCTGAATGTTCTTGTCTTGAGTTGTCGTAGTTTTTCGTAGTTTTGGAAGTGGAAAACTACGGATTTTCTTGAACAATTACGAAAATCTACAGTTTTCCCACAACGGAATATCAGTTCTACGAGTATCTACGGGAATCTACGAAAATCTACAAACGGAATGAAGCTGAATGTTCTTGTCTTGATTTGTCGTAGTTTTTCGTAGTTTTGGCAGTGGAAAACTACGGATTTTCATGAACAATTACAAAAATCTACAGTTTCCCGAAAACGGAATATCCCTGGTAAAAATAATTTTCACGTCAAACTACAAAAACTGTCAAATCGTAGAAATGTTCAGAAAATCGGAATTGTTTGCAATTTCTCGTAATTTTTCGTAGTCTTTCGTAGTTCCGGAAGTAGAAAACTACAAAATTTCATGATTAATTATGGAAATTTACATCTTTCAAGCAACAGAATATATTTACTACAAATATCTACGAAAGTTTACGAAAATCTACGACCATGATCAACCCGAAAATTTTTTCGTAGATTTTTACGGAATATGGTAGATAAGAATTGCACAAACTATGAATATCTACGAACATTTACAGAAATTTACGACTGAAATGTATGAGAATCTTTTTACGTAGATCGCAAGTATAAAACTACAAAAAATTACGATAATTTAGAATTTTCTACAACAAAAGTGAAAAGTCTAATTGCCGGAAGGATTTGATTAAACTTTGGCGATTGTTTGTTGAATAGTACGAATTTCTACGCAAAATTACTATAATGTATGATTTTCTACGAAAAGCTGGCAGAATATGAAGCTTAACGTGACAAAGCTTTTCAAATATTCAGTTGAAGTTCCATGTCAGTCACTAACTTCATGTTGCCAGAAAATGTCAAGTTCTGCAAGGAGATGAATTTGGGCGAGTTGAAGACCATACATCTGGGGATCACCGAGGTTAAGCAACATCGGACGCGGTCAGTACTTGGATGGGTGGCCCCTAAAAGTGAGCTAGGTTCAAATCCTTCTGGGGGTAAATTTTTTTTTTTTTTAATTTTAAATTCAATAATTCCATCAACGTTGAGTAGATTTTTTCTAAAAATAGGTCGAATTACTATGAAATCGCTTCGTTTATTAAATTGCGGTACGGGTAGGATCCAGGTACAATCCCGAAACTGGCTTCTACAACTATCTACGAAAAAACTACGAGGAACTACGATAAACTATGAATACCTAGAAACGACAATTCATATAGACATCGAATTTCATTCTACAACTATCTACGAAAAACTACTACTCTGTACAAAATCTGGCGTAAAAATAAACTACGAAAAGTCCGAAATCCGATACTTTTTCGTAGATTCTTTTCGTAGTTTGGCGTAGAAATTATTTTCACCAGGGATGCTGACGCCTATAACAGAAACGACCTAACCGAGGCACGGTTTGCGTGGCGTGTGCACGATTGTCCGCTCAGATTGTGGTAACTATCGAAATTACGTTTCCTGTACAACGTAATTGGATTGCGGCACGTGGTAAGCTCCGGGACTGATCGATGTCTTCTGTACCTCGACTGTTTCAACGTCCGTTTCATTGATTGTCCGATTTTTCTCGAATTATTTTTCGTCAACATTTACTGATAACAGGAAAATCGTTGTAGTTTGATTGATCAAACAGCAGAACACGATAGACGTTCGAGAGGGGAAATTCTGTTCGTGAATAAAAGTGAGCGAAGACAATGGATGCAGATACGAAAATAAAATACCTATCGCCCTTACGTGGGTCCCGAAAATGCTATAAAGAAAGTGGAGAACGCCGTCAATAAGAAGTGAGAGAGTGCAAAGAGTCTTTAGCCCCGAAGTGGCTCGTCTTTTTTCTTACAGTTTGAGGAAAGAATCGATGAAATAGTAATAATAAATGAATGAAAGGAGGAATCGATTGGTCTTAAAAGCTGAGGAAAATTCGGAAGAAAGTTCCAAATTGAGGAAACCATCAGACAAATATTGCAACTACCTGGTCTCAGGAGACGGCCGAATGAACCAATTCTGGGGTTCGAATCCCGGGTCCATTCAGTAAACGCGAATAGTAGGTACAAATGCGAGCGACTATAGACCCGGCTCGAAATGTTGGGTCAAGTTTCTGTGGCTGAAGAGAACCTGGGGCTGAATCGATGTGGCTTGGGGTTAGGATCTTTCAGGTAGGTGGTAACGGGACTTAGCGGGTATAGATAGCGTATCTTGAAAACACGAAGCCCCTGGTATAATATTAGCTAGCTTGACTTTATTTTTGTCAGCCCGCGAAATACTCTGGAATAGTATAATTAAATTGCGTTTTCCTTTCGAGGGGTAAGTTTTTGATTAATGAGTGTCATCACTTCGGGCAGGGGGTCTCGACTCCATCTCTCACCTTTTATTTCTGACTAATATACGTTGGAACCTTTGCAAAATGGGTTTGAAGCGAGTAAACAACTCTTTTTCCGCAGGGTGCAAATAAGGGTCGAGGGATAATGAGGTGAAAATTGCATTTCGCTTCAAAATCATTTGTAAACGTCCCCGTTTGGTTATTTCGAAACTTGACGCCGAGGATTCAGGATAGACAGTCTCTCTTGCACTTCTTATTGCACCGTCGTCATAAATCAAGGAAAAGCATACAAGAATTTCCCCCCTTTTCGCACTATACGTGTTTCACATCTCCGTGTCCGTGTCCATGTTTGCATTCGCGCACCGAATACGAAGAAGACTGTGAATCGATATTTCGCAAGCCCTTGGAGAAAGGGGACGAACGAAGTAACAAAAATTAGTCCATTATTAATTCAGCTCCCGCAATGCATTTTGTCTAATTTGAATAATTTATTTATCTCCATGATATAAAAGAAGCCACTGCATTGTGCAGGGATCTTGAAACGTACTTTGCGACCGTGGAAGAAGATTCTTCCCTCTGAAAATTTGTGCTACGAAAAACCCCGTGCTGTAGACCACATTTGAATAATTTAATCACGAGTTACAGAGAGCTACAAAGTGCTCGGCATGTTTTCTCAGCTCATCACGAATACCTACCGATACAGAATGCGCTTGAAAATGTATGCGCGGATTCGGTCGGTAATTGCTAAAATAGTTGCACGCTATCGCCTCTGTTTATTGACCTGACCTATCTCGACCGGCGACCCGACTCGCAGCAGCAGTCTATTTAGCTCCGTGCAATAAATCTAACAGGCTACTTTTTCCCTCTCTTTTGTTTGTCGCGCCTTTCAGTAATTCAAAGTTCGTTAAAAACCCGGAGTAAAACAGTGAGCTGGTGTGCAAAAGTGATTTGCTTGAAGCCGTACTCATGCCAAACGTGCTCAGCTTCTGCAAACTTGCAGGAACTTAACGTCGTCAATCTTGTCGATGTATTTGCCTGTTTTCAAGCTGCTTCAACACTCTCGCTATTATGTCTCCTTTCGCTTGCGGATAACTTTTCAGACTAGAAATCCGTAAACAATGGCGCCCCGGGCACTGGCGTTATTTCGGGGCGTTGGGTCTACCCAAATGAAATGAGGATCAAAGTCCAACAAATTTTCATTGATTCGGATAATCGATTGAAACGTCATTCGAGATATTTGCTGAAATAATTTAATACGAATGGAAATTTCTTTCAATCGTATCGTTGGCGCGAGAGATCTCTGGTGTAGATTTCAACTGAAAACGCGAGGTGCGGTAATTTCGAGGAATAACCGTAATTAGCAATGATGGGGAGGTTTAAATGCTCTCTACGTATAATTTATTTTCCTCGTATTCCGTCCCTAGCACCGTTTCAATAAAATGGAATCAAATAATAGTATATTTCGATACAAGTGCGAAAGGCTTGTTTTGAGACGAGTGGGAGGTTTGTCGCCCGAGCAAAGCGAGGGTGACAATCTCACGAGTCGAAAAACAACTTTCGCACATGTATCGAACAAAATTTTTCATCACAAACGCACGTAAAGTCCGATTACACGCACGCTTGCGTGCGTAAAATCGAACTTTACGCACGGCGTGCGGAAAAATATAATATGAGTTATATCCTCGCCGAGTTTTAGAGAGTTTTTAGATATTAGTGTAATAATTTCATTCTAGTTTTATAACGAACGATAATTATATTGTTATACTTTTTGTAACACCTGCTTGCAGGGTCCATCTTCCAATGCCTAAGTAGCGTGCGTGATGAAAAATAAGTTGGCGCATGCGCACATCGTAAATGATCCAATTTCCGTCCTAGGGCTTTCTTTCGCGCATGTGCACATTTAAATGTTTCACTTTTACGCATTAATTGATACTATTTGGACGGAAAACAATCTTATTTTCAATCTGACCAAGTAGAAGCGTAAGACTTAACGAGGAAGAAGAAGAGTAGACTCGGAAATCCAGGACTCAGGATTTGATTCATCATTCTAGCTACATATTAACATTTCGCAGTAACTTTTTGTCATAAATAATGCGTGCGGACACATGATATTGTCAAATAAATTAAAACCGTAAGGTTTGTTGGATGCTCTGTACAGAATGCGTAAAGCCGAATGATGTGGATTCTTCTAACTCGATGATTTGAGATGCTCGCCTTGATCATTCAGGGCAAGGAGTTTGGGAGAATACCGGGAGTAAAATATATTTGAATACTAAGAGGGTAAGCTGTTGGTTAATTCTTCAATTTGGTAAATAAGCCGAGTCAAAGTCTTCCTGAGACGTTTCGTGAAGCCGAGGAAAATGTGCATTTAGAATCCCGGACTTCCGGATGGCTGGTAAAAATAAACGAAGCTTTCTAGCCCCGTCGTTTCTTACGGCAGCGTGAAATCGAGGATTTAGAGAAAGGCAGGATTTCCGTCGCCTTCCGAAATTCCCTCCCTTATCTTATTTTCTCTTAATCTACGTACGCGACGTAGCGTATACAAAACAACGATCTCATCAACCTCAATATTCACTTTCATTTTTAACTCGTTTGAATTTACTTCCAATTATTCCACCAGTCTTCTCGAATCCAACATGATTACTCATCCGACCGCGTTTTTTTTTCCGTTTTTTCTCACTGAATCACGCCTTCGAGTTCGTCGCTTCATCTTTTTCCTAGGGGTGAACCAAGGGGAGGAAAAAGAAGAAGAAAAGACGTCGTCGCCGGCCGCTTCGTTCAACGAAAGTAAAAGTTCTTGTGAACGTGAAGTCGACGTGGAACGTCCAGCAACTGATGGTTCACGTCGACCTCCTGGAGTCACGGTGAAGCCTGGCCAGCTTACGTTACCCTGGACTCCGGCCAAGACCAGGCACCGTGGGGAATCGACTGAAAGAGGCCATCGTCAAGACTAACGATTGTCCAAAGTCTACAGATGGAACTCTACGAGCTTTTATTTAGAATCGAAAATTCTCGGAACAGATTCTAGGTTGAAAAAAATTTTACCGGATGGTTCGAATCGTCTGAAATCAAGTCACGTGTGTGTGAGATAGGTACCATAAAGTCAACAACGGATCCGTAACTCAAGTGCCGTACTGTGTTTTACTATTAATAGCCGGCCATTAAACACTAGTTCGATCCACTCAGGTCGTAGTTGGTCGTTGGTAGGCAATATCGTGTCTTACAAGCGTGTGGATCGCGTGCAAGTTGCTTCAACAATCAATTAAAAGGCTATATCCCCCATTTAATAAATAAACGATATCCGAATCCTCGACACGATGCATGGAAATTAAACGTAACTTCAGATCCCTGATCTATTTGATCTACGAGGTCATAGTTACCCGCCTCAACAAACTTATATCTTCACTGATATGCAAATGGAACTTTTACCGTTTCATTACGATCACCATTATCTTTTTCCTCAGTTTGACAAAATATCGTTAGGATTATGATTATCGTACAGCATCATCATCATATTTGGCGGTTATTATTCAAATTACGCCTCATGATAGTGCCTATCATAATGCTCGTCCTTTCTGCCCCCAATGAGGCTCACTTTCGCCGACGTTCATCGCGGTGTAATTTCATCATGTTTCCTTTGTCGTGGTCCCTAAAGACTCGTTTCTTCCTAGGTGTCGACTTAACGCGTGAATGAGAAGTTCTCTCATTGTCAGAGGGAAAAAAAACCACGTTTGCAACAAAGGTGTGTTCCACGCGTTTCAGTGTGTTTCAGGAGATTGCGTGTTCGGAAGTCGTGATAAAAGTATTTGCTGATTTACGTAGATTGGCGTAACGTAACGGGCAACACTCGTGCGTGCTGTATCAGTCGTTAGGGCATTCTCGTGAGCACGCAGACGACATACCTAGAGTCTACGTAGTCTTAGGGTGAAAATTTCAACGATATAAATTAGAGACTAGGCACCCCGGCTCTGGGACCACAGCGACCTCCACGTGTAAATACAATTAGCAAGAGTCGCAGGCGGGAACGACGATCGAGCTATATTTTTGTTCCTCAATGTGTTTAATTATGCTAAACGTGGTAATATGGAGGGGTGCACGTAACGCCGAGGGGGAAAATATAAGGGAAAAAATTAAGGGGGAGGATAAGAAAAGCTCGTCTTACAAGACTCTGAAGAAACTAAATAAATTATGATAATCTCATCGGATAACGCGGTTAACATGCTAGCTGAAGTCTAATCGAAACTTAGCTTCAACGGGAGAGTAAAATGAAGAGAATTTTTTCCAGCGAACTTAGCAGGTGCATTCAAAGGAGAGAAATGAGTGTTGAACGAGGTGACGAAGGTAACCGTGTCGAGATCGGGGTGTGAAGAGTATGAAAACTGGTAAAAGACCAAAGGCAAGACCTATTATTCTGAAACGCGGGTGGGCAAGCCGGGGTTTCGCACTGCCATTGGGTTCCCGCTAATTTTACATCGCGTAAAATTTATAGGCGGGATGTTAAAACGCTTATTAAGGCCGCGACTGCCGCGCGCGATATAACTTCGGCGAAGCCTCTGTAATGACCTCGGCCCAGAGTATTCTATCTCACTCTCCCTCTCTTGTTCTCTCTTCCTCTGGGCTTGCTGTTTTTGGCTAATTCTGGAATAACTTTTCTAATAAAACACGACTTTCGTTACGAACTTACTTTTCTTCCTCCGAGCTTGTACGACACCACCACGTGCTATCAAGACCCCACGTACACCGCCTGGGTTCTATACATACTTTTTTTCATCCCTGCATCACCTTTGCGTCAACCATACTTTCCTCATTTCGTGAAGTGAGATAATACCTCCAAAATTAAAATGTAGGTTGAATTTTTATGGTCTTTGAAATAATTCACCAAAGATAAGATTGTGGAGACAAGGTTTCACTTCTGATCTCGGTTTAACTCCAGTCAGGAATAACAAAAGGGGCCGAAACCACAGCGAGGAATAACAGAAATTAACTTCGTACTTCAATTGAGGATGTACTTATGTATACGTTTGTAGAGATCTGGAAAATATCCCGAGGGATGGAACAGGATTCGAATGTTGTTTTCTTTGGAATTTGGGAACACAGCTCTGTGATTCTTCATAAAGTCTTTCGCTCTTCACAATTTGTTTTGCCAGTTTTTAATTTTCGACTAGATAAAAAAGGCAGTTATTTTTTCTACACCCATCGTTCGGTAAATAAAAAAAAAAAAAAAGAACATTTCCCCTCTTCGTCGCCGCTCGCATCCGTATTAAATGTGCGATTATAAAAAGTTACTTTATGTCGCAAAAGGGTAAAAAAAAAAAAAAAATAGGGAGGAGGAAGTTTAGAGCCGTGTAGTAAATTGGGTTACAAGTGCCATTAAAAACGTCAGCGTTGTACACAATTTCGAATAGCAACTCCTCCGCGGTTATACGCTTCAAACCTCCGACTTTACTGTGATTATTTTCTTCAGTATTTTTCAACGTATAGATCGACCGACCAATTTAAAACTGTGCTATAGCTTTTGTCTGCGATAAAAGAGAAAACATTCTACCAGAATCAATAGCTGAAAATTTAAAAGTTCCCGAAAGTAATCTGCTCCAAGAATCTGATTCCACATTTCCTCGCTCACAACGTTAACGTTTTCCCAATTGGGAAAAAATCGCGGAGGAGATACGAATCCCGCGAAAAGTCGAAACACTGACCTGCGTGGTTACAAATCACCATAAATTGCCAGCAAACTTTAGTGACACATTGACTCAGCACCTTCGTCGTTAGAACACCGATTAAGGATACAGCGATATTCCCTTCTGTGCCGAAAATTAGAAGACGAGGGAAAAAAAAACTGTACACAAAATTTCCAGAATAGGATCGGATGTAAGTGAAGCTTTCCGCATTTAGGGCTTCACTTTCGCACTGCTCGGAAATGAGGCACTTTACGCACGCTTCACCAGGTTTGAAATCAAACTTTCCGTACAGGTGTGACAAAAAAATATCAGTTTCGCAATCAAAATGAATCTGACCCAATTCGAAAGACTCATTTTCAAATGAATAAACAATTTAAAAGGAACTGGTGCTTTTTGGAATGTTTAGACAAATAAAACTCTGAACTATTTTGACGAAATTCTCATGTTCTGAGGCTCAATTCCTTCATACGAGAGATTCCCATGAATCATCTGGAAGAAGATTCGCGAATAGTTATCCTCATGGTGGATGAAAATCGATCAGCTGCAGGTGGGTGAGGTGCAACAGTTGATCGTCAACAATCACATTCGCACGTTACGACTACACACTACAGTGACCAAGTTCTTGAATGGTTTTTCATACAATACGTGGCGATGTAGCCAGCGATCAAAATAAGCCCAAAAACATGGGCTTTGGGGATTGGACAAATAATACCAGTGTTTAACCTTTTTGTATATTCAAGCGAACCTTTTTGTTCGAAATTGTTGACATTTATGCTTGGGTTTTTCGAATAAAGTCAGATTCATTTTTATGAAACTAGTTTTTTATCAGCCAAAATGAAAGTTTCGCGTATTCTGAAGCAAAAATTCTGTTTTCGGCATCGGTACGAATTCCGTTGTCCGTTAATCAAAGTACTTGAGCCAGAAATCACTGATAAGCTGGTCGATAAGGGAACGAGAATTTAAAGGATTTCGAATGGAAGATTGTTGTGTTCACCTCTCCTGGCGTGAAAATCATGACTGCAAAATTATTTCTCGCGATTTTTGATTTTTGCCACTTTGACCACGAAATGTATATCCCACGAGTCCATAACGTCACTTCGTCACAAAGGACACGAAGGATATTTCCCGCCTTTCTTATCCCCCGGCAATATCTGACCCCAGAAAACATCGTGCCGTGGAATTCTTGGTTACCGTGGAAGGAAGTAGTAACATCACGTACAGGTCAGACGCGATCGGGCCACGAGCTGGGGCCAAGATCGTGACGCTCGACGTCTCACCGAGTATAACTCAAGCCTGAGGACCAGACCCCGTACATTTTGGTTTCGCAGTGCTTCACCCAACGTTGCATTATTGAGCGGGTTGCACTCGTGGCCGGGAAGTAGAATGGTGGCTCGATTTAGGAGACAAAAGGGAATTATAATCGTATTTCAGGTCGGTATTCGGCATGCCCGTGCTCATACCCGCGCGTTTAGTCATGGCGAGTCGCGATGCTGCAGATGAAGGTGTGCGGGGTCGTATTGATCGTCAGGGAGGCTCGTATAACTCCTCTGCGGAGTTTGACTAACTCCTCCCTAATTAGGGCCAAGGCGAGAATGTAATCCACGTGATAGTGACTCAGGCTCGGAGATGATAGTGGTACACCTCGGTTCAACCTGGTGCTGATGCAGTTTTCTCGAGCGTCAGGACCGTCTGAAGCTTATTAGTCAGCATTAGCAGGTCTAAGATCGTCGAGCGTCGTAATAACGGAGTCAGACAGTCAGACTCGATATTAGTTCCGCCATTTGGCATGAAGCAGCGATGAATAGACCGAGTGAGACGCCGGGGCTCGGAGGTGTACAAGCGTAGCAGTGCACACAGAGTTAGGGCACTTCCCGAGCCCTTTGCCATCTCGAGATCTTCTCGGCGGCCAGAGGATAGCCTGGGGTCTCCGGCTGGCCGCTTTCATGTTTGCAAACTAATTAATTCACTCCAGGGGGTGGAGGACGGGAGAGGGATAGACGAGCTGAGTTGGTACTCGAAAAGATGAAGGGAGAAGATAGCCTTGCACGGGATACTCGCTTCTTCGTTAAGCCTCCTTTCAAGGACACTCGTGTTAAAAGAGCTTTCATATTAACCGACGCCCTGTCTCTATCACCGAGGTTATAATTCTCATAAATTGATGATAGCCCGCTGGTAAACATCTCTTCAGGGAGACTCGTCACTCCATTGGGCCTGATTTTAGAGTTATTCAAGAACCAGGATTGTGTTCTAGTTTTATCTGTAATTTGAACGAATGCCTTCAATGCATTGGACATTGGACAAAATGTCTGCATCACGATAATGAAGCATGAGCAAAATATCAATTGACTGGTCCCTGTACTGTGGATTCGATTTTTCCGGATGACCAATCACTAACAAATAGAGTTTTATTATAAATTATTCTTTTGGGATGCCATTTTTATTGTTGATGTCATAAAATGGGAGCCTGATTGCTGGTGCAGTTTGGGTCGGGTTGTATAAAGTTAACACTTTTACGATGCTAATTTTCACCGCACGGTTACCTCGCCTCCGAGCCATTTCACTGCCTGAGAAGTTCCTCGTAGTTTGAGCCAGGGTCCTTGGTCCTTGCGCATTGTGATGGTTGTTTCTCGAACTCGAGGTCTGTTTCCTCCGCTTCTCGGAGTCTCATCCCTCTCGGCGTACGCCATGTCCCTGCCAAACAAGAGCCAATGTCGCCCAGCTCGGTTCTGTGCTGGGTCCGACTAGGAAACTTTTGCCTTTCAAGAAATTACAATCGCGAATCCTATACTCGGCTCACTCTCTCTATCTCTATACGTATCTGTCTCGAAACTCTTTCAAACGGAATAACACCCTATCATTGTCGTTTCGTTTCTGCTCCACTGCCTCCAACTCGATCTCTATTTATTCTTAATCGTTCAACTTTACAGCTCAGCATCCGTGCCGTCTCGTTCTTTGACCAAAACAGAGATAAAACTCGGGGCCATTCGCGACGAACACACTTCTTATCCTCCCAAAACACCCTTTTATACAATTCAATCGAGTTTGCCAGAAACTGGTCAAGGAGAAGAAATGAAGCTTTCGTACCTTCTCGACTTTTGGAAAAGACTGAAAGTGTCTCATTATCAACTTGCGAACTAAGCAACGGGGACGGGGGAGGAAAGAAGTCCGATGAACACGAAGGAACTTGCGAATTCAAAGCTGGTACAGTGCTTCATCTTGGGATAGGTTTCCGTGGAGGCGTTCCACTCGGTTCTGGTATGCAAATGTCTGATGGTATATAATACAATCAAAGCTCAACGACGATACATATTCAAGCGGTCAACGGGCAAACACCGTAGCAAACGGAACTCAAGGGCTTGCGGGAGGGCGCAGGATCCAGAAACAAGGGATGCCGTCCCTTTGTGTCAGTGTGGGTGAACGTAGTCGGGATAGTGGAGTGTGCACGTATATGTACACCGCATACCTGTGGAGTTGTAGACGCGCAAGGGCAACAAGACAACCCCATCAATATCAGATTCAATTTGAATCAGCTAGCCGGAGCGGACGGAGCAGGGTGAACAAGGGTCGCGATTTTAGAGAGCGCCGAGCACCACCCCTCTCGATGGATGAATATGGAACGGTCCAATTTTATGGCACAATTACCTATATTGGGTTTTGAGCAGAGGGGTGGTTCATTCCACGCACTTTTTAACCGTGTAAAATGAAAAAAAAAATACTTTAAAAGTTATAGGGGTACCAGCTCGGCTCGCTCATAGTACTCTCGATCCCGATTAAACAACGTTCGGTACTATAACGACTGGTGTAATTTGACTGGAACGATTCGAACGACAAATAGGGACTAGCGAATAAATGGCAATACGTGTTGGTACGCGGAACGGCGGATCAGAAATAATGTCAACTTTTTTGGCGGATTATTCAGATCGAAAAGTTCATTCTACGCCGGATTCGTGCAAGTGTCCGACTGTGAAATCATGATATTGTAGAATCTACCGTATGAACTGCAGATCGCTGTTCGCTGACGCGAGGATTCACCCGAATTTTGATTCCACTTTTTTTTTTATCACGGCAGGTGTGTTAACTAAAATAGAACGATATCCACGGTAATCCGCAGATACAATGCCAGACTTTGATGCTGCGTTGGCATGGCCTCGTCTGGACCAGCTCTGAGGTCCATATAGACACGTAATCTCTGCCATTGTTCAGCTTCGTAGAGTTTTACTTCCCTCCCGAATCACCCTGGGTCGAAATATCCTACAGGATCCTTTTAAGGAATATTTTGGAAATTGTTCCACCAGGGGGTGTATTTTACGATTATAAAAACTGAGTGGCACAAAAACCCGAACTAAAATGCCCGAGGATTTTTACTTTGTTTGAATATTAACAAGACAAAAATTTTCACGATTTGTGATTAGTCTTGCGTCTTAGATACGGGCAATACGATATTTACCTACAGATTTGCTTTCAATTTCGCCCGCAGAACGTGAACCTCATTCAATTCGAAAACATTTACGATTCATGTGTCTCGTGCAGGGTAATTCCAGACTGGTAGAGCGCAATTCCTCTCTGTACTACCGCCAGGATATTATATCTACATATAGGGAATAATTTGACTGGGGGTTTAACGATAGGTCCCATGGTCTTAGGGGGTAATGCCAGGTAATACCACGAGCGTGAGTAACGCGAGTACACACAAGGGTGCGCTCGTACCGGTATTCACATCCTATTTAAATACTCAGGGTATATACACAAGTACGAGAACACGTAGGTCGCTCGCGGTATTACACAAGGAATAATTAACACAAGAGATTCAACATCCAGGCATCGTTTCTACAGGTTTCAGAACTCTTGAACCTGATGAGAACACGTACTAAGGATCCCAGATTACCGAACAATCAGCGACGATCAACCGTCCAACTTGTGGCACGTCAAAACCTCGTGGATTGTTTTCTATTCCCCTCCTAGTCAACGTTATCAGACTAGAAGAAGAAGAGAGTAAAGAACAAAAAATCATAAATCGCACTGTGACAGTTTGGGAACTGTCTGTTTCCACCCTAGGTTATATTTTCCGCACGGTATAAACTTGGACGACGAGCGTGGCAGCGATTCTCAAGTAGCTAACGATCAATGATGCAATGAGCTAGGGATCGACAGTCTGATGAATGATTGAGCAAGTCCACTGTCAAACCTTGACACATTGAGTACCCACGTTAGCTGTGATACTGCGGTGCCTGAATTTCCGTCGATTCGCCAAGTTACGTAACGATAATAGAAACTGAAAATCTTATTCACGACTTAATTCGAAACTGTGAGGTAAATTTCTGCGGGATATTATCCTCGAATAAACCCGACCGTCAGGTTAGTACCATAAAACTGTTCAAAATCACGATTCTGGTTGATTAAAATTGTCTGGTACATTAGGTCGATTCGCGGAATCGTTTCTCGAGGAACGCAGTGATCCCTCCCCCTTCACCCGTAACTATCAATATCTACTTCTAGCCACATTTGAAAGCGTAGACTCTCGTAGGTAGTAGTACCTATAGAGCGTCGACGTAGATGGGGTGATCGATGTCCGGAAGGGACCGTAGAAGCTTATCTGCTCGAACGCAGTCGACCTGGTTGCTCTCTGTTACGCCCTGCTACGCCCTACCACTCTCGAGCACGGCTAAAGCGTATGGTATGCCAGACCCAGGGAACTACGTACCCTTTCGCTATCGTGGCTATACTGTTGTGACAGACCGGGTTATACCAGAATGGATATAACCGGATAGATATAACCCCGAGAAAGGCCTGCAAGGGGCCCATCCAGGCCCCCAGCTTATCGCCAGCTTGCAGCGCTGCTGCTGGCGCTGGTGCAACGGACCGCTTTGGTTTATCGAGGCCGAACCGTGACGCGAATCCCACTGCACGTTCCAGGTGCCAGGAAATTAGAGAGAAGAAAAGATTATAAAGATTATCTGTATTAATTGGTCCGATCAATTTGCGTTATGATATTACAAGCGATGTTTGGATGAATTGATGGATTTTTTCGTTTTTGTCGCAGCGAGGCTCTTGACGTTGAATTTAATTGAACATCACATCACGTATTTCCGCCACCTGGGTTGTGATCAAACCATACAGAGCGTGCTTCATGTGCCGTCGGTATTTGACGTAGCATATATTCCGTCGTTATATTGACCGTATGATGTGGCAAATAAGCACGTTTTATCGCGCACTCGTTTCATTTCGATGCTTCGTAGTTTGCTTTCATTATTATCACTATGCAACGGCGTTCGCCCTCAGGTAGAGTGTGTTTCATCGCGTTTCTGTGTTACCATCGCATTAAGGTCAACCCCAGCGGGAGTCTATGGGGTAATTTTCACAGTGTGTAATTTCGGCTAATGAAACCCTTGGAGAAAATTAAGGTACAAGAAAAGGGTTTTCATTCGTCGGGTTTGAGGGGAGTTTTTGAAAAGCGGAAAGAGATTTTTGAACGCATGAAAGAGAAGGGATCGTGGATAAATCACTCGTGCAACGAATACACGAGGCGGTGATTTTCTATCGGGACGGGCGAAAAAAAAAAAAAAAACGCGGGAGAAATGATCCGTCACGAGGTCCGCTGACCGGATACAGGCCCATAAACCATAAAGCATTGCATGACGGGACGAGGTCCGAGCCCCGAGCCTGGAGAGCTGAATTTATTGTCGAATCGCACGGATTGGTTCTGAGCAAACAAATAAAAAGAAAAGTTTGATTCGTCGTCTAGGTCTAGCTGGCCACAAACTTTGTATTCATTCGATCAAATTTCGTGACTATATCCTCTTTCAACATTCGTCACCGGATGTTTTTTTTCCAGGATATTCAAGACCCGCTAACGCCAGCTGACCATGAAGTTAATGTAAGTGGGTTATACTCACAGGTTGTAGTGGACATCCGCCATGTTTGGTCGATATCGGAGAGCCTGGATAAAGGCTTCCTCCGCCTCGGTTGTTCGCCCCTGGGCACTCAGCACACTTCCCAAATTCCCGTAGGCTAAAGGTGACACGAAAATACGCAATTAGTCTCGGATTTAGGATCCGGGTATCGCTGGAGTGGTCATCCTCACTTCCGATGGCTTCGACAATACTCAACGTATCAGATTTACGACACACGCACACACAAAAAAAGTATATATACACACCGAGGATCAAATACCTGATTCGATACCCCGGTTATAGACCTCATCAAGATCAGGGAGGCTTTAGTATTATTACTCCAAAAAGAAAGAGCTCTCGTTCAACTGTTCTTCCTCTAAATTGGGTTGAGTCATTAAAACTACAGCATGATCAGCTTCGTGACGTCAGAATTCACTGATCCGACGCCATGTTTGAATAACCCACCACTAGGAGATGCGAAGCGTGGAGTGAGATGACGAGCTGGTTATACTGAACAGTGACGTCATAGCACGTTTCGTACGTTGAATTAACAATATAATATTCTTTGGCTCTTCAACTAAATTAACGTTTGCAATGATAAAAAATAAATTGTGACTTTTTGGGTTCTCATTGTGCCAAAAATGAATGGAGGAGGGGAAGGAAGGACCGTGAAATGAGTAATACGGAAAATAAGGCATTTGTACCCCGTACCTATTCCAGCGGACGAAATCGCATGATCTGGATAACGATAGGCAGATGGCAATAAAATATTGACAGAATAGGCAAAACTTCCTTTGCCACGGGTGTTATTTACGAGCAATAAACCGTCGGAGGAAGTCCATTTGAGATCCGATCGATCGACGATCGGCTATTCCCAATCCGGAAATATAAGAATTGACGACTACGGGCTGCAGTAATCCCGAACGCGCCTGAGCTGAATCAGGGTCACCCTTCCAGAAGATATATACGGTCAGCGGGGATTTTACAGACTCTAACCTGGTCCAACGTTAAATAAAATCAATTCGAGAGCTCTGTAAAATTCGCCGATTGATTGATTGTCGCGATGCTTACGTTCCCCTTCTGTGGGTGGAATGAGAATTTATTTGGTTTCCAATCATTTCTCAGAAGCTTTGAGCTCCCTCCTCATTGTCAGAGTCCAAATGAACCGAGTATTGTGATAAACTTTTAGCTGATGAAAGCTGCGTTATGCAGGCTGACATCAGACGTCGATATTCGGAATGGAGGATCGTTTGACGTTTAATTTCCTGATGTTTCCAGGTCAAATGATTGTTCGCTATTCAAAGACACGATGCCGCCAGTATAATTTCGCTCAATTTTGATCAAAGTCAAAGAAGAAGCTTTCAATTTCATTTGATCTGATAGCACTAGGCGTTTGATTGGCGAGCGTGGTGAGGGAGGTAAAAATGAAACAGGAGCGGATCTCAGCCCCTTCAACCATCCAAAGAAAGTTGATTGCTGGCCGAGCTGTCTGAGGTTATCGGTGCAGGTTGGCCAGGCGCACCCCACGCTCTATACGCCCCTTGAGACCGTTTATGTTTTAACCGGAAATCCGGACCAGATCTTCAACGAACCCCTCTTGAAACTGGTCCGAAACCTCTCTTCACCCCAGGCTTTAACCTTCGGTGGCAGAAACTCGCCACCATTTACAAGCCGCAAGTTACTTGATGCAAATATTAATGCCCAAAATGTACCTTACACAGTTACACTGCTTGGCTCGCTAGCAATGAAGAAAAAAAAAACACCCAGAAGTGCTCTCTTCATGGACTTTTATCATTTCCATACAAAAATCCGTTCAACCCCAAGTAGGCTGGCCCTTTTTTTGTCCTGCTTCTCTGCTCAGATCAAAAGCAGCCTCACATTTCTATATTATACAGCTACTTTTTTTAGTTTACAAATTAAAAAATGTTATACTTGGGGTACAGCGCTTGACAAGTATTGTTATTTATCCAGTGGACATAAGCCTTTAACCGCACGAGTTCCCTCCTCATGCCAGAGTATCGACAGCTCAGTCAACTTTTACTTCATCGTTGAAAACAATTTTCAAACTCACCACCCAGGGCGAATAAAGGAGCTGTACTGGGTAGTGCTGATTTTTTTTCCACACTGAGCAAACGATCAAACGTTTATTGAAAGGTTTTTTTGTCCACCGAAAGGAATCTCTTGGCGCGAGTATACGTTTCAAATAACAATCTTAACTCTGTAGGCAAGAGCACGAATGTCAAGAAGTGAGGGAACATATCGTACACGTACGTCGAGGTTCTTTAGACATTTTGTCATCTGCAGAATGCAGGAACCCCGAAATAGAATTAATATTTCCATCTGTCAAGAGTGACGGAATGAGAAGGGTAGTCCGATCCGAGACGCGACATGACTTATAAGGATGTACCGGAAGGAATACGCGGGTTTCCCCAGAAGGGTCTTGGGTATTAAATTCCTAAATTCCTTCTGTATTCTGACTTCTGTCATCTCCAGACACCCCGAGCCATCTTCCACCCTCAAATTCTCACATTTCTCTCGGTTCTCTTGGTTCGTTCAAGAATAGAAAAATTCCGAACCGTTTGAACGTCTGTTCTTTTTTTTTTCATTGCGAAAGAAAATTGGACGTAAGCACTAGGTCCGCCATCGGAAGGTGGGATAATTTGAGGACGAACGATGTACTGACCTTTGGGAGGATTGACGTGCAGCGCGGACCTGTAGAGACTCTCCTCGTCGTACCAGTCCAAGTTTCTTCTGAGTGTTTTTGCAGCCATAAGTGTCAACAGTACGCTAGCCACAGCTAGAACCACTCTACCCCACGCCCTAGATTTCCGTCTGGTAATACGATACAATTTACAAATCCCAGCCCCGAACAAAAGGCAAAATCCGACACTAGGAAGATACAAAACTCTCTCGGCGATCACAAAACCAACGTAGAAGAACAAATTACTAGCCGGTAAGAAGGGAAGCCCGAGAAATCCTAAGGATATGGCAACCGCCACCGGAAGTGAAACGAGGCTCGATTTTTTTGGACAGTAACAGTTGCTTATCGGTGCATTGTTGTTGTTCGCCGCACGACAACGGTCCGTGTGACTCCCCGTCTTCTTTGTGCACATCGAACAAGAAGCGCTCCGGAGTCCTTTGGCCGCCCAAAAACCAGCGCCAGCCAAGGCCGCGTACAACGCGGCCGACTCCAGATTCCGCGGATCCTTGAACGTCGTTATCCTTGGAACAGCATCCATGGACCAGTCGAAGCTCAAGGTGCTGGGGCAGAGGAGCATCCGTGCGTTAACTGCCGGTAGATACAGGAACGTCAGCCCTCTGGCCAGTCGTGAGGGGTGTCTGGCTGCCGGATTGTCCGCTGTTGCAAATTCGGGGGGTGCACCTCCGACCCTCAATCTTACTATCAGTAGGAGTACCAGAGTTCCGGTAACTAGTCCAACGCTTCGTCGGCGGGTCCATCTGGTTCCCTGAAACGGAATAGCAGCCTGTATAAATCACTTGTTGGAAGGACAGTGCCGGAGGGGTACGTGTCACAGGGAGCCAGAACGCGTGAGAGAAGATTATATGATTCAATGCTGCATCGGGTGCAATTGCCGACCATATTTCATCCTATCCCTACCTCGGTATTGGGCTCCAAATATGACGGTTTGAATGTGTTGCAGCGTGTTCAACCACCCGGCGGGTATTGCGAATGAAAATTAATTAACAAACGTTCCGTTATTGCAATTGGTCAAAGCTGGCTGTACCCGGTCTCGATGCAAAGCACATTTTTCACCCAGCCAACTTCGGTCCCAAACCAATTCCGCGCTCTTCTCTCACCCTGCAGCCTTTCTATCATCCCATTCAAACTCTGACGTGGTATTATTAATAAATTGATATTGGTCTGCGCTTCGGGCCGATTTGGTCAAATCTCTTTCCCAACCAGAGTCGTAGAACGATTTGGTAAGTTACTATATTTCGGTACAGTAAGCCAAAAAACAGAAAAATGAGGACATGCGCACATCACGAATGATCTACTTTCGACACTGGGTATGTTTGAAATGAATCAATCGCTCGGATACGATTGATGTGCTTCGCAAAGCATAACTTGCTGCAGGAGTGACGTGTTGCAAACTTCACACTTAGTATCGGATACTACCTGCTTTCCGCACTTGGTCTACAGGTTTTACCATTATTCAGGTTAGGACATAGATTAACCGCGAACGTTAGCTTTCGACGTGGATATCAAAATTGTTTAGCGACTAAACAGGGAGATGAGAAATTAGTTGGCAAACAATTTGAAAGCTTTGGTTCCACCCTAGTAAGGCAAGGGCTGGGGCTGAGAAACTCCGGGACCAGCATAGCAGGTGGAGCTATTACACTAATTGTCCTACTCACAGGCTCACTGACTGGATGGAACTCGGTCCATCAATCCTGAAGCTGAGAGGGTCTGTCGGTAGCCCTGTCGGTGGGCTCACCCGACCGTCCTCCCACCCGGATGGTCAGACCACCAGACAGACGGTCGGACATCCCTCTTAAACGAACCGACTGTACCGGACAGGGAGGGCCGACCGGTACGTCATACTCCTGACGTATGTATGACCTTTTGATGATGTCCGGGGATAATACAAGATGTAACATCGCAAAGTTTGATTACCCATTCAAATCTCTGTGACATACGCCCTCTCCCCTGATTCTCTTTGTCGCCTTCATCTCCAGTAGCGGATTGCGGAGGAACGTCACGTATCTCCACACGTGATTACGAACCGTGTGGAATGAATCGTTATGTACTTTGATAGCATTGAGCTTTGCAATAACAATAATCATCCTTGAATACGGCGTTAATTAGCCTTTCATTGAGGGTTTGTGCGTACGCCAATTATATTACCCTTGATTTGATTGTTTGTTTCACTTCGCGGGTACACACGACCAATCGGATCGAGTTTACGGATTGATTAGATTTTAATTGGCGTGCTGGGCGAACTCGTGACGAAATACGAACATGTCAAAGCTGCTATTTGCTGTATAGAAATTATCGCAACAATAGTGAGATTAGTCTCCGCTAATGTGTAATACCTCGATGATATGGAGTCTATAAAAAGATCTTATCCGCATAGAAAGTCAGATTTTTGGTACCGATATCACGCAACGCCTCATCCTCACCATTTCATTTCTTTTATCATTATCATTATCATCGCTATGTGAAGCCACGGTACGTTTCACAGTGATTGACACACGCTGGGGATCAACATGGCTTTCATACACACTCGCACATAGCCGGAGGCTTTTCCCAGAGGTATTCTAAACTGTCCATCCCAACAGAAAATCCCTCTTCGTCTATCGAGTGAAGCTTCGAATATTAGTATAAAATATAACAAGCCTGGGGTTTTGAATACGAAACTCTATAGAAACCGGCCCCACGCACCCGGGAGCTCGCTCGTTCTTTGTTGTGGCACAATGGTCGACCATTGTGATGCAAAGTCCTGCTGCCTTGGTTCATGAGGAGGTCCTGCCCGGCACGGGTGTGGGCGGCCTGGGTCCACTGTCGCTTTTTGACGCTGTATAAAAGTCAAGATGGCCGACCGCCATTCAAATGTTTCGGAACGAATTTTTCGAGGCTGACTTAAAAACCGGCAATTTATCAAATTCACGTCGTTGATCCGGGGGACACCAGACTTTCAAAAGTCGTTGTTGTCCATCATCGATCTCGACGACAGTTCACCTCTTGTCGAACGTATACTTAACGCAAATGAGGGAAAAAATATCTCCGATCTCAATGGGAAAAAAAACAGAGTTCGCGATAGCTGATTGGCGAAACGAATTACGCCCCTGATACTTACGTCAACCGTGCATAAATCGGGCGAAAGAACTCTCGGAAGTAACGCTTAGCCGATAAAACGAGATGGAGAGCTCGAGGTGGAGCATGAAAACGAGATAACGCGGTAGGGTGTGAGATTATAGGGGGACGCGAATGACCCTTGGCATACCTCCAGCCCTCGGTATGGGGTGCGACATGCATCACGCCACGCGTCTGGTGCACCCAGTGCATCCAGGGTGGTCGTGCATCAGTTTCCTGTCGGAGGCAGCCCGCGGACCCGCATTGCGTTCGGCAAGCTGAACCTATTCCAGGTTCGTTTTGTATTATTGAAATTGAAACTTGGTATCGAATTTTTCACCTCTACGAACGAAAACAACCGTGCCGTTTGTTCAACACCGCGCGGCGTGACGCAATACCCGATATAAATTTGCACATTTACTCTTCGACCGAGTCCAACCGTCGCCATCCTCCCCACCATACCTCCAGTGCGCAATTATCGCCGGACAAAAGTTGATCGGAGTCAAGAATAGAACTTTAATCGCTCCAACACTTCCTCGAATAATTAATCAGCCATCGGTGGTTTGGAACAATGAAGTACCCTTCTTCGCTCTGAACACTCTCTTCAGTTTATGCATGGAAGTGATATGCACCGGCACATCGGCCGCGTGGGTCTTGAGGAGTGAATATATTTGTGTGGGTAATAAATCGATACTCCGTCGATTGTATGAGTGGCGAGGAGATTAAGCTCGGTCTAATAATACACGGTGGAACGTAAAGTCGAGTCGTCGTCAATTCAAATACAAGAATAACGGAATCGCGTGAGCAATCCCATTGTTCGGGGTACAATACAACACATACGAAACTTCCTCGGAGGACATTTGCTTGACTGATGATAAAATTGACACAATTTTCGTAGCATTCAAATCACGTTCTTGGTGTGCTTGAAAAAATACCTCAATCTTTCTTCTCCACCGTACAACCATTCCCTCAACAATAACCGAAATCATTCGTAATCTCTGGTTGGTTCGGAGCGCCTTGTGTACCCTAGTTAATTTGCGACCGCATAGGAGTAAGAGGTGGGTAGCAGGTATCCAACCTCCATGTTTCGTGGTTAACAAAGGAATCCTTTAGCTCGTACCTTTCGTCGTGGTTCACCGCGACAAAACTCCCACAAGAGACATAGGGCCAAGGATGCTATCCCGGTCTCTTTGGCGAAGGTCGCCAACGCCGAGGCGATCAAAGTAACGAAGAAGGGCAACGGCGTCCGAGCATCGTCGCAGTGGGACGTGTACGCTAGGAAGGCCACCAGGGTGAACAGGCAAGCCAGTAGATCAGCTCGACCGACGATACCAGCGACAGCCTCACCGTGTACGGGATGTACGGCGAAGAGAAGCCCGGCCATGGCGTGTGCTAAACTCTGCCCTGGAAGAACCTGGGGGAGAATGAGAAACACTTGAAGGAATATTGCCATCGATCGAATGAGCCAAATTACTAAAATCAGTCCACCGGAAGTTATCTGGAGTTATAGACAGCTGGAAACATCGGAATCGTTCCAGTAATAAAGAGCGATGGATGGGAGATGGAAGTGAATGACTCTCGACCTGACTCGTTGGTCTGGATCGAATCATGTGATTATTTTTATTCAACCATTTCACCGTGATTCGTTTCACAGGATCGCACAATCGCTCGTTATTGTGGTTTCAATCGGCCGTCATTCGCATATGATTACCATTACAAGTGTGCTATCAGAGCTACACGCAAATTCTATTCAATCGAATATTTCAAAACAAACTCCAATCGTTCAAAGTTTATCATATCAAAGTTTGTGGCCGGTATCAAAATTCAGTTTCTGTTCATGACTGATGGCCATGAATCAGTACTCGACGACTTCCTCGGCTGGCGCGAAAAACATGGAACGATGGAAAAAATATGAAAAAAAAGGGTTCAGCGCACCTTTCTGGCAGCCCTAACGACCAGGCCGGCACATGCAGCGTGCAGGGCAACGTTCACCAGATGATAGCCCCAGGGGTCGAGACCACCGGCCAAGTAATTGAGTCGGAAGGTGGCGACGCAAAAAGGTCGATAGCTGCCGTGCGACCCTCGTTCCTTCAACGGGGTGCCCCAAAAGTCGTCCTCGAGGAGGTTTGACCAAGGCGTGCCCGGAAGGAGGTCCGGATTCGTCAAGATGGCCCTCCTGGAAGAATAAATTAGGTTCGTCGTTATTAGAGTGAGGTTTGGGTCGTTCTGTGAAAAATTAGCATGCAGACAGGAGTGTATACTGCGGGGATGAGCTTTGAGTGAGATAAAAGAATACCGTGGAACGGAGAGGGATATCATTTCGAGGAAAGTAGTTTCAAGTGTCCTCCGAGGATTGCCTAGCTCTAAACCGCTTACAATATTATATAATCGCCTTTAGCTCTGCTCTGCGCGGAGTGCGGAGTTCTTCGTTCGCGACGGGATTCCGTTTTTTGCCTCGTCCCATGATCTTTTTCTAAGGAGGGCTGACTGCCTCGTTCCTCTTAGTCCTCGGTACGGTACTACGCCTGGAGGTGGGCGTAACACCCGAGTTATAACTGAATTCCGAATAACCCCGGCATGGGAAAAGTTGAGAAACCATTTTGCCCAAAGGAGAAATCGATACCACTTTATGAATTCAATAAAGCCCGAGTTATAAAAGTGGCCCGTCAAATCCGATCGTAAATTGACGGTTGGTTGAATATATATATATATATACATTTTTTTCCTTCTCCTCGTTTATCCATATTTTTTACCCTCCCTACACGGCTCGTGTACAACGGCCTTTGAGAACCCTGAGGAAATGAAAAAAAAAAAAAAAACACGAGTATTTCCTGAATACACAACGGTGAACTTGAAAAATTTTTGCCCAAACCCAACCAGTCAGCGATAACCGTTTGATACCTACCACGGGTTCAACCGAAACTTCGTTACTGACATTCGGACAAATTGGAATTTGATACGTCATTAAGGCGAGTGATGGGGAGTTTCATAGATCAGAACCTCCGATTAGGATCATCCCCTCGATATCTCGGAGGGCGATGTTAGGGGAGGGATGAAATCGCGGAGCGGAAGGAAGCAGGGAGGTCTCGGCTTTTAATTGAAGATTAATATTCATGGGGGTCGATTGGTAAAGAGGATATCTCGCTCGGGTCTCTTACTCTTAGTTCATCCCCGGCGGCTACCAACTCGAGAAGATTCGTAGTCCGGCGAACTGTGAGGTCCGCGAAACGATTCGGAAAGTTCCGGGATCATGATAAGCCGATAACGAACCTGATAACGTTCGAATATCTGTCCAGTCGGATAGACGCTATCAGCCACATTCGCGTTTGTATGAATTCACGGTTGTACCTTATCGGGGGACATAAGTTCCCGACAAACAAGAGGAGCCGAGAGTGTCGAAAGGCAAGATGAGGCCGGATGATACGATTCCGACGAGTTACCATCCCGTGAAACGAAATCTCAAAGACATTCGCGGAATCACCGCGTGACGACCCCCGCGGACAGACGTCTGGACGGGTTGATCGTGACGACGCGACTCAAAGGGACCCGGAGGGACGACGACGGACGACATTATTATACGAGGTGGAATTCGATCAACCGGGCAACCAGAAAGGGGGAGGTTGCCGGTCTGCAGTTGAGACATTAGTCCTTGATTCAGTGCGACAGTTCCATACAATTGGTCTCTCTTATTGACCCACAGCCAGACGGTCGACGAAATTCTAAATCATCCGTCGACTGGAAGGATGACACTGCGTTTCGAGGACATTCACACGGCTTTGAGCTTTTAATCACTGCGGAGGCTGTTGCAGAGCTTGATTGAACGAAGAGGAAAATCAAGAGCTGTAATCTTGTGTTGTTAATAAAACTTTGCTCCTGAGCAGAAAGAGCGATCTAGTTTTCCATAAGGCTTTGTTCCGACTTTAATCAGGGGGTGCAGCACTTGCCCGGCACCGTCCGAATTGCATGCTCTATTTTCTGCATGACAGGATGAAAGGTTGCACGTCGCCTGCAGCCGTACAGCTTGAGGATGAATTCCGACACTATTCGTCCCCGTTCCGATCCCGGCACTCTATTTAGTTTCCTATTTCGATCAGTAATCTTTCGAAGCCGTGCCGGTGAACCTAGACACCCCAAATACGCACGAAACTATCCGCACAGTCTAGTTCGCAGCAGCCAATAAACGGTAAAAGCTGAAGAGCAGTGATCGTACCGCTTACAAAGTGCTTTTTTGCCCGGAGGTGCTACCACCCCCATGGAAACCAAGTGAGCGGAGCGACGCAGTCCACCGAGTGTAGAATTAGTATGGGCGAGAATGAGGGTCGGTTATGAGCATCTGGGCATTGCCAATGGCTCATAAAGAGGTGGAGATATCAAGAAAGCTTTTTCAGATTTTATTCTGTCAAACCTGTACCACGCTATTCGGAGAAAAAGTATTTTAGTGTTCATGAGGGAGTGCTTTCTGTCTTCTTGCTCTTCGAAAGGTTTTTTTTCTACTGCTCCGAGCGAGAGCGACTGACAGTTACAATTTCAGATATTGAAAATTCTTTCAGCCCCTCCTTTGCAACTCCAATCTGCGTAGTCTAGTCGACAGAGAGAGATACTTTTTCAAGGTAGATTACATTTTATGAAAACAAACTGAAGCCTCTATATAGCGCTGGCTCCGTGAGGTCGGTTTGAAAATGCGAAATTTCGCATGACGCGGTACGATTTTCCGATATCAACAATAATATTTGTGTAATATAATTTTTTTCGCTGACGGTGAAATGAATAAAGACCGGAAATTCGTAACGATGGACTAACTAACTCGGTATCTATAACGAATGAGGATAGTTTGCAGTAGCCAGCCAGGACTACGTTAAAAATTTACATTCTGAATAATATCTGAGCCAGAAGTGTATTTCAACTCTGCGCAGTGAAGCCTTTGATCTAGAAGCTGTTACTCGGTTGGAAAGAGTTTTACTACTGCAGCGAACAAATTCGCTGAAATGATTACTCAGCTTTTTTCGCGTTTCATATCCCGCTATTGCCAGACGAAAAAATTCCGCTCTCCATTGTTCGGGTTTACTTCAAGGCTAATTACGCCGCGCCGTTACAATATCAAGCGATTATCTTCCGAATAAAACGTCACTCTGCGAATGGGTGGGGGCGTAAAATGTAACCGTATAATCATAATTCGGAATACGATCGGGATCCGGGACGACCTAAGTAAACGCAAATGCTGTGTCTGCGAATTCGCTCAAGGTCTAATTTATGCCAAGCCTATCTCAACAGGGGTTTGCATGATCGCGTCGTCAAGGGGGCGACTGCGCTAATACGAACCGAGTGATAATTATTCTCGGTGTATCTGCCTCTTCGCCTCCTCGTCAATTCGTCCGATATTATCACGGATTTTCGCGGAAGGGTTTTTTTTTCTTCGAAGGACACCCAATGGGTCCGATCCTCCCTCGATGGTTTAGATTCGGTGGTATATGGCTGGGCGCGAGTGACCGTTAATTACGAAGATAACAGCACCAGGTTAGTAACGGCTAATGCGTGAATTTATCAGTGAAACGAGCCAACAACGGGAAGCGGTACACACCTAGGCGGAATGATTGATTCTTCGAGATGATTATACGCCCGACTGGTGATAATAGGACAACTTGATTCTAGTTAGCTTTCAGCAAATTAAAAGCTAATCAAGAGGTAGACTTTGGGCCGACCTTATAGTGAAATGATTTTCTAAAACGTAGCCCAAAAGGTACTCGTTGTTAATTAAAACAAAAGTAATTGAAAATATCTTTCCATCAGTATAATGAAAAATCGACCCGTTCTTCTTGCGGATGGGCGCGTCATAGAAAAACGGTAGAGCATGCAATACCAAGATTGTGCAGGAAATACAACCAAAACTCTTTGATAAATAAGTGTGGAACTATCAAAATTAAGTCGTGAACTCCTACAAGTTTATTCAATTGCTCGTAGGTACTCGACGATTGTTCGATTGAATCACACAAAGTATTAGAGATTATAATTTTATTGCAGATTTTTAAAGCGGACGATAGTAGAAAAGGAGCAGAATTTCTGAGTAAGGGTAGAAGTTTGATGGCTAGTGGTGATTGGCTGAGAAATCAAAGTAGGATATTTCACAAATCACTAGGATTTGTCAGGAAATTGAAGGAAGGATTTTAGGGGTGGAATCAGGATTATTATCCAACGCTTCCGATCCTTTCGGGAAGAATACGAGGAATAGTTTCATGGCTTTGGTCGAACGTGGGCGAAACAATAAATAGAAACGTGCCCAAAAGATTATAAAAATTACAGTGACACATTTCGACGCCAAATGTAGAAGAAAGGGTTTTTTCTTGAGTAGATTAGTGAACCCTTTGGTGTTTGCAGCTGTGATAGGTCCAGAAGTCCAAAGAAGATACAAAATAAAATTAAGCTCAATCAGCATGCGTCACAAAATTCAAGTTCCCACGCCACCTCGGAATACGTCGTAGAAACTGATTAATGCTGATCGGACTGATAAAGTTCGATCAATTTCTGTACACCAAAGATCCAAAATGAGGCTTCGCGCATAGTTTCGTCGTGTTTGAGTTTGTAACGCTCCAGGCGTCTGACCAAGCCCGAAATTACTACTGGTCCGACTGATGGCTCGTATGTAATGTCGTGCACGCGAAATGATGTATGCGGTAGATGAATGCCCAGATACACGTGGACTCGGTGCAGCTGCATACGTGTCCGCGGGTATGGGTGGCTGGAACTAGTTTTAGTTTCGCTTAGGAAATCGAAACTTTTTGCGTTGCAACGTTGCCGGTAATAATTTGAGGAAAACTTTCGTGCATATTCGAGAGTTGACGTCATTTGTATCAATTTCCCGTTTTATTTTCCGGCCTCGAATCTCTATTCGACTTACCGTCAGGGACGACACTTTTCTGAGGGTTCCGGTCCAATGCGCGAGACCGAGAAGATGAAGCCATCAATATCAATGCGGCCAGCTGCGCGGAGGGCATCGTATGCCCTAATGAAAATGGTGTGAGATGAAAGAAAAAGGGCGAAAAAGAAGAGGGAAAAATACTCACTACCACACGAACAGCACACGACAATCAGATCTACAATGGGACACTCGACGAGGCGTTTTGTCTCTTTCAGTTTTATCCTCCTCCGCACCCAATCTCTCTCTCTGACTTTTTCATTTTTCCCTTCTTCTTCTTCATCTTTTTTGCCACTCTTTTCTTTTCATCAGTTCGTTTCTCATTCGCACATGCTCATTTCGTGAGTGCAGGAAACATACCTTGGGAGAAACTAAACGTACCCTATGCACGCAGAGTTGTAAACTTTGCATAATGTAACTCGGGAGACTTATATTCTTTTAGTTGGATAATTATCTTGAATTATATTACGCGATAAAATTTTTCTACCGGCGAAACACTCTTTTAATGCACCACATTGCCTAATTTTACTTCTTCAACACGGAATGAATTGTTTTCTCAATTCCCTCAACCGTCGAGTATGATATGGATAAATGAATACAGGGAAAGTTTAATTTTTTATAGGGGAAGTTAATAATAATAGTGCTACGGTATTGTTGAAACGATAATTGCAGCGAACACTCAGCAACAGTTTATCAAGGCCGACACGGTCAAACACCTCTGCAGATATTTCCGGTTGAGATAATTTCGGCAAAGGCTGATAGAGGTACGTACCTACAATAATAATCCAATTAAATTGCAAATGTAAACTTGAACTCAATCACAATATTTGGGTGGGTAGGTATTCAATAGTCCGCAAGGCAATTTGGTCCGTAGCTATAGATATATATTATGTATATAAATTTTATCACGGTTTCGAGCTGTGCAGAGGATATGGTAAAATTTGAAGAGAAACGTTGGACAGCTGCTTTGTTCCTACAGTATTGGATTAAAAAAATTAAACTTCGCGTTATCCGCTTCATCGTGTATTATTATCCGATTGAATTTTGAATCAATGACAGATTGATCATCGATTGTTGAAATACTCGACCAAATTTGGCGGAAAAATTCCACCAGTATCATCGAATTACGAACATTGTTGACTGATTGGACAAAAATTGATTCGGTTTGCAAAGCTTCACCGAATGCGTGATCTGACGAATCGTGAAACTTTATTGGACGGTGTATTTCTGCGGATTTTCAGAGTAATATTTCAATAACATTAGTTCCAAACTTGTACTTGGTGTACGTCTGTATATATATATATATATACTACGGATATGCAAATTCTTACGTGAATTATTATTCGAGCAAAGTACTCGGCAGAGAAGAGAGGTAGAGTACCTCGAGGGCATCGTAACTTCGTTTCGGTTGTTCGTGATTTCAACGTGAGGAAAAATATCGAAAGTTTACCAAGCATACTTCGTAATTACGACATTTCAACGAGGACGCTGACAAATTTCCTGAACAGAATTGATTCACTTCATTTCCATTCGGATTTTGACGTTCTTCAATAAACCAGATCACGAAGCTCCGATATTCCGAGCTCTACTTTTCTCAATCTCGTCGATCTAACGTCATTCCGAAATGTCATGGGATTGTACTCGATACGAGGATTCGCGAGAAGGTACTTTCATTTCACGACTGACCTAATTAACGTTTTATCGTATACTCGGTGCTTTTTTCACCATTATTCTTTACGACTTCACCGAGGTGGCTCCCCGGACAATGGCCGTATAAAGCTGAGATGGTTAATTAGACATTTCACCAGGTTCTAAAAGGTGAATTGTCCCGGTATGTATTATCACAAATTAACTAATTCGCTGTTCCCATATCATCCGAAGCTTTTCAGACAAGAAGTACACCGTTTCCCTTCAGTTATTTGCTAAGAAGAAGGCGAGATAAATTGCAAGTAAGAAAGAAGACGACCCGATAATTTTTGTTTGTTAGCATGGAAACTGTTAATCTAACTGGTTGAAATGATTTTGTCGTATTACTTCACCTCCGTCGGTTTAGGGGGGAGCTTAGCGTTTCATCTAAATTCTAAACTCTAATCTGTATAACTTGTTAATTGTGTAGTTTAGAGCGAAGCGTGGTTCAGCTCCCCAGTTTTCGTTTGGCTCGCGATATTTCACGGGCCTATTTCCCAAAGGACCGCTAAACGAGGCTCGAGGTACGAAAACCGAATGTCATAATGAAAATGTGAGTAACGTAGTAGGCAGAATGAATTCGGGAGTCTTGAGCGTGAGGATTAACTCATTTTCAAACCAAGACCACTTAGCGCTCGACTAACCCAGTCTCACCACTGACTTTGATTTAATGCCCAAACAAATTCAATTTCAAGAAAAGAATCGGAAACCGTTCAGCGGCAAGTTTCTCGAATTATTGGTTAGCCTCTGACAGGCTTTATGTTCGCGCTGAAATGAATTAATAAATTACAACGAGATTAAAATGAGTATTGATTCATGAGCGGTATTAAAATCAACCCATGATTAATCTACCCTCGTTCCGAAACGGGTCGCTGCGGCTTACGCGCACACTAATGGTCAAAAGTTTCCCACACTCCCATCGTACATCCCGGATATAGGAAGCGAAAAACCTTCCAGCCTCATCGGGAGACTTATAAAAAAAAATTAGAATCAATTAGGGCCCCGAAAGTTTTTTTTGGTAACCGAAATTACGATTGATCTCGATTCTCATTAGCGTGATTACAGTTCCAGAATCCGTAGATTGATTGTAACGTTAGCTAATTTTTTGTCACACAAAAATAATCAAAGAGACTTAATTCTTCCGAACATTCGTGACTTTCCAAGTATCGTTGGTACCCTATGAGAGTCGATAACGTTCTGAAAAAGGAGGATATGACTTGAAACTTTAGACCAGCACTCAGACCTCAAGGGTCGTTTACCGATGCATCTCACGTTTCATACTTTGCGAAGACACGTCGAAAGTAGATCGACTCGCTAATGGATGTATTTTTCTTCCCCTAAAGGCGAAGATCTTCTTCTTCGAAGATCTTTAATCTTCTCGCCGCCGAAAGACGAGTGACGACAGTCGACTTTAATTTCCGTCGAATACTAACCCGGGCGATGATCTGATGACTGATAGATCAAGAAGCTCAGGGGGTGGGGAATCAACTCACACCGAGATGTAACAGTGTAACTCAAATTGGTGACAACAAGATCATCGAATAAATGACAGAATTGATTGGGAAATTCAATCATAAAGCCACCACGTTACTTCTGTTTAAACAGCACTCCGCAGAGAACCGTTCGAGCACTTAGGCTGTATTGGAACTGATAAAGTAGTACGTATCGAACGGTTTAACGACTCTCAGTCGCTTCTTCAAGAATCAAACCCCGCGATATTGTTAATTTAGTCAAAGTTAAATTCGTGATTAAAAGAGGCAACGTTGAAGAAGACATCGGATGATATCGGGGTCTCAGAGATTGACAGATCCTCAGATAATTCCAACATCCAGTCTTCGAGCTTCTGGATTTTTGGCGCAGAATTGTCGTGACCCTGGTTCAACCTTCTGAGCCAGATTTACTGATACGCATCAGGTTCGGAGAGCGAAAGTTTAATATAGGGGCGAAGTGGAGCAGGAGCCTAAAATTTGAGAGAAAACTTTGACGTGAGTCCCGTGGGCGCTGTAGCTCGCTGGTAGCAATTTTCACACAGTTCTCTTTCGGTACTTTTGCTCCTTCTCTTTCGGTATTTCTCGTTCTGGTATCCCATCGTTGTGTTGTCGTCCCACGGATCGAGATTCCCTCTCGAAAATGACTCTAAGAACGTGCCTCAATCACACGAACCAACTCGACCCCCTTCAGAAGGGTGTCTTCCCTAAAAGTACTCGTGATGGCCTGACGCTACATTTTGTCAGACATTCCCTCGCGCCGTGGCTTAGGACCCGAGGGGAACTCCAAATAAATACCTGGCTAAATCGTCCGGAAAACTCATTCCACCCCTTGACTTTGAGACCCTGAGACCTGAGAGAGCTTCTACCCCCGGTCGAGACCTCAGACATCGGTGAACCAAAAAGGTCCCTGCACCTAAGAATTTCCCAGAGGTTCTACCCTGTTCAAAATTTACAATCTGAGACAATTTCTGTGGGCAATGTTTATATAGATAGTTAGAATTAAATTATACGTAGACAGCACCCTGGCTCTTAGTCAAACGTGGAAATAGGCACATTTGCGTCAATCCTTCTTCCCATCCCCTTAACGGCGTGCCGTGCCTCGTTCGTATCGTCCCATTCTGTTCTATTATTTTCTTACACTCTTGCAGAGCGAATTGATTGCCTCAATTTTGTCTGTACATGTGCCTTGGGTAACTTTACTCAGTCTGAATAAATTATAGGTACCTATACCCCGGGATTGTCAGTAACGAAGAGTAACAGCAGCCCACTTCTTATCAGAATATAGTGTGCCCTGGAATAACCAAGTGAAAGGCAACAGATTTGGATACGTATAAATTGATCCACACCTATTCCCGTCGGCGGACTAGCGGCGGAGGATCAATTCGCAGAAGATTCAAGAGCGCGACTAGGGTCATAATAGAAACCCCTGACGGGGTCAATCGCCTAACGGCCGATCCGGAAAGCTAACCTACCCCCATCAATCACTGGCCCAGCCCGCCACCATCGGGGTGGCTGCGAAGTAAGAAGGGGCCGTTGTAACCCTATATTCGACGAAGCTATCTACTCCACTGACTTAACACACCTTCAGCCTCGAGCCACGCGACGCGAGAAGAAGAGAAGAAACTCCGAGGCTCGAACACTGCAGCCATACATTTTCATTCTGCGACCAGCCAAACTGTTTGTTCCATGGTTCCATCGATTCCTTATCTCCGCTCAGTTTGCACGGATTTTAAACTCCTTCGCCCCTTTTCATTATCTAATTCATTCATCATTGAGACCTGCAAGAATGGCTTTGCTGGAAAATTCGGGAATCGTGAATGCATGGAATGATTTCTTTTCCCATTCTGGTGAACCCAATTATGAAGATTTCTTCTATCGTTAGGATTGATTGTTGGTGTGAATGAATGTACGACGTATTGGGGAAATATAAAATGAAATTTCCTGTTCAACATTCAATGGCGGTGTTGAGAGCTATCGGAGATATCCGGTAGATTGGTCGATATAGACGGATCCTGGGACCTACAACGTACAACCTACTCAGTCGCTACGTGCTACTTTTACGACGTCATAAAATTAATACAGTTTTTTTGTTATCTTCCTCTGGCGAACTGCCACGAATTGTACTTCGGGCTTCCTCAATGGCGGGCCGTTAGCGATTGTGCTCGGCGCTCGACGAAATTTCTTTCTCGATCCTCTTCTTCAGGGTTCTTCTTCCATCGTTCGGGTCTCCCCAATTCAGCCTTTTTCCTTTTAACCTTAGCGCCGAGCTATTTTCCCCTGATTGGCTTGTCTTGATTATTGACTCGGACATTCCACCATCCACAAGGGACTCTCAATGAAGATCATTTTCCCTTTGTGCGAGCTCAAAGTGTGCTGGCTCTAGCCTCTAGCTCTATCTTTCTCTCGCGCCGTATCTCGTTTGACCCCGTCTTTGCATTCGGGTTCTAACCGGAGCCGATAACCGATTCGAGCAATCACTTGCAAAAAGGTCTTCGATTCGTCAAACTCAACGACCAATCCCAGTGGTCCTGACGTCAACCTGCAGGATCGAGTGAGTTTCGAAATAGCCCGCTCTTATAAAATACAAAGGATTCAATTCTCGGCCATTGGGACTGAAGCCCACAGAATCCACATTCGCGAATAAGAATCTCGCGAACAGCCACTCTCGCGTGAAAGCCAAGATGCAATCATCCACCCGCAGAATTGCTCTTCTCGCCACTTAACGAGGGCCATTTTTTTCACCATTTCACCTCTTCGAAACGTGTAGAGCTCTTTTGTCAAAACCACACGAATTTACCTCCGGTCTATATAACCGCAATAGCTAATGCTCGTTACTCGAAGACAGGTAATCGCTCCTCGGCGGAAGCCCCATGTACCTGCGGACAGAGTGTCAACGAGTGGAGGTGTGGGTGCAGCTAGGAAAGAGATCGGTGCCAGGAGGTCGTTGGCGAGGTGTCAGGGTACCAGGTGCGACGTCACGCCGCCTCTGGCACCCCGGCGTCGCAGAGGCTTCCTCCCGGCGCTATTCACCGTGTTAGCTTTTATTATCGGTTGCTTTTAGAACCGGCTGACAGATACAAATCGTTACATATTCCCGCGGGAGCCATTGTCTTGGTTATAATGGCGATTGTTACACCGTCCCATACCTTCGATCGGGGTGCAGCTTCGCGGCGCCCGCGAATCCCACCCCCGCCTGACAAACTCCTTTCATTACATCCCAGAAGACAAATCGCCCGGTGTTCATAAGCTTAAATTCAAGGTGGTTTAAAATCGACGCCCATTACTCATTCTAGACGCGACTTTAAATCAATCCGAGTTTCCTCCGACAGTCGCGAGAATCGGTGATGAAAAAATTTTCGGTATGAAGGACTTTACCGCTATAGAAATAGATATTGATTTGACATTTCTATACACGACATCGCCTGCCATTTGTGGGTTGTTTATATTCAGCGACCGAGACGATCGCGAGTCGGCCAATATCCGTATAAAATTTAGCAAAAAAACTGACACTTGATGCGAAAGCGGAGGCCCTGGGCTGTGATATCCTCCACAGGGTATAAAATTGTAGCGTGTTTGATCAGCAGCAGATGTGTTAATTAGCTGTTTCGCATTACATCGTTCGTCATTCTATGTGAGCACCCGCGCCCGATTGATCGATTGACAATAACCACCGTGACAATCGGGGTTCTCGGTGCTCACGATGGCTCGGGAATTCCAGCAACTCGGTAATTGAACCTGACGCCGTGAACACCCGATCCATAATCGTGGCGGACAGAATAGTTGGTAGAAAATACTGTCTCTCTACCCCATCTACGATGTACCGTATAGAATATTCCGTCATATTCAAAGCACGTCAGGACGTGATAAATTGTGTGCATTGTTGGGATCGTAAAACACCTGGGCCTCCCAGACCCCACGTAAAACATGGAGCGTCGAATCCCGAGCACAACCTCATCGACAGACACTTACATCGATTCTCGGTGGTGTAATTGAGAATTATACTTGCACATATATGAAACTGAACGTGAACAATGCTCTCTGCGATTTTTTTTCAGGCTCCAATGTCATTTTTCTCAAATTTCTACTAAGCAGTTTCAAAGCAATCTGCTCAAATGTTCGTCTACCACCAGCGAACTAGTCGGCTCCACAGCAATCGATTTTGGTATTCATTGCCTGCCTTCTCTGCGAAGTGCAATTAATTATTCATGTGACTATTAACGGCGGTTCGCCTGTGCATCCCTTCAACCCGGTATCAGGATAACCGTGCTCTCGCCACTTGGTCTTGAAATGACTTCTGGAAAGTCGTCTTCATTTGCTATTTTTCATTTTCGTCGTACACGAGAAGTGACAAAACGAATGTACTTTATCCTCTGGTGCCAGTTTCGCCGAGAAAACCCCTCACTTCTGAGTTCTAGCTGAGAAAGCATCTCCTCGATCGAAGCCACCCCCCGGCCCTCAGTCCCGAGTTCCTCATTTCATTTCATCAACTCGATCCGGACCTTTCGATGCCTCGTAGTTTCCTCCGCTCGTCTTTCCTCCTTTCGCCCCGAGTAGACTCCCCGATTCTTTCGGCTAACCTCCACCCCTCGCTCAACAATGGCGTGGGGGTTGAGACTCCGGCATCGACTCTCGATCGACAATACCTGCCTTTCCCGATTAAGTATAAAGGTCGACGTTTCAATGGGAGGATGGATTGGAGTACGCAATATACAGATGGGCGAGGTTCATGATACCTGGGTCGCGATTCTGGCGATAAAAGAGTCGCCAATGATTCTCGCTAACCTTGCGGAATTTCAAAAGAGAGATAAAAGCTCGGAGCAATCATATGCAATCGTTTCTAGAAGATCCTCGGTCGTAGCTTAAGGCCGACTGAGGGAAGAATGGGTTTCTTGATTCCACCTCAATTTCATCCCCTCCAGATCAAGCTCGGAGAACGACGGCTTCCCGAGAGACGAGAGAGGATTCAATTCTTCTTCTTCTTTTTTTTCTGATCCGCGAACATTCAAGCTTCAGATATACTCGAAATGTTAAATGTCGAGCATCAAATGCCTAATATCCTTTCTTCTCTTTTCGATTTTTCCACCTCGCTTTAACCTCGGTCTCTGATCGAATCTTGCAGAAATGGGAAAGGAGGCAAGAGTCAGCTTCTTCTTTTTCTCATCAGCGATAATAAAAAAAAAATAAATACATGGAAGTAAAACATCGGGCATAAAGACACACGCGTACAGTTTAATAAGTTCGTAAATAATTCATCAATCTTTGATATATAGGTATTTTTGGGAGCAAACCGACTTCCCCTGACCTTTCAACGCACAAAGCACAGCCGCACCGGTTCCGTCGCGGTACTATGGTTCGATATCGCAAGATGGATCACTTCGCGGGGTTATCCACCAGCTAGAAACTCTTCGCGCTCACGTAACTCTTCCATCTTGATTTGTCGCTATATACTATAGGTATACCTTTGATATACCTATATCGTTTAACAGTTTTTACTTTATATATACGTTCCTCCACGAGGACCTAACCCAACGACATTTTATCCAATAAGGAAAAGGAACCGGTGTGCCAAAAGCAAGAAAATCGGACAAGATTATTTTCCTGCAAACCTCAACCACTCCAAGAAAGTAATATCTGACAATCAGCTTTTTAACAGAAATCGCTTGAAACAGTAACTTTTTTCTTCACACTCTGTAGAACTGCCGTAAAAAGTTTTTGTACGGCACTCGCCATGCGCATTTCAGAGCTAAAACCATAACCTGTCTCGAAGAAGGCACTCTCTAACGCCTGTTTTCGATCTGTAAAGTGGCATTCTATACAGCTAAATTAAGGGCTGCAAGTGGACTGCGCACTTCATCAAATTTGCGGTAGAAAGACTTCATGCCGCAACTCGGAACTTGGGTGTATAAAGTGCCACTTTGCGGATCGAAAACAGGTAAAAGAGTGACTTTTCAATGCCTGTGCCGTAAACAAGATTGTATGGGGCGCGCGTATTGAGTAACTCGAGTTACTTCATGCGATTGCCGCATAAATACCTATTTCAGTTCTGCGAATGACATATTTGCGTAGAAGAGAACTACATGAGGCGGATAATCTAGCCGTGTTGTTGCCCTCCTTAAACTATTCATTAAACGTAGCTCTAGCAGTCCTCATGCTCAGAGTGCCGTGAACTACGTTGCGTTGCTCCATATTGTGACCAACGTTGCTAAGATGGCTAGTTAGAGACTGACTTGACGTCGTGAAGATATTCAGTAGGATAGCACTCCTGATGCGCGAATTTGATACGAGTACAGCTATTCAGCCGTGAACCTGATAGCTGCAGTACACGTCAACGTCATTATACAGTGGGAATTTCGAAGCGTGAATAATATCGTATTGCGCGATGTGAAAATGATGTAAAGTTGCGTGTGACAGAGCCAAGGAATGAAAATATATCTTTTCAGATGTTGGAATATCCGAAGGAAGATATTGAGAGGAAATGAGATTTCGTCTGCATTGTTTATCGGAGAAGGAGAATTAATGTAACGGATGGTTGAGTACAAAATGAATCAGATTGACAGACGTTTGTTATAAAATTCTTAAAACTTTCGTGGAATCTGTTTCTGCTATGCTGGAAGTTCTCCATCCGCCCCGCGAGAATCGATAGGCATTATATAACGTGTCTCAAATATTTCTGATCGAGCGAAAAGAGAGTTTTAGATACTCGTGCGATATAACCGAGTCTCCTAAGAGCAAACAGACAAACAAAATTTTGAAAATTAAAGGCTAATATTTGCAGAGTCTAGAACCGTTCAGCTTTCAATATCACTATTATTAATTTTACTTATAACGCTTTTAATTAACAACTTTTGTTACATGCTCAATTATGCGCGGTATTTCCAAGAATTTTCATCACACTGTGTATATATAATATAGGCTCCGGTTCTCTGGGTGCGTCATCGCCACACCGTTAAAATCAGCTGCTCAGCTGCCCGTTGTGTTAAACTTGTAAGTTTTACCACAAATTAAGATGGAAATGAATCTTTTATTCCTGTTGCTCAAGGCAGGACCATCTTCACTCTTAGAATTACTCTTAGAGACTGAATGGTGGTCACAAAGATTCTGCAGATCGCTGCAACCACTTGACTGAACTCTAAGCTTCATATATTGGGCTCTAAGGACCTCAGTCCTAACGTAAACCAGAACACTATCTATACAAACGTATTCTAACACCTCAACTGTCTGTTTATTTAACTGTGCATTTCCGGCATTCCAATGTCGATTTATTTTCGTCATTCCAGATCCTGATACGATTTTATGATCGATGATGGAAGATCCGCAATTGCCCCAATTTCGGTGGGACCTGAATAGACTCGTCTTGATTTCGATCATTTTTACGCACAGCGGGGACCGTAATTTGGGCTGATTAGGAAAAGCAACGGATTAAAATTAGCCTTCATAGTCTATCATTTTCCTCGTTCATTATTCAAACCAATTGTGGTTAACCGGGCGCCATTTCCACCCACCCGACTGCTCAATTTTCTCGATGTATGGAATGATAAGAGCCTTGAAAAGCTCGTCGTGAAAGTTGATACGATAAGTTATTTACTTATATTATAGTGGGAATTCGATTAGAAAATACGACCATGGGATTATTGATGACCCGGCTTCTACTCGGTATAGAATAAAATATTCAAGCTAATGGCACGGGGGTCAAGTTTCGCACGTCTAACCGGGACGCCCTGTCATTTATAAAGGATTGATCACTCTATGCTTTTACTATTTTGCTCGATTGCTCTCTTTCTCTCCCTTGCTTCGGCTTTACTAGTTTCTACTTCGTCATTCCACCGCGTTGGCTTTTCTCAATATTTAACGTTGCACATTTTTTATATCGAGTCCACATCATCGGGGCTCGATAAAAATTGACTCCACGTAACCGGAAGTACAATTTTTATTTTTCTTCACTCGATTCAGACCCGACGAAGTATGATTCCGTATCGATGAAAAATGACCGCTCTGGATATGTTACAGTCATAAAACGTACGACGTGCCCCTAGTACGCATCATATATCATTCATGCGAGTTTTGAGAAGCATTAGTCGCAGACGGTCGGTGATTTTTTTTTCCCCAAATGCTGTCTCGAGATTCGAAAAACATGTGGTGAAGCCCTAAGCACAGAAGAGGCATTTGGAACTTTTCGATTCTCTAGATTTCATCCAAAAATATTTCGAATTGTAGGAGTCGTTCGTCTCTACAGCAAAATCAATTAAAGATCAATGTCTATCTTCTAGAATTAGATCAGCAATTCAAGACATTCTGATGAATCTGTGAAGTTTGCGGAACTTTAACATTTTCCTTGGTCATTTACTTAATTGTTGATTAAAAAAATTTTCCGTACCCTTCAAGTGGTCGCAAATTTGATAACTGATGTGAAATTATTGCCTTTGACACTACTTCGAATTTGCAAAACTTTTAGAATTTTCTTGGCGATTACATGAAAATTTCAAAAAAAATTAATTTACTGTGAATTGGTTATCCGTAGTGACTGGCCTAAATTTCAAACCCTTCGAGCTGAAACTTAGTGTGTAAGCTTATTCTATGAAAGCGCAGATGGAAAAAAAATCGGCAGCTTGTTTGTGACCAGAACTTTTCGCAGTTGCTTTGATTGATGCCGCCTCTAATCCTGCGAAATTGGGTTCGTAGATGCAGTGTTGTGTTATTATGTCAGTTTGTTAAAAGTTTTACGCGAAAGTGTACATGTTTCGTGCAGGACGTGGGTGTGTCGACGCGCTAATTAACCTAAGCGAAGCTTGGTAAGTCTAGAGCACGTCGCTACTTCCGTAAAACTTTGTTCCGCGTTTACAGCTACGGGGCAACCCATGAATCATGATTTTAATATACTTAGACCGAGTAGCTTTTGGCCAAGAGAGATATAAAGCGAATACCCTCGCGCGTTGCAAAATATAGAGATGCCCCCGTTAAGGGGTGTACTGGAAACATTTTAAGTTATTAGCCGGGGTCGTTGGGCCTAATCCTCCTAATTTCCTTCACTTTCAGGAGTTTATTAAGATTGTAGATTACTATCGAGCCCCTCAACCCGCTTACGAATCGACTGGTATCTTTAAGATAAGTTAGATAACGGTAACGGAGGCTCAAGGGGCAGAAATTAAATCGCACAAATATTCAACTGTGCAATATCACTAAACTGCGCGAGGAAGCTTAATACAAATAGCCGAGACGTGCGGAGACCCTCGAAAATTCCCTCCCTTCTATTACTACAACGATAAGGTTTATCGTAAAAAAAGGCAGCAGAGAACCAAGCTGTGCTTAAGTTTAACGAATAACGTTTCCCATAATCTTGGGCTGTTACGAAAATACTCGACATGATAGAAAATAATTGGCTATCTTCATCTTCCGGATAAGAATGTCGCTCTCGGCTAAATTTTTGATAACAATACATTTCTCCCGAATCTTCGCAAGCTGGTTAAAATTTTATGCCACACTGAGAGAAAAGATGTATCATATTTTATCACATATCGCCGACAAATTACTATTTTTCGGTAGTAAAGGGACGTGTGGTCACACAATACAAAGAATTACAAATCCACCTTGTAAATTTCACTAATCGTGAATATTACTCTTCAAGAAGGGTATGGTTTACAACTTGAAGGCTAAAATTTACTATTTCCGATCGTATTAAGAAGCATAACACGATCGTATAATGTACAACTGTGGGGTCCGAATTCTTACCATCTCAGATAGTAAAATGAAGTTAGTTCGCAGCGGCCGTGCATCCATTTGCAGGTGGCGCTGTTAGCGGTCCTATTTGCTGCTAATTTTTTATTTAGGTTCTGCTACGCAGTTGGAAGATATCTGTAATCCCACTGGTCCATATATGAAGTTTCATTCCGACAATTTAATAGGAACTATTTAACTATCATAAATAGTAACAATATTATTTATTTTATTTTCTGTCAGACCACACAGGCACACAGGTATAAATAGTGTGACTTGTGTCCCAAATAATATCAATTTGCATGTTTTGGGCTTTTGTATCCATCATAACACTCAAAGAACGTCGGAGTCGTCAGAGTGTTATAACGAAACAACATCTGCTTCCGTAGACCTGAGTCCGCCGTACGACGTTGAAGTCGAGAATGATTCTGGTTGTGTGGTGACACGTAAGTGTAGCCGACACGGTGCAAATTTCTTCGCGAGATCCAAAAACCACTGCCAACCATCTATCGGCGCGCTACGGTACCACGCAGCGGGTGACCGACCGCTAGGCCGCTAGTGTGTCCGCCATATTCGTATACCCGATACGTATTTTTACTATCTCAAGTTGTAAAAATTACCATCTCGCATGCGAGAAGATGTGTGTTTGCCTTTCACAGTGTATCACGAGGCGGTGCGAAACGACTGTGTTACAGTCGCAGATAGTAGAAATAACACGCTTTCATCTGGAAACTTACGAAATATGTTGTAATTTCTACAAGTAGTGATATTTACAATGCCGGGTTGTAATTTGAGTTCCGAGCGACATGTAACGTATCCCAGTTCGGCTAGAGACTATTGACTGAAAAATGACTACGTTTCCTAGTTTTTCGACTCCACGTCAACTTGCCATCAAAAGTAGTAATTTGTCGGGGATATGTGGTGAAATATGATACATGGTTTCTCTCAGTGCAATAAAATCGAAGCAGATCCACAGAAATTGTTTTTGTGACGCACCATCAACGCTGATAAAGCTATTCTCTTCGTGGCTACGTTGGTCGAGGCCTATTGTCATAGGCGAGATGTTCTTCGACATTCGACCCACAGGCTTTGATAGTATAATGAGGCTCGAATGTCGTGGGCGACAGAGGTCAGGATGTAGAAAGGAATTGAGCGAGGCCTTGTTGACCCCGTGGGGTGAGACAACATGGTGGTCTAGACTTAGTGCAGACTTCGTTTAACACCCAACCCCTAATTGTGGATTAACCTTGTCTATGATGAACCTTGCAGATAATTCAACGCCAGCTCGCACCGGCGGTTCATTTCCACAAAGTGTGTTTATTCCCCAAATTGAAAACATTTCACGGATCGTTTACCAGCTATCTTTGTTGTCTGCGATTATATTTACGGCCCCATCCGTAGAACGTGAAAAAAGAAAAACGCTTTGATAAATTACCGGAAGTTAACATCAACGTGATGTCATTAGTCGTAACAAAATCATGATAACTTTATACACAAGATTGCGAGGGATGATTCAGGGTGTGGAGAGAATGTACAAAAAATGTAACCTTCCAAGGGTTCACAACCCTTCGATGTGAATGTACACACTGCACGAGGAGGTGAGGTGGACAAAAGACGTCGCACTAACAGCGTTTGTTGCACCCTTCGTATTCGCTGCGGGCGACGCACGCGAGGCTGCAATTATACTCGAGAAAAATTTGAATACGCCAAAGCTACCATCTCGATGCTCATCGCGTGTAGAACTCCAATTGTAAAGGGAAGAGCAATCAGCAGCGTATATTATACACTAGCCCTTCGAGTTGACGGGGTAGATTGCAGTCAATGGAGAGGCCGGAAGAGGGTGCGAAGCTTTCTTGCATCCTGGTGGTGGATATAAAAAACTGAAATATATCATTCGTTGCTTTGCTTTTTTTTTTTTTTTTTGAATGACCAGGTTTACTGAAAATTTTTACAAATTCTGTTGTTGTTGTTGATATTTTCTCGTATGTCGAGCAGGGTTCAAGGGATTTCATTCGGTTCTTCCGAATCATTTGATTCTGACGTAAATTCAGACTCGTTATCGATTGCGTGCTTTCGATAGCTGACATTTACAAAGCTCCGGGCAATTCACTTGCCATGCTTTCTGAATAAGCATCATTATTTGTTGTTGGTTATGGATGACCTCGAAACCATCCGTCTACCTTACATCACTATGGGCATACATTAACGAATAGCTTCCTCATTTCCATCCATGGATCAAACAATTTTTGCAGTGGTTCAGGTTCAGTCCATTAATTAATCATTTCTCTCTGTAGTCTCTGTCACGTAACAGAAACAGACTCATCTCGATCAAATGTCTCATGTGCAGCGCTGGCTTTTTGTAAATGAAAATGAAGAACAAAGGAGACTGAATGAGATGCCAGCAGTGCATACAATCAGTCCGTCTGCCGTAGACTTTTTCTCATCCTGGTTTTGTCTTAGGTATAAGATTTCCAGTCTTCTATGGCTGTGAACCGAGGAACGTGGAGGAATGTGGCAGCTCTGAACTCTTGCGCCCTGGGGTAAAGCTGAAGAAGCTGGAGGTCTCTCTGCTGTACTTATTACAAAAGCCTTGGGTTTGGTTCGACTAAGTCCGTTGGCAACGGTACCGACGAATAAAACGAAGGAAGGGTAGGGAAAAGATCGCGAAAAATATAGAGCTCCGAGAGAAATAAAGGAGGAAAAAAGATGGTGGCGCAGGAGAGATGGGCTCAGAAACGTAATCCTCACTCATTGCGGAATTATTGGCGAATCCCTTACTTCCCCTTTGTTACCGTTCTATACCACATTCCTTTTTTTCCATCCTTCCTCGACAGCTTTTTTTCTTCTTTTTGAGGAAAATTAAACGTAAAAAACGTTCGTTCTCGTACGGTTCATATTCTATGTGGGGAAATCATTATGTGCTATTGAAAACTTTACAGACACGAGTCTTGTACGTAATATAGAATTCTGACTGCAAGTTCAATTCCCAACGGTGCGTTCTGGATATCTGCATATAAATGTCTAATGCATGTGTACCTGACTGCATATATGCAGCTGTACATTATATTTTCATGCAACACCAAAGGTACATTTGAAACAGGATTAATTCCGCTGTGTGTCTATTCAAAGTCAAAATAGGAGCAGAATAATGTGCAAAATCTTGCTTCGTTAAGCACCATAAATAAGTCTTAGAAAATCAGGAAACCATCAGGCTTCAATCAGGAGCTTAGGAAAAAAGAGAATTCTCCTTGGCGATTGACCTTCAAACTCAACTTTTTTTTGTTCTTCGACTGTGTTGAACTTGCCGCGCCGAAGGCTTGTCTATAATTGAGAAGGATATTAGAAAAAGCTTGCAAGTGCGACAAACGAAAAAAAGTATCATTCATATATACCCCTTTCCTTGCACCAATCCTATCAATTATACGAATGTATCTTCAACCGACTGAATTGTAGTAGTTGAAGTAGTGTAGTAGTATCGTGAAAGTGGTCAAGAAAGTTGAGTGATACCTTATCCTCTATCGTGCACTTGTACATATACATGTCAAGTCGTATCTCGGACTTGCATACGTTGGTCCATCGGAATGACATTCGGGTATAGAGCGCTGCCAAATGCCAGAAGATAGAACGTCGAGAGACGGATTGACGGGAGGATATAGGGTATAGCATAGTCTGAAAATGCCCCGAGCAATGCGGTACTCTGATGCCGATCAATTGGAGAACGCGCCATTGATATGTGACCGGGATAAAAAGCCCCGGGTTTACGGAGGATTCAAGGATTCCCGCGAGACTAGGATTTCAGAAACTATATATCGTTCATAATCCAGACGGGCATTTTCCGTTGGACGGATTATTTTAATACACACACACGTCTTCTCTCGCTTTGATACGTACTACAATGAAAAATAGGAGAACTTGATACTCTTGTGACGTTATGCGAATGAACGGAGTTGATACGTGGGCTAAAAAGCCCTTATCCGAGTATCTGTAATATTTCGTATAATGTTACGTTGGGTAAAACGATACCGTCGCCAATATCGTGCTGCAAGAGATCTCCTCATTTTCTTACCGAAAGTAAGAATAGAGAGAGAAAATTTACGGGGCGAGAAGAAAAAAAGTATAAAAATAAATGGCGAGCATGAGAAAAGATAGAGGAAAAGTCGGAAGCTCGCCTGACCACGGAACGCAAAGAATTTCTACTCGAGACAACGTCTAATGGTCGTAGAAGCTGAGACGGTAACAACGTTCATCGACTTTAGTTTCAAAGGATTCCAACAAAAGAGAAGAGGGTTCATTTTACCCGAGCTCACGCGACCTAGAAAGAAAGAACAATCGCGTCGGCGTATACTTTGTGAAAAATATTCCATCTCATAAACGCTGGATCGAAATGCTGGAACGAAGTTCAAGGAATCATTAAATTGGAATATTTCAGTGAATATAGTCAATGTTATAATGAATATTTTGGCTTTTAGGTCCCATGTTGAACGACTCTGGTAATTGAGGAAGTTTCAGAGTTAAAAGTGTCTAAAAGAAAGTAAAGAATATCGAGATATTCGCGTCCTTTGCGGTGGGATATGTACCTAATCGTCGGGAAGATTCGATTCGTAGTGAAGCGGCAACTGCGACAACAGGGAGTTTTCGAGTTTAACGTTACTATATACCTCGATGGAAGAACGAACGGAGAAACGAATATGAAAGTATTACTAGGAGTAAGAGAATACCCACGTTTTCGAAAGTTTCCTAGAGTAACGTGGACAAAAAAAAGGGGGACAAAAAATTGAACGAAATCAGCAAACCCGTTTCGAGCAGATAAAGAGGAACTTCGATTTATTCCCTGGTGTCTCATTCGAAGTTTTTTTCCTCCTTTTTTCCCCCGTCAGCCCCTGTTTTTACTCGGCCGATTTCCTCCGTGAAACTTGGGACTGTTATTGCAGATTAGGATATGAAGATTTTATTATCTCATACATTATTCCATTCGACTGTTAGACTTAGCATCAAATCTCACCATTTTCTGGCTCTGCATATATTTCTGCAGAGCGAACTAGGCGAAGGAATTTAATACAGATCTATAGGAAGTTCGGTTGTTGGAATTTCCCGGCATTTTCCCTGGAACAGTAATTTCCTCTTTGCCAGGACGGAACGACTGCCAATTAGCCGTGACGTTTGACAAGCTTAACGAACGCACCGCATCGGTCAGTGAACTCGAAAGCTTCACCGACCGTGAAGCCTGCAGACCTTATCCCGACTCCGACTTCCTCGCAGCTTCCGCGGATCACCTGCGCCGTAAGGATCAATTATCTCCGGCTTTTACAGAATTTGCCGTGGATTTTATCCACCTGAAAGTGTATTTTCTGTCTTTCGCAAGAGCAACATCCTCGATGGTCGTATCGTATAAGCCGAGGACCGTAAAACGTTGCCTCCGCAACCGATGATGGCGAGATAAAGACGCAGTCCGGAGAGCCGGTATAATATCTCATGCATAAAGACCGAATCGGATTATGCAGAATGCTAACAAGAAAAGTTTGAGTGGCCACAAAGTGTGGATTCTACGTCGTTCGAGAGTATCGGCTAGTTGATCTATGAGCGAGAAGATGGAATGTTTATATTTTCTTACCGAGCTAGGAGTCAACGCGCTTCCATTTTCCTCGGAGGAGATAAAATTGCGGGAAGAAAAAAATCTGCTCGAGTGTTTTGCGAGATAGTTTGTTGAAAATAGGTCAAAGAATAAACCGTAAAAAAGTAAGCTTGGAGGAATTCCGTGAATGCGACTTTCACCGAGTATACTCTCCGCCTCATGTTATCCAGAACGGTAGGTCTAAGAAATTTGTAAGCTTCTCTATCTTCGGAACTATCCCCATGATCTTAACGGGATTTGAGAGAAGTGCAACGATGCACTCCGGGTTAAAGTTGGCTGGGAGCGTTTAACGCCAGCGATCCTTGGAATGGATCCTAGTTCTTGATAGTCTACGAATTGCCAGAGGAATAGATAGGGCGGTGGTGGCCGATCTGCCTAAGAAACTGAGAACGATAGAACACTGCCGCACCGCGGAAAACCAGGATAACCAAGAGCTGGAGGAGCGAGGATGGGATCTAATTGCGGGCTTCGCCTTCTCTACGGCAGTTACAAACTAAACTTCACCCTCGGCCCACAGCCCCGCGAGCACGGATTATTTTAAAACGAGATCGCGATAAGTTCCATTCGAGGGTGGCACGCCTCGCGAGGGTGAGACCGAGATCGATGCAAAAGACGTGGAGAGGCACTCGTTGTTAACTTCAGATTGCAAAGTTACCCGATCGTGTGATTGTGTTGGACGTTCACCGTTCCGGGACGACTTTTCGCACAGAACTGCCAAAATTTCCACCGTGCAACTGGTCAGTTTCGAGAGACCTTTTCGTGGGAGGACGAATGTTACGAATTCAATAAATTCCTTTTCTTGATCCCATCAATGATAATCTTTGAAGTTTATTTGGTATCGAGGATCAAATGAACAACACATATTGACGTTTCGACCCTGGAGAGGGCCCTCTTCAGAAAAGTCTATTTCATAGTAATTCTATATAAATAAAAAAGGGGGGAGTGAGCACGGCGATCTATAAAATTTAACCGGCATCGTAAATTTTATAGATCGCCGTGCTCACTCCCCCCTTTTTTATTTATATAGAATTACTATGAAATAGACTTTTCTGAAAAGGGCCCTCTCCAGGGTCGAAACGTCAATATGTGTTGTTCATTTGATCCTCGATACCAAATAAACTTCAAAGGTTACGAATTCAAACAACAAATTCTACATACTCCAAAGATCATAAATATCTCAACCAAAAGTTCATTACACATCGAAAAATCACTTGTGAGGTTTCAGATACACGGTTGATTCGATTATGTCTCTCGACGTCTCATTTTCTTCGGAGAGCAATTTTTCATTATCTGAAGGAGGGAAACTGAGGAAAAAAAATCCTGTGATAAGTTATGGTCAGGTATAGAAATTTAGCGATAATCTTCTAGTCACTCCTTTGTTGATACCTTGCAGGTCCAGAAGTTTTTTTTTTTTCAATTTACCTCATTCACACAATGAAGGATCGCTCTCCGAAGAAAATGAGATGTCGAAAGACATAATCGGATCAACCGTGTGCCTGAAACCTTACGACAAGTGATTTTGAAAAAGTCAATTTTCCGATTGCTAGACCTCGATATGATTTACACTTGGAATTTTCAAACGCTATTTTCTCAGCCAAAACACATTCGATTGATGTGAAATTGATATCAGTGACGTAGAAGAACTGAACGAAGGGCCTGCCAATCGTGGATTTTCGAAAATCGAGACTTAATAACAGTTTTTTAACAATATTGTTCTGTAATCCAAGGAAGTGCTGCCTCTCTCCACGAGGGGCAGCACCTCCTTGGGTTACAGAACAACATTGTTACACAAAATTCTGATTATGTCTTTCGATATTCGAAAATCCACGATTGGCAGGCCCTTCATTCAGTTTTTCTACGTCACTGATATCAATTTCACATCAATCGAATGTGTTTTGGCTGAGAAAATAGCGTTTGAAAATTCCAAGTGTAAATCATATCGAGGTCACGTGACTTTCATTTCCCCTTAACGAACTTTGGATAAGATATAAATGATTTATTGACGAGTGATTGACGAGTGAACAGTATCAGGTTTATTTCGCCTGAGTTTTGCTCGTTGGTAAAGTTTTGATGAATTTTAAGAAATTTGAACCCCCCGTATAAGTGACTGAGGTATAAAATATCTCCCGCTGTTGAAGCCGGGCCGTTTCGCGGCCTAGCGAATCGTTTGAGTCGAAAATTTTGTTTACTCGATCGAAGTATACCCTGCAAGGTACGATTCTGTTCAAACTTTTGGCATTGTGAAAAGTTTCTCCGCGCCTGGGAAGCGAGCGATACGTTGATGAGGAAAAAATTCATGAATAATCAATTACAATGAATCCAATTTCTGGAGTCCTCTGCCGGTAGATCGAGATATTTTCGAGTCATTGATATGCGCGCTTGTGCTCTTCCCAACCCCCTCTGAAAATATTTCCAAAGATAGAACCAGAAAGTATCAGACATCGTGATAAAAGACAAAGTTTCCTCTCGGTTCTCATACTTTTTTTTCTCTTATCATTATTCTTCCCTTTTTCTTATCATACCGCGTATGTATTATCTTCCATTTCCCTCAGAGACGTAATAGATGATTATTCTATTCCATTCTATTCTTTCTTTGTGCAATATCTCATCGCTCTGATTACTTTCGATACATTTCCCACTCCACGGGTCCTCTTCTCCTCTAGCTTCGATTAATTTTCATCCCTTCGACCCAGTAGTGTAAAGGATAAAGATTAATTAGCCTTCTATGAGCAGACTTTATGCTCCGAAACGAATTCTCTGGTGCCTAGGAAATCTTTTGAATCACATTTCACTATCCATCTGCGAAATAGAGTCCAGAACGAACGAACATTTATTTAATTTTGTCTTGATCGATTGATTCAGGCTAATGGCTCTGTAATGGTGAAATTGAGGGGACGATCACCACTCGCCCTTTCAACCCACGGTCGATTGAGAGACTTCCGATCACGTCATTCGATCCCGTGTTCCACTCGCTCGAATTATTATCCTTAAATTCTATGTCCAACGAGTTTTTTAACCGTTGAAACAACATAGAATCGGGGACATACATCAAGGATTCTCTTACTTCAGAAGTTCATCTTCCATTGAACTGTAGTCCGGGAAAATCAAAAGCGGTCAGTTTTGTAAAAAACAGTTTAGCAGTAACTCAGCCAAACCCGAAGGGTTCTCCATTTGGAATGCTATAACGTGGTTTAAAAGTGTGTAGGTGAGCTTTGCTGGCGGCACGGTTGCGGTGGTGGCGGCGAAAGTAAAGGTATGCTTGGCCCAACGAGTGGTGCGGTCGCGCCTCGGGCATACATTATGCTAAGTCAGCCATTAGAGTGTGAAATATACCTCGTGTGCCGCAGTCAGTTAGCGGGAACTCGGTTGCTACCACTGTATTTCATGCATCGCATTACTGGCCTCGGCGCACCCCTCTTGTAATTATTTGCAACTACATAACGACCTGGAATTAGTCGGGGACGGAGGGCCATCTTTCATCCCCTACTTTCTTTATTCAATCTCCGATCTTTCTGTTCTCCACGTTGTTCCCAGTGGGTGGAAATATAGATTTTCCCTCTTTCGTAACCTCGCCTTCTTCACCGAGCTCAACGGTGCACCTATACACCGCCGTATTCGATCCCGAGAGTGGGTTGACTTCGGAGATGAGTTTGGCACAGTTATTCCACGCGCGAAATTGCATTTTCGATATTTATCACGTCGTCTAAGGGGGTGTGCAATCCTGACGAGCCAAAGACGATATCCTCCTTCCATATAACCACAAAACGTTATAAACGGTAGGCAAACTGGTAGAGGCGATGGTTTCCAAAGATTTCAAAGTTTATTTGTCCTGGATTTACGATTTTCGATTAGTCTTCCGACAACCCAGCGCCAGAGACGAAGAACAATGATTTTGATCACGGTATGCGAATAAAATCTATCTACTAACGAACCAACCCTGCTATAAAGCCAAAAAAATTGTGGATTATTTAGGAAGCTCAACGAATGTCCTTCGTAGATTATTATTTGCTACGACTCTCCGAAGGTTGATTCGCATTTGAAAATTCCCGCAAATTCTATCTCGAAATCGAACACCTCGAAGATGCCATAGAAAAATGAAGCTCACGTTATGTCACTATTTCCGGGAAATTATTTGACCGCATTGGAAAATTGCCGGGCTTTGGCTCGCTTATGGCCATTGAAATATTCAAAGCTGTTCAGAAATACGGTATGCATAAGGAACATTCGAGTGCCTGTGTTTTATTTTATTGCCCCTCTTTCTTGCGCAGCAATTATTGTTGTTACTTAAGCATAGGGGAATAAACGAGGCTTGCAGTATTCCACGGGATCCTATGAAACAACGCATAATTAGTATAAAGCGATAAGATATTTTATGAATCAATTTGAACCGGTGTGTTAAATTTAAATCATAACTAGCGGACAACACGTGTACCCATTACATACGTTATTAAACTGGAGGTAAAGTTTGAACGCTCCTCGCTCCAGGCACTATAGAGACTACAACGTTTGTTTACGATCTTGTTTCATATTCAAATTCCAAGTCTCGAATGGCGAACTAAGCTCGCGGTAATCCCTCAGGTAGAAAACAAGGTGAGATCGAACTCCGTTTACACTATCCTCTGTTTGAGCCAAACACATAACTAAATATTTCGTCGAGTAACGAGACCCGCAAAGTCGAAAGGGTCGATTATCGTCCAAATTCGATCTTCAAAACGATGGTAATAGAATCTGACTCGAGTGGAAGGAACAAGTAGCAATTTTTGTTGCAAACGCCACGCGAGACTCAACCGCTCACTTTTAAGGCACCGTTTTAACGACCAGTTTAGAGCCTCGCTTTACGATCTCGCAAAGGCGGATAGATCTGTGACCATTTTGCGATAAAAGTTAGTATGTCTCAAGTCGTATATCGTCGGAAATGGTGGGTGCGAAATAATCTCAGATCTGCCAATTTTCCAAACCCCCTTTCGAAGATCGAGATCGTTCCGTAAATCCACCCAGTATAGAAATGGGATGAGAGAAGATCGCAATTCAATTTGTCCTCCCTTCGATCCCAAAATTGAGAAACGCTAACGAATTAACGCCAAGCCAATCAATGAATACATAGATTTCTCAGTATCCTTCTTTTTCCTCTTTCAGGATATCCAAGAACGACTAAAATAAACCTCCTCGTACACGCTAGCAGGTCTTCTGCAAGGAGAAGAGTCGGAGATATTTCCGGTCTTTCGTCCTCTACCTCCATGGCCATTATAGAACGAGGTGGATTTCATTGATGGGTTCTTTGGTCTGGGGTTGATCTTGATTAAAAGGCGCGAATTCCTCCCTCACAACTTTTCTCCATTGACTGCACATATCCTTGATCCGCTTTCGAGGCGAGAGCTGGTAGCGCCTTCTCCATATCTCATACATCGGATACTTACACCGGCAATTACCCTCGCCTGGTGGCTGTGGGGCGCCATCTCTAGTAGAACACGAGGAGGTTCGATACGAGTTTTACCACTGGATGTATTTGATGGCTCCATAAGAGACCCGATCGATCTCACAGCTCCCAGCATCGCGAATAAACCATTGAACGTTCGCGGTACCGGGAACTCGGGAGCCACAGCTCCGTCATCGATATTTGAAGAGGGCGGACCTGGAGGACCACGGGAACCACGGGACTCGAAGGACCGGAAAGATAAAAAAAACAAAAAAGAAATAAAAGGACAGAAATAGGCGAGGAACTGAGACGGCGAGATAGCGGAGAGCGGGATGTAATCAAACCTGGTAAAGAAATAAAATCACTGCCTTTATCACTGGCTTCGAAGCAGCTGCAAGCTTCTCTTCGCGGCACCCTTCCTCGGGCGCCAACCCCTAGCTCAATGCCATTATAACTAATTCGAAATCTCGTCGCGTCTCTCGCCACGTCTTGTGGATTATTAAACCTCTATAATTGAACCAGGGGTAGGCAAAGGCGTGTGGGAAGGGGTGGAAAATAGTGCGCCGTCACCGTACCTCGGTTGCACTGTTCGAAGTAGGGAAAATCGTAACGACCTCGGGGACAGACTCTCGACATATGCTCCGATTTGCTTTGGTCATGTGGCTCGATCATTACTTTGGAACTGTGTAACTAGATATAGAATAAATCGTCTGTGAATAATAGCTGTAGCAATTTCACATGGAGAGAGAGAAATGACGGAGTCTTGAACCTGAGAAATGCTCTTCAAAACCGCGGCTTCCAATTCCGTAGCTCCAGCAAGACCGAGGGATGAAGCTGAAGTTGGCAGCCAGAGTTAGCAGCCAAACCTTCGAATGCAGGAAAGAATAGGGGCACGGGGCCCCGGGCTGAAAAAAATTTTAACGCATGTCGGGAAAAATCTAAAAAAATTCACAGAAGTTGTTTTTCGAGAGTAGAACACGATTCCGTTTCAACTTTTGCATAGCAAAGCTCGATTGTTTATTTATTCGTCAATCAACAATTGGCTGCTGATATCAAAATCCACACGCATGTCGGGAAAAATATACAAAAAGTTCACAGAAGTTGTTTTTCGAGAGTAGAACACGATGCCGTTTCAACTTTTGCATATCAAAGCTCGATTGTTCATTTATTCGTTAATCAACAATTGGCTGCTGATAAACAATCGAGCTTTGCTATGCAAAAGTTGAAACGGCATCGTGTTCTACTCTCGAAAAACAACTTCTGTGAACTTTTTTTATATTTTTCCCGACATGCGTGTGGATTTTGATATCAGCAGCCAATTGTTGATTGACGAATAAATAAACAATCGAGCTTTGCTATGCAAAAGTTGAAACGGAATCGTGTTCTACTCTCGAAAAACAACTTATGTGAATTTTTTAAATATTTTTCCCGAGATGCGTGTGGATTTTGATATCAGCAGCCAATTGTTGATTGACGAATAAATAAACAATCGAGCTTTGCTATGCAAAAGTTGAAACGGAATCGTGTTCTACTCTCGAAAAACAAGTTCTGTGAATTTTTTGTATATTTTTCCCGACATGCGTGTGGATTTTGATATCAGCAGCCAATTGTTGATTGACGAATAAATAAACAATCGAGCTTTGCTATGCAAAAGTTAAAACGGAATCGTGTTCTACTCTCGAAAAACAACTTCTGTGAAATTTTTTTATATTTTTCCCGACATGCATGTGGATTTTGATATCAGCAGCCAATTGTTGATTGACGAATAAATAAAAAATCGAGCTTTGCTATGCAAAAGTTGAAACGGAATCGTGTTCTACTCTCGAAAAACAACTTCTGTGAAATTTTTTTATATTCTTCCCGACATGCGTGTGGATTTTGATATCAGCAGCCAATTGTTGATTGACGAATGAATAAACAATCGAGCTTTGCTATGCAAAAGTTGAAACGGCATCGTGTTCTATGCTCGAAAAACAACTTCTGTGAATTTTCTTAGATTTTTCCCGACATGCGTTAAAATTTTTTTTAGCCCGGGGCCCCGTGCCCCTATTCTTTCCTGCATTCGAAGGTTTGGCTGCTAACTCTGGCTGCCAACTTCAGCTTCATGACCGAGGGTGGGATTTAAGAGGGAGCTTAAAAACAAATAAAATGACTTTTTGGCGAAACTCTTAGGGACACTGAAGCCTCTTTCGCCCAGAATAAGAATAATTAATAAAACCGACGGATCGGGATAAATTAAATATTGTCGAGTCGGGTTCAGGGTAGGAAAAACTGGATTGGCCGTGGAATTAATGGGAATGGGGAGAGAAGGCGAGAGATTTTTTTCATCCCCCAAAGAGAGACGGTTACAGTTCGAGATCTGCCGGTCAGCAACGATTCTTGGTTAACTAACGAAACTTTTTGTTGATTCAAAATTTAACAGACTTTTATATTATCTTTTTCTCATTCCAACCCATCAGCGGTCTCAACGTCCTCAACGCCCTCCGTGACCCGGGATGAATCCTCGAGTGGTTTCCTTGAATAATAACAATCAGCACTGGTGGCTTGATTTTAGATTCCGAGCAGGACCTCGTGTATAACTTCTCTCGTAGGGAAGACCCTTGGGAAACCAGGAGCTAGTGCCGCCGGTTCTAACAGCGACATCGTCTGAAACTTAAGCATTTTTCACCACGTCCGTTAAGTGTCCCTGAGGGCCATAGAAACTGACGGAACCAAGGGCCTCCTATCCAGGCGCCAGCCAGATATGAACTCTGCTGCAATCGAGGACTGCGTTTCTGCTGAAAATCGTCGACCCGCGATTATTCGCGACTGTAAAAATCAACCATGTTTGAATTTTGATTCGAATCTACGGCCCCGGTGAAGCGAGTCTCTCCGCAAACTCCCAGGTGGATCCGGCGAATGAGCCACGCGCAACACCGTGGAACTGTTTTCGCGCGGCATACCATGAAACTTAAACATTTTTCGTCACCACAGTCAATGGTCCCGCAGGGACAAAGAGGCTTGCGAAACTTCCTGAAAGGGTACTTGTCACACCCAATGAGCCAGGTGGGAGGGTTGGAAAATACGACAAGAGGTAATTCTAACCCGTCCCGCGCGGAGTGCGCGCTTATCACCACGTTAATTAAACCGCAGGACCAACGAATCCTCCGAGAATTAAAAGTCGGATGATTCACTTTTGTTCGATAAAAGTTTACTCCTCTTTATCCAAACGAGGTGATGACGTAAAGTCTACACAAATAGGCTGAGCTACTCGTACGAATCCAAAGCACTCGCCTTCGGCTCGAGTTCCCAACTTCATGCTCATCAAGAATTGCATACTTTTCACACTCGTAGAACATAATATAGGGAGTGAGCCAATATGGGTTATGTTTCGCAATTACAGATACAACTTATAATGTGAGGTTTATTATTGATAGTCCAATTTCCGTTTTTTTTTTTATTCATTCTAATGTGTAAGTCGTCTGCAATAGGTTAGATTTTTTGGACCCACCCAATGAGTCAATGCAAAATCGTTCAAAGTCGTTATGTCCTTCAATGTCCGATTTTAAAATTGAGAACTATTGAGAACTATTTAATTTAAAAAGTGCTCAATGATCAATTCGGACATCCAATAGCATTTTTCTATAAGGGATGTCATTGAACCTGAATCTTATGTTATCCGAATTATGTATTACTCATCAAATATTCAACATAAACTTAGAAAATGGCTTTTTTACAAATCACCATTTTCATAATTCCACTTATCCTTGTTTTATCCAGGATGACATTGTGTTGATTAATAACAATAAGTCGCAAGTACCTCATTGTTTCGCGAGGTTTCTCTCTACTATATTTCAGTTCATCGTTCTTTATTGAAAAACTCGTCAATTTTGCGAATGATATTTCAGCTCAGTCCTCGGTCATTTTCAGGATACTATTTTTCTTTTCTACCAATGGGAATATCGTTTTCTAAAAAATTGGAAAGAGTCGAATAGTAACAATTGACAACATCATTGCGGATCTCTGATGAGGATAGGCTCGTTGAACGTCAATAGCTATCAACTAATCTAGCGACCCGGATACGCCCACGCCGTGTATACTACATGCGAGCAAATATAACCGTGTTTATCAAGGCTTAATGAAACTACAGTGCCAACAGATCGTGCAATCGAACACATCCGATGGGATCGAGATGAAAGAAGGTGCAGGGGTTGACGACTGGCCAACCCTGAACTGAAAAAGAACTCAGCCTGTGTCTAAGTACTTTCTGTGTATCCGTCGAGACGGATTCTGAGTCGATGTTCATCCACCCAGGTCGAACGGTGCCGACACTATCCGTTTCTCGTTCAATTCCTTGACGTAACGTCTCGTAACGTGGACTCGAGACTTTCACGTCCAACTTCCTCACTCGTATGACTCTATCAGAAGAATTCTCGGAATCCAATTGCGGTTTACAGCCGATTATTGTTCGCTTCTGCGCTCTGATAAAATGGACATATAAAGCTGAATGATACGAAGAGATTTCACGGCAACTCATCTCCTCGGGCGCTTTGAGACAGTGTTGAGTCGAAATCCCGCCGACGTTGCAGCGGCGTCTGCGACTCTTCGGCCAATAAGGGGAAGACCGAGGATCTTTTCTCCCTGAGTATATTGGTACTTGTCATTTTGATGTCAACATCCCCGGCTAGAATCTGAAGAAACATACGGAGCACGTAGGACTGTAGCTGGCTAAGTAATTCTGTATTTCGCATGACCGACATTCCTCCATCGGTTTCTTTGAGGGAAAATGTGACCCGTGATGCAAGAGGCGCGATGAGGCTTCCTATTGAGATTCTCGGTCCCACCAGAAACAACGTCCTTAGGGTATGACTGGCACGTCGTCTTTCGCGAATATAGCGACGTTGCCTAGGCGCGAACCCGAGGAGATACCCCGCAGCGCAAGAAGATGAGACGTCTTCTCATTCCGCTTTAACTTCTATCCACTCCGCAACCACCCTCGACGGTGGTATATACTAATCAAAGTAATAGTTACCAGAATTGCTTTTCACACATGAGACACAAAGTCAAATGATTTTGCACTATAGGTACACCTGATACACCCCACACCGTATTACTTCCCGGTTACGGACCCACCTCTGACTCTGTACATCCACACGTCAAATGTTTCACACGTATCAAGCCCACCGACTGAGAGCTTCTGCTAATGGCTTTGTAAAGCCTCGAATTTGTGTAAGTTTGCTCCCGGGTTCTTGTACTCTACCCACATGGTTGAGACTCGACAGCGTCTTAATTTTCCTCGGAATTAGAAATTCCTGGGAGTCAGGATTTACTCGAAATCTGAGATTCACATAATTTGGTAATGTGGGCGAAATTGTCTACTCCGAAATCATGTCGCTACCTATGTTATTACACAGATGAAAATTTCAACTACTTTTCATCATCCTCAAAAGTTCTCTGAAATACCTATGTCAATTTGACAACATTTACGGAATCGACCTACCTATCATTTCTTCAATTAACATAACAGGAAAGGTAATGTCAATTGCATAAAAATCACATGCTGAAATTCATCTGATTGACATTATATAAATGTAATTCAGTAACAAAATTTACGTACATCCACGTGATTATTACATTTTTCAAAATCTTTTAACTGTTAAATTCAAAATGGTACCGGTGATTTACACCCTCAATAGTAATTAAGCCGTAAACAGGAACGTTTTTTTATTCAAACTACACACCCGAACCTATTATTTTTGACAGGAAAATCAGTAAAAGAGGGAAAAAACACAGAAATCTGATTGATTTTCATCTGACTCGATACTTGAAACTGATGTATCATATTTCACCATAGGTATGACGATTCAAGTGATAAAATATCCAGGGTTAGCCATATGAAAATGTATGTAAGTAAAATTTCTTGAATTAGATTGTGCGGAATTATTGCTAAAATTCCTGCAAGTATAAAAGCCTTCAACAATAGATTTGAAACACTTGATTCGAATTATTGACAGAATTCATTGATCTTCACTAGCTGCGTGTTGATTTGAATTTTTGTGAGAGAAATGGGAGGTTCTAAGATCCTGAAATTTTACGTTAATTGTTATTTGAATGGCCTCTACACATTCACAGCGACTCAAATTTCGCGAACATTCGGCAGTAGTGAAATGAGGCATAATTTGAAACAATCTTGATTGCATGGCGGTGTAATTTAATGGGGCAACCGGCTGCCAGGACTAAATACGTGAGTATTATAGCCAGTTTAAGTTGATCGCTGAAGCGCGATAAAACTGAGGGTGGAATATCTGGTGGGTGTGCCTAGTTGGATCTCGGCCAGTGGAGGTTTCATTTTGGCAGAAATGATAGACCGAACGGATCCGGCTTTATGAGACGATGAAATTTTAAAGTACCTTTTCCTCGGGGTACGTAAAGTCATTCATTATTTTGCACCTTCTCGTGCGTCAGAAATTAGAGATCAACCCATCAACACGGACTAACGACGGAAGCGAAGTAGAAGACTTGAAGCGTAGCACTGATTTTAGCTTCTTTGATAAACACAGCATACCCGCTACGCTCGGAGTCCTCATTTTCACCGTCTTATCCCGTATTCACCTGGCGCAGAAAATACATTGCGAAATCCTTGAAGCAGCGGTAATTTTCAGTAGAATTTTTTATCAGGCTTAAAAGTTGCTTTCAATGTTAAAAAATCTCCTTATCTTCAACTTTCTTACCAATACGGCTTGTATTTCGCGAAATTTTGTTGCAAATCTGACCACGTAGGCGAGTTTTGTTTTCAAGAAACTTACGCCCGATGCAAAGTTGAAAACTTTCAATTTTTTCTTCTGTTCGCTTTTAATCAAGATGTTAAGCGATCCAGTAATATCTGAACTTCATAACAAGAAGCTTTCCGGTAGTTGTAGGAACTCTTTTCTAAGACCAGAGAATTACGGCGTAGAAGGGCTTCGTGCTGTCCAAGTTGCTTCGATCAAAGTTTTAGGTTTCATTTACGTAATGAAACCATCACCTCGGGGTCGAGGTACAGAAATAACGCAATATCGGGGGGAAAAAACGTATAAAACATCTACCCACGCTGGAATGTAGGAACGAAATTATTTCCTCAGACCCACGGTCGGTGTATTACCCAGGGATTAATGGCAAGAAATAAAATATGCAGAAGCAATATCGCGCCAGACGTTCCACGCTTGCAAAGATGCCGATTTGGCCTCGGGATCAGCACAGGCATATCTTCCACACGATTTGAGAGGCAATACGCTGAGGCCGGGGCCAACAAACTGGGACGCCAAAAACTCCGAAGGATCTTGAAACTGGGTAGAAGGAAATGGAAATGGAAATGGAAATCTAGGATGGCAAGGCTGCAACAAATCCGCACTCTACACAAACCCCGTCTAAGACCGGATTATTATTATTATCGTGCGAGATTATCGGTCTTGGGCTCGCTTGTTAGTTTTCCATTAGCCACTCGGTGAACCGAGAACCGTATTGACTAGTGTAACGGAATCATTCGATTTACGGTCTCCAATACCAATCTTCAGGGAGTTTAGCCAAGCGAAGGTATAACAGAGGCTTAATATTGAATAAAACTGGGGAAATGGTCGAGGTTCACCAGTGAAACAGATTTCACCTGATAAATACACTTTTTCTGACTATTTTTCAGAGTTCAATTGCTTGAATTAGAGATTAAACGAGCCATAAATTTGCCAAGTGGTCAAACACAATCTTTTCTGCACACCAGTAGGTCGAAATGCCTCTGAAATCAGATCCGAAAGGGTGTCTCGTATCCAGCCACGAATCTAGATGTATATGGAGATAACAATGCACGAAAGCGTAATTGAATATTAAAATATACCTTTGGCACGTCCCCACGAGTACGTGGGACACCCGCCCTCGGACCCTTTCGTGTTCCCGCGACTAATTGCCGTAGTTTCGATACTCACTCGAAGACCCCGTGAGAGAGAAGGAATTTCTGATAAATCGAAAACTTTGACTCTGTTTTTAGAGTATGAAGAGGATTTACGATCCTCGGGACTCCGCTTCGGTTTGCACTTTGGTCTGAGGCTTCCGGTGCCGGTAGAGTTCTCGGCGATGCTCCTTTTATACAAGAAACTCTCGTTTATGTATAAAATACATCAACGGGACGAAGGATGCTCCTCGGCACACGGGAAGCAACAACGTGTCTTGGAACACAAACAAAACAGCCTTTCGGACCCCCGCGGGCTCAATACCATTGGCTTGTTGCCTTAACCTGCAGAACCCCCGGAAATCCCTTTGAAACGATCCGCGATAGCATACTCGCTCCGATTCTATTGTCTCTCGATTCCTTTTTTCTTTCGTTTTTTTACTTATCATGCGTTATAACGAACCCGAGTGTGGTGGAAATATTAATCCGACGAAGAGTTGCGGTAAGAGCTGGAAATACAAGATGGAAATTGAGGTCTGGTAGCGGGTAGGTACTTGGCGGAGCACTAGTCCGCTGCATGGTCGAAAACGTTGAAGTGAATAGTGGCTGCACACCATCATCCACTTTGGAACGGAATGGTTTGCGGGAGCCTGGGGCTGAGAGAATAGAGAAGAGGACAGGGTACCAGAAAGGATGCTGGGACAATGGACCGTTCCAAGTAGGCTCTCGACTCGTCCAGAGGTACTCGACGTCGCAAACAAGCGCCTCGCCGACATCCATATCGCTAGTACTGAACAATAATATTAAATAGAATAAAAACTCGAGATAAAAAGTAGAAAAAGTCTGTGCAATAAGCCAGAGCTGTCATCCGAACAGACCTGCAGCTTTATCACTCCGTTCCCACACACACACACACACACACAGAGGATATATCTGAAATCGTGGACCTCAGGGATGGAGGTTGAAACGAAATGGAAGAGACAATCGGGACTTTAATTCCGCCGAGAATTGAGAGAAAGGGGCGGATGCTGGTGGACATGGGAAATTAGTACGTCAGTCGTTGGACTGCCGTGGCTGTTTTCCGGACCAGTGGAGTCGGGGGTAGTAGGTGGTAGGTGGTAGATTGAGAGTCGCCAGGATCCAGCTAGAACGTTGGTTTGTGGTTGGCTCAGAAATTAGTGATTAGAGCCCCAAACCCTTGTCGATCAATCTACAAGCCCCACGGATTACATCCCCCCGATCGCGTGTCTTTCAGCCCCCATTTCACCATGAATAATTAAAACCGATTAATCGTATGAATGGATTGAAAATCGGTATACGCTGGAGTAAAACTATCGCGAGATACGAGCTGCCGTGGCTTTATCCCACTTCGGTATCCGTTTCTGTACTCATTCCATAAGGAAGCTGGGTTGAATTAAATTTACTTCGTTATATCAGACTTCCTCAGCTACCCGGTTATCACAATATTTGTTGACATCTTCAACTTTGTGAATGTACCGGTCTTTGACTCACCAAAAGTTCCACTTCTATCGTCCTTCCACGATATATGAGTTATATATTCTTGAAGAGCAGTTACTTAGCTTACCTGAAACAAATATAAAATTTTCTCATCAAGTCAACGTTTGAATATCATCAGAAAAAGCGTAGATCGTAAACTTTGTTATCTGATTTTACATTCATATATTTGCCGTTTCCTCAACTACACATGATAAAAAATTTTATGTTACAAAGTCAACGCAAATTTTTCAGTCGACAATTTTTCACTCCGAAAGTTTGAATTGTGCTAGATTGAGCATAAAATTATGACACGATGATGGCACTGTGAGATAAAGTGGTCAAAATCCAGACTATTTCCCAATATTTTCCAAATTCATTGAGAATGTATGCTTCTTGGTATAGTAAGGGTGTACTGGTCCAGGTCGAAATCAGAGCCCTGTGAGAACAGCGAATCGCGCAGTGTCATGATTTTGCTCCGTGTCTGTGGTAACCTCTGACCCTACGTACGCCCCGTCATTTATCCCTTAAGATATAGGTGCCTGGGGTAGTGACTCGTGCGGACAATCTACCTACACTAAACTACACATCATCGACTGTACCAGGTTGAACTAGCTTCGTACAGGCTTTGCCCCGTTGTTGTGTAAACCTCCCACATAGATAGCATCAGCCTCGTATTATCGGGCGAATAACCGATGATTGGCAGCTAATTATCGAATGTGACTGACTGAGTCCTTCCCACTCTCACTCGGGGATCGAAATGGATCGATCGTTGACTAGGGGTGGCGAAAAAAATGGATAAGACACAATTTAGCGGAGTTTTCTTGGGGTAGTTATCGCTGATCGTTGAAGATATGGTTTCCTTACGTTTCCCCCTTGTAATCGATGATCTCGTATTACTAATGGTCACGTCGGTAATGGCACGGTAATTCGATACCTGCGAATTTCCGGGATGGTTATAATAGATGTGGAAAATGGTCCGGATGTGGGATGTGAGAATTCTCGGTTAACACCGGAGTCTGTAAGTACAGATAAGTCACGACTCACGATCGCGGGGTCATGATGTTAGAATACGGCGAGAGAGAAACAACTAACAGTATAGATATAAGAGCCCATTGAAAAAAGTTATATGGTAGAAGCTTTCTCGCGGAATATCAACCTTCTCCTGTGTACCGGCTTCTGAAAAGCTTCCAGTACAGAGGGAGATAAATCGAATGAGGTAGATTCTCTTCCTTTTATAATGAAAATAAATTTTTAAAAAGGAATATTCGATAAAACGAAATACATAAAACAAGAACTGTATCAATGTGATAACGAACAAAAAATAAGGTAATCCCAAAGCAGACCGCAAAAGGCCGATTATACACTTTTTTTCGTCCCATCTAAAGTGCTTTGAAGAGTTCTTTTTTTTTTATCCTCTTTGAAATCGATTTACCGTAGAATCTTTCACTCTTAAAAATAAAGTCTTTTTTTTCTCCTACCGATACAATCCCTCACAAATGAAACAGCTGGAGATGATGGAAAGAATATAGAGTAAAAATTTATAAAACTCATTTTTGTAAGAGATCGACATCCGTTTGTGATCAATTTTTGTGATCGGTGGACTTTCTCCTCTTCTCGAACATCTTTTGATACAAGGTATATTGATTAGTTAAATATCACGCCCTTACATAATGGCGTCTAGAACGTGATTCCGAGGTGTTCTCGGGGCTAGATCAAGACTCACGTCTCCAAGAACTACCTCAGGGTGAAGGGGATGGTGTATATTCACCGTCTACAAGGGTCCGAGAGGCCGATCTAATCCGTAAGTTACTCCGATTGATTTGAGCGGGGTCGTTTGGGCCGCTGCACGAGCCACCCTTGCGATATCCAGTTACAAATTCTTGTCACGTTTACGTGCTCCGTCGATTACGCGACAAAAGCACGACTTAAATATTCATTCGACGCTTATAACTCCTCCGAGACGGAATCTGGACTGGAAAAAGCATGGGGGACCCTGATGGGGCGCCCGGGGCACAGGAAACCTCGTTAATTGGCGGCTGTCTCCCAGCACTTCCATTTTTATTCTCTTGTTTTATGAAATTAGTTCATTGTGAGCGTGTGGCTAAATTTTTTTTGTTCAACTCCAATATTCCGTGGAATGGTTTATTCATTTTCGATAACCAATATCCGGAAATAAAACTGTGAACAAAGGTAATTAATAATTTAGCTATTAGTTCGTAAGTAGTCCACGAAAATTCTGCTACACCTAAAAATCATTAATCAATTTGATCGAGAGAAAAGAGAGATGAATAATTCCAGAGAGCCAGAATACTGACTGACGTCATAGAATTAAGTAACAATTCACGAATAGCTAAAATCAATAATAGTCTTAAACCGAACTTTGCCCGAAAGCTTTCCGAATCACGTATCGACATAGTATTGCAGGATTGTGTTAATTGAACCGAGAAATTAATCGCGCAGAACCGCCGGCTTGAATACAGAGCGACTAGAGAACGTATGGATCAAATTCAGTCGCGTTTTGGATAAATTATTTATTCTGCTCGTACGCAGTGGAACCATTTTTGAATAAACAAATTTCGAAATACGGATACGGACCCTTCTTGGCGTAAAGCTAGAGGCACGCACACTCGGATATAGAATATATATATTTATGAAATATAAGGTTTTCTCGGTCGGTATTGTCGTAAGATCCATTTGACGTCATTTCTCATCTGTAACTTCCGCTTCTTTATTCCCCGTTGCAAAAGGATGCCACCTTTTAGAGATGCACGAGGTGATCCTCGTTTATCATATGCAAATACAAACGTATAGAGTCGAACAGATACCTACCCCCTGTCCCTAGAAATACACACACGTACTTGGAGGATCGCGGGACACCCACAATCTGCCCCTTCTCCCTCCTCGTCTCACTGACAGAGAAATATGAGCCCCGAGATAATGCTCTGCACCGATCGTAGAGTCGATCCCAATTCCAGATTAACATGACTTGGAAATTTATTCAACTTTACATGCAATCTTTGATTCCAGATATTTATGTGTCTTGATGCGAGGTCAGATTCCCTCCCTTAGCTAATCCGCTGATTGAAAGCACGGTGGCTTAACTCTACCCTAAGTGCAAGCAGTAGTTTCCTCGGGATATACCAGACGATGAGAAGAAGCAGCTGAAGAAGAAGAAGAAGTGGAAAATGAAAAACGAAAGAAAAAGAAGATGACCCTCTCGAGATAATTAAAGTTCGACAAACGTCCGCAAGCAGTGGGGGATATATCGAAGGAAATAGCTCGGCGTCGCGACGCCCGCGCCTCCTGCACCTTTACGACAAATACAACGTGTCATTAGAGCGACCTGGTTACCCAGGGTACCAATTGTCACAACGCTATTTTAAACTCGTTCGCTCACAACGAACGAGACGAAGAATTCCATCATTCTCCTTCCACTCGTCTTCGGTCTTGTCCACTTTTCACAACCTTCGAACGGTTTGGCCGAAGAAGTGTGACACGAAGAGATGCTTATCGTTGGGGAAAAGTTTGAACCGCGAAAATAGACGCCGTCAACCACCTGGCAGTTCCATGGTTCTGTTGTAGGCGGGAAACGACAGTGATTTAAGCTGGTAGGCATTAGCACCTCATAGAAACGCGTCAGCCAGTGGAAAACCCGTGATACTAAGTTAGGACCGTACCGACCGTATCTCACGTTGCTCCGGGCTGTTTGCCTGTTTGCCCGTTTGGCCCTTATACCTTGCTAGATTCTGATATTCTCAGAATTTCACCCTTACTTTGCCTCCTTGCCTCTGGTTCCTTCGGTCTCGCCCCTCCTCCGGGTATACGATCGTCGAGACGATCTCTCTTTGGTCTTTGGCCAGGGCTATGGAACACGAGGTCAGAGGTCGCAGAGTTTCCGAGACCTTCTAATATTGATCTTGGAACTGGTTACGAGATGAAAACTTTGCTTATTAAAACTAAGCGAAGAAAAGACAAACTTCTTCCGAGCCTTGAGAGACGTTTTTGTGCTCCTTCTGACGCGCTGTACAATATATACATGATATTTTTCTTATATACGTATATACCCCGCCTCGAAGCAATATTTTTTCATTTGCTCGTAGTAATAATATTTGGCGAAACGTTTAATCGACCCTCATTCTCGGAATAAGCGAGAAAATCGAGGGAGAAGGGGACTAACCGAGTCCATTTTGGTCTTTTGAGGCCATTCCGAGCGTGGAGAAAAAGTGGAAAACCGTTGAAGACCGTCGGGTTTTGAAAGCGTTGAAAGTAAATAAAATAAACGACATATTTCCACCAAAGAGTACTCGCGCGGTTCACCCTTCGAGCATTCTTGTTCCAATTACGACACAAGGGTTCTAGTTATCTAATTATCCATGCCAGCCTGAGACCTCCACCTAACTCCCACTTCGGTCTGCTCGTGTCAAAAGTATTTTTTGCCAGTAAGAAAAGTTTCTGTCCCTCGGGATTTTAATGAGCTCCTTCAAGGTGCGCGACCTCACAACCTTTCTTGCATTTCCCCCGCGTCGAGCATGTACAGTGAAAATTTAAAACTGCTCCGATTGCAGTTCAAACCGGACCGCGGTCATTCTTGTTTGGTAATCTTGCGTGACACTGAGCACCAACGAGATAACGTAGAGGATGAGAAAAGCCGACATAAGGGTCCGAAAAAAGGCGTACGAAGGATTGGGAAGGGTGGTCCCGTGAATTTGTCGTCAAAATTGAATTTCGTGAGGTACATCAGCGCCTCCAATCGCATGAAGGCTTGTCAACCTTCCTTACCCGGTAACCTGATTTCTCGAGTGCGTCGCGTACCCCGGTGGTAGAATTTTTCTATTCGGGTTTCCGCAGCGACTAAAATATGGGGTAGATAAGAGACAAAGATAGAATTGCGGAATAGAGCATCTTCATTTTCTTGACGGGAACTTCAGGACATGACAATGGATTTCCCAGCCTCCCCGAGCACTCCGATGGCATGGCACGCCGTCGAATCCCCAGCCACGCCACGCCGTTACCCGTTACCCGTTACCCGTTTCCCGGGGTTCAACGCGTATACAAATATCCCCTGGCTCCGGGGTTGGTAACATTCGAAAGGAGATGGGAGGATGCCGTTGGAAACACGACTGTAACACAAACACAAAGAGGCGAGTGGGTATATGACGCCTTGTCTTTCCGTCGCCATATACAAATCCACCGTCATCTATATTCATACGTTTCGCCGGAAGCCCGGGTTATGCGGTGGGGAAGAGCCAGACCCGCGCTCCTGGTAGAGACCATACAGACTAACTGGGATATGAGTTTTTTTAACATCGCATATTTTTTACAGACTGAAAGTGTGTCGCCTGATGGAGAGGAACGGGAACTCGACTCATATGCGCCTTTACAAAATATCACAAAGACTATCACCGACCGATATTTTAAAGTTTCGCAAACCCACATCCACACCCTAAAGGATGAATATTACCGAAGGTACAGGCGAAAGGACGCCATAGACCTCGCCGATCAAAAAGATTGCATCGCCGAGCCCTAAGGCTCTTACGGTCCTGATGACAAGTTACGACTTCCATGAACATCGCCCTGATGACGTAACGACCCCGAAAACTTCTGTCTACTATATCTTGGCCGTCTGTCACATACAGGATTCTCGGAACATAACATCACCATTCACTTTTATCATCTATTATTTCCATTTTTATACCATAACGACTGCGAGCTTTTGGTTTTGATGAAGCTCAAGAGCCATATGTCGACACCAATGAATGAGTTCGTTAGATTGTTGCGACACAGCCACTATGATTTAGACGCGTCTGGCGAAGCTGGGTAGATCTGAGTAATATTGATTAAAATTTTCTACAAAAACCCGGTTACTGCTATGATTATTATTCATGAACGAGGCCGACGGGTTGTTGTTGGGTACGAAAAAACGAGAGCAGCACAGCCACCGCGTTGAGTTGGAGACTGGAATTAATTATTCAACGGATAATCTCGTTTCCACTCAGCCAATCACGTGGCGAAGAGTATCCAGTGGGAACGAGGTCAGTCCGTAATTTATCATTGAATTCAATAAACTTGAGATGGTAGAAGGTGAAGAAGATTTTTCGATATAAGAATCACAGTTGCAAAATACAACTGCTCCAATCTTATAGTTGTTGAAGCTTTTCTTCTCGCTTTTCTTACACTCTCACAGGCATCTTTTATTTCTCAGAGTCCACCAAGCATGCGGCCAACCACTCAGAAACAGCTGGTTCCAACATGGCTGCTGAGCCGGAGACTCGTTCAAATATTTCACGGGCTTAATAAACAGAAAAGTAGTATCTCGGTAGTTGCAGGTTCATACGTACGAACTCCCAGCTACCCTGGACCAACATTCTCAGTATAGTCAGACGCGAGTGAATGGGCGAGCAGGCGAATGGGAAATAGGAAACAGAAGGAATCCAATTATGGTCGAACTGCGGCCGCGGCTGCGACAAAAGTGCATTGCGGACGGATGAAGTTAAAAATTGCGCAAAACTAGAGAATTTCAGAGTAATTTCACCCCCGAGGCAGCTATAACGCCGTTCTACCCTAACTTTAATGAAATCGAACGCACATTTATATTATTTCATAAACTGTTGAAATACGTCATAATTGACGAGGCAAAAAACGAGCCATTTTCAGGATAGACGACGTGATATCGCCCACGGTGCGGTGCTTTGTGGCCATCGAGTTCGATATAAATTGGAATCGTTACGGGCGTAGGATCGAATGGATTTTTGATTAAAAATTTAACATTGCATCGTGACTACCGGTGTGGGTGTGGATTTTGATGAAAAAAATTATTCCTCTTCTGCCGATGCAGGTGAATATTTTCAGCGAAAATATTCATAGCTTGAACGAACACGGGGAGTTACATGCGAATTCAATTTATATTTTGATTTCATGATCATTTCGCTTCACCTTTAACCTCTCTCGCGTCTGTGTATCGCTAACCGGAAAATTACTACGTAATGGAAGTAATTGATGGCCAATCGAACCATAATTACAAACTAACTACTGCGTTATTTACACTGTGATTATCGGTAATTGGGTTCGACGTATGAAGCCCTGACCATTTGTACAAACAAAACCATGGTTTTTCGATGACTTCAAAGCCTGCTTGACCACAGAGATAACCACAAATGTCATTTAATGTTCAGATTCGTACAGCGAGGACCAACTCAAACCCTGCTTTGATTCTTTAAACGGTGAGGGAGAATCTCGAACTCCGGATCCGTTTCGACGAATCAAGGGTCTTGAGAACCGGCAATAGTTCGTCAGACAAATGCTTTTCTGTCATTAAACTAAGCCTGCTAATTGGCTCTTGAACAAAGTAAAGATTTCCACCTAACGGAAGAGTGGAAATAATCGGATACGTTGCCATGACGAAGAAATACGTTAATACCGGAAGTAAATGTCTTCTTTTTCTTCCTGTCCCCTTGTTCCCCGAGTTTATTCAGTTGTAATAAAATAAATCGTCCATGTTATGATCCGGTTTTTATGTTTTCTGAAAACTCGGTCAACGCACGAATATCGTAGTCGCTATAGACCGTTGAAAACTTCTGGTCGACCTAACAACGTACCAACATTGATATTCTCCTGGCCTACTTCGAGGAGGCAGAAGTGCCAAAACACATTTTCACAAAGCAGATAGTCAGACTGCAGTCAGGAGTTACCAGCAGGATGCTGTGTGGCCAAGGTGCGCTACTTGTGGGACTTCCATTCTACCTCGCCAACCGAACATGCCTCTCGCCTCTACAGTCTAACTATATTCCATTCGCCGTGCAATGCGTTGGATAGTAGGATACCATCTCCCTCACCATGATATACTTCTATCGATACACACACACTGTGACCATGGGCTGCAGGTGGAATTACAGATGCGCCGTTCACCCCTGCGTAGATGGTGCTTCCATCGAACCATCAATTCATTCGGAATGACGGAAATGTACATTTTCACATGTTGGGAGTAGAACCATCATAGTCAATGATCAAATGAGCCGCATGAAAGTATCTTCACTATGCTAAACCAGCCATAATAAATCCTCAGGTTGCCGTAAGTAGTCGGCTCGTAGTGAGAAACTGGTCATTCAATATCGACGATTCCTCAGTGTAACCCAAATAGGACCTCGTCAGGGTATCTTTTGGATGCCTTAACTTTGTTCTTCAACACTTTCAAGCCCCTAATTACAAAATTTGGCTACGAATATCAATGGCACGGAATGTTACCTTTGTACAAGTAACGAATTACGAAATCTACTCCCATGTGAAGGAAGGTTGTTCATACAGTATGTCAACAGTGAAAAGTTCGTTTCACACCGTTTGGAAAACAATCGACAATGGCAATGGAATGTTTTTGAAGAATAAATTTGAGCTCTTTGGGATCCTGGTTGTGGAGTAAATTGAATTATTTCGTGACACCCTGTAGGTATGTTGGTTGCATACGTTGGGGAATGGAATCCGGTATGTGCCCCATTGGTATCGGTATATCTGTAGTCTGGTGTGATATTATATCGAGCTGGTGTGCTTCGGGAGCGTCGCCGTTGCTCTGGCCTGTGGGGAATTTCGCCTAAAGCTCAAGTAGGCAACTGAAGTATAATCAATGTTGCCTCTACGTGTGCCACCCTATTCCCATGCTCCAAGAGCCCTCGACACCTCCTTGAGGATTCCATATTTACGCGTCTGCAAGCGCGTCAACATCCGTCGCCGTCTAGAATTGCCTCACATCTCAGCTAAGGTATTCCACTCTAATCATGACCTGCAAGATTGCGTTGCACTATTTTCCCGAAGAATATCCAGACTTAACACCTTAATTTGCTTGTATCCGCTTTTTCCCGTGGATCTACATCATCTCTTCATTTTTCTTCTTGTAATTTTAAACTATGAGCAGAATTCTTCAGCGCGCTGCAGAGACTCTTGGACCCACTGCAATAAGGTGTCCTTCCGTTTATCTCGCAGCGTTTCGTGGAAGGCGATGAAAGGGTCCACTTCACCCTTCCGGCAGCGACGAAAAGCTCGATCGATTCCAGTGAAAATGTCTAGCCACACAAAATCACGGCTTCCAATTTGTCGACCTAATGACTATAAATTGTGTTCAATCTTCGGTTGAGATATTTTCGGAACGAATAATGGTTACGTGTATGTTCGTATACTGCCAGGTTTAAATCATTTTCAGTGATTGCAAAAAACGCGAGCAAAACTCGCAGTCACGGTAAACCGGTAAATGAGTTAATAACGAAAAAATATTGCGAAAATCTGACGTTGTAATGATCGTGTGACTCATGTCGCGCGTGGCTTACGGACCGGGAACAAATTATCGCCGGTTACCAGTATTTTCAGTTTTCAAACATTCACCATCGCGACTTGTACGAGGTTATAACGTAAAATAAAATTTTTGAACAACTTTTTCATCGAGCTTTCGGTACTTCTGCAAACTTCTTGAATAATTGGCTAATTATTTTTATACACTTTCGATTCAATGTCTTCGACAACATCCAACGTGGTTGAAAAAAGCATGATACACGATACCCGTTTAATGAGATTATTACGAGTTCCACCAAAAAATTCAGAGTACAATAGTAGAGCTCAAGCAATGCATCATAACGATGATATAGCTGTACTGAACCGAGGACACCAAGTACCTACACGACCGGTATCATTTTGCTTTTATAATTGGCAATCGAAACACATGATACATAGGAGCCTGTACACATATCGAAGTTATTGAACGGAAGAATCTGCATTTTTTTTTTTTTTTTGTGTCTAAGGTCAATGAAACTTCTCGTTAACGTTTGGGCCTCTGAATTGGGCCTTATACCATTACCATTACATAACTGGAATATAAAAATCTAACTTAATGTTTCATGAATGCTCACAATCATATTGAAAGTAAAGTGCTTTTTTGAGTGAAATCATGTCCAGGTACGAAAGCACAGGTGTGCTGAGATAGCTGGAAGCAAGAGATAATTTTGAGGCTATAAACACTCAAAATTTAGAAAATCACCCTAGTCCAGATCAATTCATATTTATTTTTACTCCACTCACTAGAAACAGAGAAAAGATCGTTTATCGCTGGCTCTTTGGGAATCATTTTTTGAGTTTTTTAAACCATGCGCTTTCGTACCCGGACTCGATTTCACTCTAAAAAGAATGTTCACTTTTACTGTAATTTTAGGTATTTATAAAACATTTTTATAATACAGTTATGTGATGGTTATAAAGATTGTACAATAAAAATTAGAGTTCTGCAAACGGCCCATTTCAGAGGCCGGAACGTTAACGAGGAGTTTCATTGACCTTAGACACCAAAAAACTGCAGATTATTCAAAATGATAAGGTCGAAAGAATGAAAAAGTGAACAAGAATTACTGTAGTTACATCACCTGAAAGGGAAACGTGGTGCGATCTGTCTTTCAGCTCAGACTTCAAGAACGACCAAATCGCCAAACTCCCCTGAAAGTGTATCGAGTTACGAGCTCCTTGTTACCCTCAGGGAACTGTGTCCAAGTCCCGTGTGGACCGCAGTGCCCTAACATTTGCGTGAATCGAATGAGAGCCCATCTGCCCCTTTTTCTTGTACTCATGGACAGATGGGGTTGGAGCAAAAGTTTTATGATGGAAAGAGTCCCTCAGGATTTCAGCCACTGATCATAGAGATCAGTGGTTTTAGCCGTAACTAGTTAGTGACGTATCCATTAATCTTGTTCGGGATGCGTAAGGTGCGTGAAATTCCCTCTACCGTGTTGATGAAATCGAGTGACCCAGATGAGGCGCATGTATATCATCTGCAATAATAATAACCGCATTGCTTTTACACCCAAGTTATGTAAATTCGTTAACTCCGTCTACGTAGATACGGGGCACGAGTTGATTTGAAAATATGCGCGTGCACGTACACAGCGTGTGCATGACCGTCTGTACAAGACCTTAAACGAACTCTGGAACTTTTAATTTGTCCAGTAAACTAAGCAGCGGGTTATAGGTGGAGGTAGGACGTAAAAGTAGTTGGGGTACAGAGACGTTGGCCTCCGACAAACACATAGTGTGCGCGAGGAGAAACTAGTGGTACCTGGTTGAACCAACTAGGAGCAGGAAACTCGTAAATAACGAGGCGTCAGATACGCCCCTTTAACTAGCTTCGAACTCGCCGTTGCAACCAAGTTTTATGAATTTGCATATCTTTGACGATCGACAGGTACCTACGGTTCAGGTCACCCAGTTCGGTTCGGTTCCGACTGAATTCGCTTTGCATTTAGCGACAGGGGAGGACGAGCGTTGTCAGTCCGTTGCTCCAACGTCTTCGTCAGCATTCAGTACTCGGCAATAGAAACGACCGACTCGCGTAAACCTATACCGTCATCAACTGGACGGAAGGAAGCAGGGAAACGTCATGAACTGGGTTGACTGAGGCTAACTCACTGTCGGGTTACGTTCGGTGGAAAGACCGATAGGAAGACGAATCTACATTCGGAGGTTTCTTGCGGGGTCGGACAACTAGGACCTCTAATGGGTCCCGCCGAGCGGAGTGAATACCTACCGAAGGAGCTGTGAATATTCAAGCGGTTAATGGAATGGAAATGCAGGATGACCAAACAAGATAAGGGAATTTAGACCTCGTTTACATTTCAGTCGCGCAATTAGTTTGATACTTGGCCATATCATCTTGATTTCGAATTTATATCGTTGGATCTGGTTTTCTTGACCCATTAGCCAAGTGTTGAGGGACTCTAATCGATCACTGACTCTCAAAGCCGTCAAAACTTTTTTTCCATGTATTGATGGTGTTTGATTTATCGATGGGGTGAGGGCCTACAGCCGAAAAGTTCGAAATCTCGTTTTTCGGTAGCATTCAATTCATGCTTCAGGGTTAAAAATGAACAGCGTGTGTTTGATTGGGCGCAATTTATGTCTATTATTATGTGTGTTATGAACCAGTCAGTCGCCCCTGTTCCTAGTTCAGGATAATTTTCTGATTGTGAGATAAACTCGATCCTGCAATGGTGCGGTGGGAGACTACTCGAAATTCTCCAAAGTTTAGAATTATAGTGAGAAGCCATGCGAATATCTTCCCAACTGTTTAACGAGTCTCAGGTACGGAGTTCGGTAAGTATCAAGTAAGCGGGAGCGAAGGGGATGTGTGCGACAGTCAAGCTGAAGATATTCTAGCTCCCTGTCTCTGAAGTCACGCGCGGTTAAGTTTAGAGCAAGGTTTAACGGTACACACGAACACACAGGGTTTCTCAGCTCGCTATTCGCTCGGAAGCCTGTCTTTTACCGTACAGAGAATATCCGATCTTGGTCCCGCAAAAAAGGACCAATCTAGGCCGCGCAAACAATGCTCGGGCCTTCATCTTCTTCGAAAATGGTCCCCGGCGGGGTTGGGGTTCACCGTAATTCCGGTCGACTTTACCGCCCAAGTTTAGGCTGCTTTCTATGTATGAATGCGAATAGAATGAAGGGGCTCAACCCTGGACCATTTTCCGACATTGTTAGTTACGGTACATTGCTAACAATAGTTTCCCAGGTCTTGGAATATCGAAAGGGAGGAACCTTGACTCTCGACACATGCCAAGAAGATGGTAAAACCATCACACAAGTGTGCTGCATGTATTACAGATATGGATTATTCAAGTTATGCGACACATATTTATTTTCGACGTCGATACATTTCGCCGATATATCATATGAAAAAATATGTTTTTATTTTCGTACTTGACCCGTCAGCCCCTCTCCCGACCCAAATTCTGAGAAATTGGCCCGAGATATTACGCCGTTTTGTAGAGTGAAGGAGTCGGCGGATAGTCTCGTACAATTACCAACAGACAGAAATGATTTACGAAGCTCATAGTAACGCGAATAGGAAAAAGGCGGGTACCCTTTCCCGGTTATGAGGTATGTGGCAAGGTTACCGCTATCCTTCCTGGGAGGTTTCTACGATTTTCCACGGGCATTTTCTCTCGTGACAGGGCGTCGTTTGTTATGGCGTGCAGAACGAAGCTAGAACCCGACTTTACTCGGATGGAGAAAAGTCGAGTGGCTATGATACACCGACACAACCATCCCCTTCAACCCTCACACACTCGGTATACGCTAATAAGATACTCCCGAGGCAGTGGTGACCGCTGCACGAAGTCTTGATACGCCCTGTAGGTACAGAGCCAGACCACAAATTGCGCCATGAGTCGGAGTTGCAGAAAGCTGACGAGGAATAGTTGAGAAGAACTCGAAGTACGCGGAATGGTCGAAACATGCGACCGCAGAAACCCGCGGAAAACCAACGTAGTGTCACAGAGATCGGATTAAACAAGTGAATCAGTAACAGGGAGCGAGCTCGAAGTCTGATCTAAGACTCCATACCAGTGCGAAATTTGATCTGACCCTTCGTGACAACGAAAGAGCTTAATACTGCGGCTTGAGGTGCTTCGGAAGGCCATTTTCATCGATTGGAAAACCTTGGGTTATCTGCACAGCTACCTTTTTCATTTCCCGAATGAACGACTGGATATTGTTGATGAATGATTGAGGTCACCGATTTCGTAGAATGTAACAATTATTCGTTCCGATAGCCGAAGATACTACTGTTGAAAATTGTTCTATTAGTATTATAGTTCCTGGGAATCGATACTGGTTTTCTGCCAATGAAAAAGGCTCGGTCTCGTTCGGAATACCTCTGGTGGTTTTCGTGTGAATCAAGCATCCATCCTCCGTGTGCGGAGAGACGGATCGCAGCGGTTGATATTCCCGATAATTTGCAACTTTCCTGGTTTTATATCCGCCAGGAATTTACCTATCTCGATGTACCACTCGAGTCTGACGAATAAATGAATTAACGAGTACATAGCTATATTGGCATCAAACGATCGAGGTATAACTGATAGGTCGATTTACTCTCACAATAAATGAGACGAATTGTATTGAACATAGCTCTGCTGCAGGTTTTACCTTCTTTCTACGAATTTGATGGAGTGTTTTCTCTTCCACATTGGAAAGTCGATTTGAATCAACATGGATTATGGATATGCCGGAAACACAGAAAGGTGAACACTTAAATTTCCCGAGAAAAATTATTCCATAAAATGATACCGTCGATTCTCTTTTCAGCAGGATTAACGATAATGTTCTGCAGACTCGAAATTCGCAACAGGATACCGAAGGTTGACAGGTGTAAAAAAATTAGGACAATCCCAAGAGACACAGAGGTAGACTTGAAAGGCGAGGCACAGGTGAACATTAAAGCGCTTGTCGGATTATTAAGGCTTTCTATCTAACCGAAGGCAAAACAGAAATGATTTGGAGAAGAAGAAGCGGAAGAAGAAGAGGAAGCTGAAGACGGAGAACTAAGAACTAAACCGAAAAACGTAGAGGTAAGATTTTGCATCAACCCTCTCACGGTGTGTACTACTATGCAAATGTTTGCCGAGCATTAGGGGATGAAAATAATAAGGTGGCGCCCTCTTCCCACCCTTGGTTGAGTTTGGCCTAACGCCCCATCCTCGCGCCACGATACTTCTCAGCTCCGTCGCAATCTCGTGCCATTTTAAACCTAAGAGGAAGTAGAGGTTAAGCTGGAACGGCTTGTGAAGAGGAAGCTGTAAATAACGCATGCACTTCGGGGCGTTAAAGCATTGAATAGCCTTTCTTGGTGTGTATAAGCATAAGCGTATTGAAATTCGATAGAGAATCGGATCGCCCCGTTTTCCCATTCCGGAGATGCAACAGCGTGATTTTTCCTCCGGTTTTAGCTCGGCAAAAACCGGGGCGGTAATAAAAAAATAAACGATAATGACGGCGGGAGACTTGCCGTTGACAAGTGCTACTGGTGAAAGATTTGACCGAGTTACGATAAAGTAAGACAATCGGTTGAGATTTAGTGAAAACAACGGTCCTCCGGGGTTTCCGCGGGAATGGTCGTAGAAAAAGAAACGGTTCTTCGCCTGTTTTTGTCCAAGATGAATGGATTTCCAAGAGTCGAGGTTAAAGGAAGAGGGTTGCTTCCGGTATCCCTATCTTCCCTCATCTTCAGAGACTCACCCGATAAAAAGTTTTCCGTGTCTTTAACGGTTTATACCCCGAGGTTAGTCATCTTAACCAAAAGTATTACGAATGAAATCTTCGTCAGCCACTCCCTCACCAGCCCCGAACTTCCTCTCGGTATCCGACCCTAACTCACGTTGAATAATCTTGTATTTCACATTCACATCTTGAAGGATGTATTATTCACACTGGGCATATAAACGTTCATTTTACAGCTTTTACTCACCGTTTTATTGTTATTCCATAATACGACCGAGGTGCGAAGGTTTTTGGATGCTTATATACATCAAACTACCGCCTGTCTACCCTAATTTTCATCCCCACACGTCGTTCCAGCCCCACTCAATTTATCTACTTTCAAACTGATCATAAACGCTCGGCGTATTCTCCGCTTTATTAATTTTCTATCAACGGCGCATTTGCATTTAGTTATAATGAGAAGCAAACGCTTCATTGTACCCATAGCCATAGCCTCACACCCATAATACTTGTGCATCGCTACCAATTAATATACATCATCGCCTAGAAAATGTGTAACGATTTCCACGAACGCCCTCTATACTCGCCCCCTTTCAGCGTTCGATATACACGGCAATAAATATTCAACGTTTTCGATGTCAGCGAAAAAAAATGGAACGTGGAACGTTCAAAAGTTTCTCGTTTGAGTTCCCTCCCATCATTATTTCGACGTCAGTCTACAATCAAAACGTATTGGTCGCACAACGACCTTTGGTCATTCAGATTCTATCCAGCACCCGGACTAAAATCTCCTATATAAGCCAGAACGAGGATGAGGGGTAGTTTTTAGGGTGAAACATCAATGGCGCCAAAATCCTGCAACTGCAACGTCGTCGTCTTGCATTATTAAGGTTGTCGTCGTATACCTGATTCAACCAACGCCCTCACAACCGGTAGATACACATCTACACATGCAGATTCACAAGGTATGAGGTCGTCGCGACGTTGCAGCGTCGCTTTGCCGCCGGGGTGGCATCCTACCACGTTGAATATGCCTATAGCTGTACGAACCCCCCTTCGGTAACATGCAGGTAACTGAGATGGTAATGCCGTTACTCCAAGCAACGTTTTGGGGGATGGGGTTTAATTATCTTCACCCCCGCGGGGCCAAGCCGATGCGACCCGCTCTTCCAAGGGCGGAGGGGGAACGCTCTGACGACGTGACGTTCCTTATAATTGCCATCCCTAGATGATTATATTATTAATCCATGACGTGATGCGAGCAAGCTCAATTCTCTCAGGTGCAAAGTTACGGAATCTCATAGATACTACATCGGAGCATGTGTACCGATCCTGATGATTGGAAGAAACAGCGTTAGGGTGGTGAATGGATTCGTATGGACGCGCGCATGCGTCAACTTTTTTGTTTTCCTCACCGTTTTCAAATGGTACACCGAAACCGTGTGAATACTCCAACAATAAACCGAGGAGTAGGTAGATTTTCTGGGGAAACGATTCCGTCTCACATAGCACCTGAGTCATGGTGGCGATGTCGCTATCAGCGTAGTCTAGTCTAGTCTAGTCTAGACTCTGAATCGTCTTGCGTCTGTACAGAAGTGGAATAGAGACACCCGACATCTTATCAATATTGCAGGTTATAAATGAAGTCGTGGGGTAGATTCAAAGCGAGTGAAGGGTAGAGTGGAGCGTTGCATTAACCAAGATAAGGGAAAAGGTATGTACATGTACAGAGGGCATAACAAGTTCGTTGTGTCCAACGATGAGACCTTTACCGTGTTTTCTGACTGTCTAATTCTCAAATGGGATATTTCAAATGGAAAAGGTTTCTGTACGGTTGAACTAGTTCAGGCAGTTTGAGAGGCTTGACGGTGGAAAACTTTTGGACGTTTCCAAGAGCCCGAAGTGTACTCCGAGTTATTGTTGACATTGAAGAAAATTCAGACTCAGCTCGGATCTTTGACGCTATTCGATCCCTCGAGATATTGAATACCAACAGTGTAAAAATTCAATCGATGCAGGATCATTCCAACCAGCTGGACCCTCCGACCGCTGTAATTCTGGAGCATTGGAAGATTAACGATACCCTCGTCTGGATCCTCTTCAAAACTCGCGTTCCGCCGTCACTCTGTTACACCACTTTGTCGAACCACCCGCTATAGGGGTTTGGTCCAAATTCTGAATCCTCCTCAAAGCTGTGGTTCCTGATCGCACCTCTTCCTACCTTCGGCCTATGCAAACTCTGTATTGTCACAACGCGGTCAGAGGGACATTCAGAACTGCGGAATCGCAACTTATCGGCGACGTCACATTTCCCCTCGTCCCTTCAGCCCATTCAAAACTCTCATCCGTCATCCCTGAATCTCAGGGGAACCGATTCGTTTGGTTGATTACGCCAACGGTGCCGTTAAGTGTATACGGACGGGCCCGCGGATGCGGGCAGTATATACACACCAGTCTGAATATTCCCCCTCGTACAAACCTGCTCCAACATTCATCCTTATTATAAACAATTCCCTGCGTTACTTCCGTTCAATTTACCAGCTTGAAACGCTTTCCAAACGCCATTCAAATGTCTCAGAACCAGCCTAGTTACACTGCGACATAAAATACTGATAAGAATGTATGCGAGATAATGAAACAGAAACAGAAAGCTCGCAGAGACGGTGGAGGAACTTTGTCGGAGGAATTTCAATGCTTCCAAGAGCTGTCAGAAATTTTGCTTTGTGTCTATGATAGTTCGCGTTTCAGCATCCTGCTAATTATACACAGTGCCTACGTATCAAAGTTATCAATGTTGGCTAGAAATTGTGTCTGCAGTTGCAGCTTATTTCTTCAAGGATAATTTTGCTTCTTGAAAGAATTCGATATAGAAACGAAGTGTATGAAACAGAAACAGTTCTCATAGAACAGTTATTTCGACAAGAGTGGAGAAGAATGCAACATAACTATTAATATCGAGTAAGCTTGCAGCTCGAAGAGAAACAGCGATTCATATTGCATTGTTTGAATATTTTCTGTAGTATGGAATTGCATATTTTCCCCCCTTATCGCATATTTAGTCTTCCTATTCTGCCGTTCTTTCGCACAGCTCGAAGCATGCAAATAATGCAATATTCGATATGAGAAGAGATCGCCTCCGACTCTGGCGTCGGTGAGGGGAAAAAATGTTCCCGAGAATTGAACGACCTTATTTCATCTCCTATATATCTGTATCCGAATTCTGTAATAGAAAAGGTTCGAACAAACCCTCTCCAGAAGTCGCCATCTTGTCCTGCGGACTTATCGAGTCACCTGCACGTTACTTCGACAACTTTCTTCATATCTTGTACAACTTTTATAACACTACTGTATATATTCTACCCTTATGGATAAAGACAGAAGATGAAACCCAGCTGCACCACCTTCTCCTATGCTTCCCAAGCTTTACACGTTTCAAGCTTCATTTTGAAAATACGAATTCCATTTTACCTTAAAAATTGTGATCCTCAGTCGCAGTAGAAGTAGAGATACTTCCGCAATTGATGGATGATTGTTGAAAATAGGGAAAAAATGTTGACCCGTCGAAAAAACGAATTTGCGAAAAAGCTCGCGAGGTCGCGGGGTTTGGGGATAAAGAACTGTGCCATATGAGTCACATTTCCTGCTCTTGTTTTTTGCGGCAGTTCGTTTCAGTTACACCGTGCCATACGTCAAGCCGAAACTTTGGCTGCACGTGATCGTTTAACGCGGCGTAAAACTAACTTATATATGCCACTTTACTTCTTACTAAAGTCGAGTCAAGAAGTCTCCTATTCCGGAAGCGAATAACAGCTGTTGACCTCTTTACACGCGAACAGTATTTTAGATTCTATTCCTTCCGCGTTTGTACCGGAACTAAAAAATTTTTCGCTGTTAAAAACGCGGAGCTTTTCAAGAAGAGACCAGGCGTGATCAAGATTTCAAACTCCATCGCTAAGTCAACGCGCTAACAAAGACAAAGTTTTCTGCGGAGCAAATGCGTTTAATGACTTGGTTTAACGACTGGAGGTTGTAATTGGTATAATTTTCCAGGTTAATCTGAGAAAAGCTCTTCACAAATTGGCCAGATAACCCGCGAATCAAGAACTCTTAGCGATTGTTTTTTTTTATCAATACTTGAAATTCGCGGTTCATCTCATCCCCAAAGCGTTAATTATTTTTAATCTTCTTACCGGGCTTCACATAGTCTGCCCCTGCAGTCTGCATCCGGCCATCTGTTTATCGCTTTCTTTTAACTTAAAACTTTCCGCTAGCAATTCACTATCGCCTCAACCGTTCGACCGAAGTTACGATCAATTAAATTATTTTATTACCATCACCTCGGAATGAAAATTGCAAAAACTCTGGTGTGATGATAAAAAAAACAGCTTTCCGACGCTTTTCGATAATTGAAGATTCGAAGTATAAAGACAATCGCAACTCTAGAGTCGAAAATCGGACATCTTATTCCTGTGAGAATTTCCCGCGGTCTCATCTTCATATAAAAAGTAACCCCTGAGGTACACACATCATCCAGATTGTCAATTTTTTTGCTCCGAGAATGGCAAAAAGTCTCGGCAACAATCATTTAGGTCGAGTCCAGGACGAAGCCGGAGCCCAAGACCGCGAAAGAAAGTGTCGATGTAAAGGACATCGAAGCTCGTAAGCTCCTCTGCCGGGGACTATACCCACCTTAGTCTGTCTTGGCTTATTTTTTGCTTGGATAAGATCCGCAGCTGGCCAACCCGGGCTCCGGCGCGACCGTCCGGCAAGCTTATCGATTTCATATTTGGCCACGGGGGGTTGGGGGTGGCTTTTCTTCGCTGTAACCTGAGTTTACGATAAGCGATGGAGATAACATTGTTGCAACGTTATGTCTGGTTACCCACGACGCCTTACGTTACGGTTACGTCGCATTACCACCCCAACCATTTTCCTTATTCCAACACGCAGGCTGCTTCACCGGCCAAACAAGACCAAATGCTTCAAATGACCGGGAAATTATATGCAATTAGAGTCAATTAGACTCTGAATTCGAAAGTATAGCTTCACCGAAATTGAGGGGAGGCGGCATGAGTCCCGTATCTCTCTTTTGTTTCTTGCATCTGGGTAGTCGGGAGATAAGCTCCTCGCTAAGCCTCTTCATCGAGGAAAAACCGTTTATTCAAGGATTTGCCGTTTCGCTTCAATGCCTATACTTCCATAGTGTCGACGATACCGTGGCGTCGCGGGCTTGCATCGGACTCAACACAGACCACGGTGAAACTCTTGGCTCAGCTTAGGAGTAACTTTGAGCAAAGTTGACAGTGAATGTGTTTACGCTCCGGATATAACCGCCGACGGTATAGCGGAGATAAGAAATTAGGAAAGACGTCGTCGTGAGTCGCTAAAGATGGCCTCTGGATACTCGAAAAAGCTTTTTCGTTCCCGGCACATAGGCTTTGAAAAGTCACTTTTTGACGACTGTTTTCGATCCGTCATAAGTCACACTTTATACAGCTGACTTCGAGACTGCCTTGAAAAGTCTTTTTGCGTTCAGCAGCTCGCCAGGAACGCCAATGACTCGTACTTAAAACGTAGACTCGCCGAAAGAAAGTTATTTTACGCCCCTTTTCGCTTGAATATTTGTTATATCACGGAATTGTAACTCGCGGAGTACGTTTTAACACGTTTTACCGGGCGTTATTCGATCAGGAAGTGCGGGGATATGGTGTTATTAAAATATCATTAACCCAGACCTGTTCCAATCTAGGAAAGAGTGCACTTATCCGTACTTGTACGGGAGTGCACTTTGCTGCAATCTTCAAGAGGCACACGCGGAGGTTGAGCGGAGTAGAGCAGTTGGGAGTAATATAGGTCTAGAGGATTTTGAGGGGAAGGTGAAACGACGACACACTTCATCCGGGCCCCCTGCTTCACTTAACCACTCGACTAACTCTGCGAACTCCGTTTTAAAACGAATCAATTAATAGTATCGCATAGAAAAGATCTTCAGACTTTGGTATTGATTTTTATTCAGTCAGAAAATATATGAATCAGTCGAATGGTGAAATCCTAGTCACAAAGTGTGGCGAAATACTTTCAGTATATCGGAAAAAGTATTCGCAAAGCGTTTTGAATACATAAATTTTAGAAAAAAAAGAAGGGAGAAAGAATTTTCCATCTCGGACGGGTTTCACAGCTACCAGTTGTAAAGCCGACTCGTTCGGCACCATTAAATATTTGCCTTTTAAATCGACCGACTGGTTCTCAAGTGGCGAGCGAATTTAAGTGGTGGAGGTTTTGCGTCCTGCAGGGGTCCGGGGGCTGGGTGGACGAAGGATATCGTTGGCTCGAAGTGTGAAAATAGGACAGTGAGAGCTGTTTGAGCGAGCTTCAAAGTCAGTCGAGGACTGAAAACGAGGTTGATCGAAAATTGAGGATTGGGGGAGGCAGGCGCCGAGGTGAATTCATCGGTGGAACGAGCAAAGAATTATGTAAATATTTAGTGGCTTTGAAAGACACGTTTCGAGCTTGAAAATGAATTACGCTCGTCTGATGTTCCTCAGAGGCGAACAGATGAAGAAGAAGGTGAATTTTCGTCACCGCCCAGTCAGCTTATTGCGTTATTATTTGTTTCGTGCTTAGAATGTTAGTTGAAATATGATTTGTAATAAGGAACGCTGAACTTTTCTCGTCATGAAGAAATATCGATCCCGACGAACTTCGGCTCTCAGACACAATATAAAAACTTTACTAACGTGCGGAACACTCGACACATTAAACCGTAACGAAATATCCTGAAGCCAGATTGCATTCTCTCTCTTGCTTCGGTAGAAAAAAAACTTCAAAGAAGAATTTGATAAGCATTGCATAAACCGATTCTCAGGTGGATAACAAAATTTGAATATCTCAACCTTGAAAATGCCCAGGGGGGTTCAAATTCAATTAGAACCAGGCCACGGGGGTATTAATCTCATTAGTGGATGAAGAAATTCAATGTTTCAAATTACGTTCACGTATATCTGCACTGTACACAAGTTTGCAACCTTCTAATACCAAAGACTCGAAGAGAAGTCTGACGCTGTACAATTAAGTTTACCTTACAGTTCGGTCTCATTATCACCTCGCATGGTTTACAAATTGAAGTAACACTCTAGTTGAAAATATCTTCACTTTCGACCAGATAACAGAAAGATAAGTCAACGATCTTATAGAATTGTTCAAGTTTTGTTATAAATCAAACTTTCCGAATTATTACTGCAGTAGGGAGGTACGATGATAGACTACTAAAAGTAGATGCAGCGCATCGTGAGGCACCCTTCGAAAGGACAATAAAATTTATGTCACAGTTCTGCCTCACGTCACGTCGTCGAGGAGACCCTCGTAAAAGGGATAAAAGTGACGATAACTTTTAAACCAAGAACCATAAAAATGTGAGGAAAAAAAAATCAACCACGTAAATAAGGAGCGGTTCTATCGTGAAAGCCAGCTCAAAAACAACGGCCATAAGCATTCGTGGCATTAGAGCTTCATAGACAGTTTTGAATAAAACAAGAGCGGTAGATAGGTTCGGGAAATAGTGAATAGACGAGTGACTGTCGATCGTGGTTCGGATCAGAGATCCAATCAGGTTGATTTGTTTTCCATTAAACAGTAATCGAATCGGTCCCCGCAGAACCGTCATGGCCCAACTTAATCTAACCTTGCGTGACTTGATCCTGCGGACCACGGGATGGATACCGCAAAAACGATTATTTCATTAAGTTTATCGTCATGGTCGTCGGTCTGGGGAAATTAAATTAATTGACCAAAACCGCTGGTGATCATCCCAAAACAACGAAATTGAAACGAGAAACGACAACCTGACACGCACAAGACGTCAAGCGCGATTATCTCGCTTAATACCATCAACCGTGACGCGTGGCGCAGGCGGAAATAATTAAACAATGGCCGCAGTCTTCGTTTCGTAATTTTTTTAACGTACAAGCAACATTTTTCGTTATTTTTATCATCCGACCAATAACCGACGCTGAAAGGATCCATCCGGCACTTTATTACCAATCAACTTCTCTTGGATGTTGCCGATCATTCAACTACTGCGACGTCACACCGATGGTCTGAACTGCAATTGGGTGAAGCAGCGAGTCTAAATATGACTTCCGTTTGACTCTGAGTGCCATGAGCTCGGAGAAGAGCTTCAATATTTTCAATTATATAATCAAGTGACATTTCTCCTTTTTCTCAGTTCAAAAATAACAAAGTTATGACGTCACGTACTAGGCACGTGCTAGGCTAATGCACGTATGAAAATGACGGTTAATTGGATGACCAACAGCAGAAGAGACAAGAATTTTTGGTGTGTTATTTGAATCTTTATCCTCCTTTTTTTCTTGCGATAAACGGGCTCGTTCAACGCATCGGTCCCTCAACGATAAAGGGAGTACGTTATGAGGTGTTCTCTGAATATCCGGGACCCTCCCTATCTGATGGTAATTGATAATTAAAGAAATTTCCGCTCCCTGCCGAGCCGTTTGAGACATGAAGACGTGATAACGTGTCTTACTATCTAGGTGAGGGCGTTTTCTCCTCAACGTTCGGGATCAAAGTGAATTTTATTTGTGTTAAAAGTAAATTTATTAAATTATATTCACGTGAACGAGTTTCAGAAATTCCACGCTCTCTCGCTATTCTCTCATCCACTTCATCTTCCCTCTTATTCTCTTTCTCTGTCTCATATTCTCCTCCATCTTCCGTTCACCGGATTAATATTCTCGCATGCTAATATAATCCGTACAGGAGTTTAGCAAATTCTCTGTGGTCGACGCAAGGAGCAAAAAGACATGAGATACCGTAGCGATCTTCTTTTTCCTCGATATAAAGTAAATAGAAAATTCTTCGGTAACGATTCATACGCCGAAGGCAACCACCACGTACCACAGCCTCTCTGGACCACTTTAGTCCGACCATACAGAACCTCCGCTTTCCATACAGCGGCTCTACTCTGAATTCTCAATACCCAACCAAACTCTTGAGAATGTACCCGGTACCGACTGGTCGGATGCAAGAATAAACCCACATTCAACGAACAAACAAAAATCTCGACTAATTAGACCCAGTGAAGTTATAATCCACGATTTCGAGTACAGTAACAGTTTCATAAAGTCATGATGGGTCTGTTGACGACTATGAGATGAGGATAAGGGTCGGTCAGGATCTAATGCAAGCTAGTCCTTTTTTCCACTCTTGTATTCTTTGGGTTATATTTAGGGTGGGGATGCATAAACTATGCAAATAAATAAGTCAGTGTATTCTTTTCCCAGCTATTGTAGTCGGCACACCGCAGTAAAATACCGCCCCTTTATATCATATGAGTTTTTCATATGCCATATACCATGCCACAATCCGAGCATAAACTCGGGGACGGCCATCTTTTGTGTTTCCAAGCACGCGGAGTCTTCCATTTTTTTTCCTTCCTCATCTTTTCGTTTTCTTTATTTTCTTTACCTTTTTCTCCATCTCCCTTTATCCTTTTCACCCTTTTTACGGGACGGTAAGGCATTTACTTTTAGTGAATTCTCCTTCTAATTTCTTTTTACTTCCTACTCGTAAGAGGTGATACATATTTTATCGAACCCCTTTCGATCACGTAACGAAATCTTTATCAGACTCGATTGTAGGTGGTAAAAGTCAAAGTTGAGATTCAAGGAATCGGTTTAACCTGCTCTGATCGATTGTCGTCTTGGTTCGTTTTTTATATCCTCTAACAGACTGTGAGATACTCCGTGTACCCAGTAGAGGTAAAAAAAATTTGTAACGTAACCCGTGACTCATCCCTCTTGGAGGAAAGAACTGATAAAACTGACTCGCGTCGAGGATATCGGAACCGTCAGAAATTGCAACTAGAGAAGGTCGGTTATATTCAATCAAGTTTTATCTGGACGACCGAAATAGCGGAGAATGAAATAAGCTACGGGAAAATCTTACTTCCTCTCCGCGTTTCATCTCTCTCTTTGGGATAGCTTCGGAGTTCGAACCATCTGTCCATTCTTTGATCTGAAAAAATGTATTTCCAAATTTCATTTGCCTCATCTCCGATATTTCCTCCAGGCCTCTTTCAAAGGTTTCTCAATATTTGACAAATCGTACCCCTCACCCTCGCCCTTTTTACTTCTTAAAGCGCGGTGGCACACAGGGTGGCTCGAGGTAAATTCTCTGAACTTTGGAGAAAATGTTTCTCTCCCAGAACTCAGTGAATAACAACTGACTAAAATGAGAGGGTCGACAGAGTGACTAAATATTTCCATGGTAATGATACGTGGGGGTGTTTTTTCAACGAATATTGGATTTTGAAGAGTTATTTAGCGTCTGGTTACACGTTGATACGAAAAATCGCGTTGACCTCTACACCCACACGTTCGTATTCGATATCAGTTCGGACGAGATGATGAAGGGCTGGGTGGGTAGAAGAGGGTGGTCGGGGTTTGGGATCCAGCTAATAATCCGGACTCAATTATGGTCAGTACGGGGCGCATTGGCCGATACAACGTTGCCTTATACCGGGGCTGCTTGCTCGTGGAAAAGGGGTGAAAGGGACGAAACCAGAGTGCAAAAGGGTTCCCACTGAAGCAACCGTCCATGGGATGTACAGAGTTGAAAAATTGACCTTTGCACAATGCCTGTACCGTTTCTCCTCCTTGTATCACGGCATAAAAAAATAAATCCCGAAAGAAGTAGAGCAGATAATTGCTACAGCTCAGGGTTTCGCTGTGTCTGAAAAATAACGAAGCCATCCGATCAACGTGCACCGGGTACCTCGTGGCGAGGTTATTATTATCGAACCGATACATTGAGGCGAGGTATCTAATTAACGAGGATGAGACGGTCGTGGCACATATTGCGATGAAAAGAACGTGGTCATCGGAAAACGACTTTAACGAATATGGGTCAACGGGGATGGCGTCTGCGGAGAGTGGATGAGATAACGTGCAGGTGGTGTGTCGCATATAGCCTCAAAGGAATTTTATTCGCGGATTTTAATAAGTGATTATCGATTTATCGAGAATATCGGTATCCTGCAAGAAAGGCGTATCTCAATTTGCGCAGAGATAATACCGAGAGCGGTATAAAGAATCTTGTGAATGGTCCGAGGGCGGCCCTATACGGACAATGGATGAGGATATCCCGCGATAAGAAGGGTTCCCACTGTCCATTTTATGGGTCTGAATTTACCGAAATTTGGAAAAGTTCCTCCAGCCAGTGGAATAATCGAGTCGAGTATACATTAGGGAAGAATCTTTCTGCAGTTGACTCAGCTCTGCGCGTAATTTAATCTCAATATCAATCCAGTAATCAACCGGTAATTAAATCTATTATCTCTCGCACTGCGGGGTACTAATTTCGTTAACTCGGTCTTCGACGTTGAGAAATTCCGAGGCGTAATTTATTCTTCATCAGTTTTAATGAGACATTTCCGAACGGAAGATATATCAAAGCGCGTTGATCCCGTGAAACGGGGTGTTTTAATAAACTTTTACTCGTCCAACACACCCGCGTTGGAAATAATTAATGAGTCTTAGATTCCCGGCTCGATTATTCATTACACACGTTTCGCACCGGGTCATTGAAATAACAATTCATACTATCAGGCTCATTAATGTCACTCTAATTTCACAAAGAGAGGATCAAGTTACGTTGAAAATTCTCGGAAGCTACACGTTCGCTACAAACCACCAACTATCTCGCAACATGTTGATTAATTGTCACGTTAATTGAGATCAATTACATGGAAACGCCTCTGTACCCAAATATGAGAGTCGTTCTGTTTGTCAATTACACGCATCGTTATTTCGGACTCAAGTCAAAGATTCCAGCAATCATTTGACCTTCACATTTTCACAATTAATTACCAACGGTTCTCCACACTGCGGAGGTCAATTATTTCCGTCGCGGAATTGATCGACACCCGATAAATAATTTATCCTTGTGATAATACAACGCTTTGTCGTTATTTAGTCCGGAAGTGTATTAGAGAGAGTTCAAAGGTTCTACGGACATTACCTGAAAAGTTTTCTTATACGGTGCGATGATGAATTATTGAGCACCGCTCGATTAGCTCCCCATAATTCTGTTACCTTTAATTCTGGGTGTTATTTTGCCCAGAACTAAGCTCTTGGTGATAAACTTTAAGGTATGGGGTTCAGAGTGCGGAAATATTTTACGTTTAGGTTAATTATTCTCAAGGTTTGTGAAAGAGAGTGAGAGGGGGAATTTAGCAGGATTATTTCGGGACAAAGTTTCGAGGATAAAACTAAGGCAAGATAATTGAAGGGGGCCAGTGGAAAGACGCGGGTACAAGAGTGACGTAAAAAGCTCCCGGTATTTGGCAATAAGACCATGAATAAAGGGAAAGGTAAAATAAGAAATGTTGGGAAAAAATATCAAGATAACATCCTTCCCAATGGGATACGTGACTCGGGTCGAAAATCGGGAGAGTCAATGTTTCAAGCATATTCCTGATAAAAGAATAAACAAAGTAAGGAAGACAGGAGCTTCTCTATTTCGGGAACAAACAATTTCAGAGGGATGAATTTCGAATCGTATACGCAACAGGAAATTATTTCGTTGAAAAAAATCCTCGAAAAGAGCGAAATCCCTGAACCATGCGTCCTTCAACCCTCTCAAGATGTTTCCTTGTCTTTTTCATCCCTTCAGTCTAGCGTGAAATTTTAAAGACTTCGGAAATTTCTTTGATATCCTCTCGTCTCTCATGACCGAAGGGGGATAAAGAAGAGCGAAAAATGGTTTGCCCCTTTAAACCGACTCGCGAAGCGTATCGGCGGATCGCCTGCAAAACACCGGTGAGGGTGAACAGGTGGCATAAACGTCTCGACGGTCGCGGTCTCGGGGGTGGTATCGCCTGCTTTCCACCTGCCACTCCGTCAAGGTCGGGGGTTAGGTTTAACTGACTCACCTATCATCGTAGACGAAGCCTGCATCGAGGGTGTTGTGGTAGAGGGCAGCCGCAACGAGGGCGCAGGCAAAAGCTAGGGTATCCATGTCACATCGCGGCGGCCGCCACCCCGGTTTCCTATCTTGACCAGGGTTTTTATCTTTTCCCTCCCTTGAACACTTCCTATGTTGTCTCTGACGTCTCGACCACGCCGTTAACGGCCCGGAAGTCGCCTCCGCGAGGGAGGAACAACCCGACACCTTCCTCGACGTCGGGGTGACGGTTTGGTGCCTGTGAATCCGGGACGTCTTCACGATGTCCCAGCCCGGATGTATGAAGAAAAAATGAAGGAGGGACGATATTCCTTGTAGAGACTCCGTTATGAAGCCCTTTCTGTACCCCGTGAAGCGGTGAAACTGTTACATCCACGATATCGCCCTGACGGTCCGACGACAACCCCGATCCTCTATCAAGCATATGTCGATTACAGACTTTTTTTTTGCTGTTTTTTTTTTTTTTTCGTTCGCCTAGGTGATGACGGCCCGGGATTCTAGGGGTGAATCGAGATACGTCTACGTCATGAACCGTTTCATCCACCTGATTGCAAGCTCTGAGCTTTATCACTGTTAACACTTCACAGAAATCTACGCGAATCACTGTATCGAATGATGCGAGATCCACCCTATAATCTCATCCCTTATTGTCGGATTGATTCTCAGCGTTTTTGAGCTCCGAACTTCCGGAGCTTTGTGAGAATTATTGTGTTATTTAAAATATCAGTTTTCACTACTCTTTATCAACGTCGGATTCCGAACATCCCGTGCGATAGGAAAGACGCCCGACGTTCCGACGCGACGCATCCTCTGATCGCGAACGCGGGTGACTGTCGCGCGCTCGTGGAAATGAGAGCTTTATACGGGTCTGGCATCGATTCCTGGAGCGCGTGCGCTCACCAGAGGAAGATTTTACTTTGGTCGGCGAGTTCGGAGCCGGTCATAGGAACAACGCGTTATATTGTTAAGGGTGCCTTCTGAACGTCGTTCACTCGCCTCGCGGACCTCGGACCGAGCCTATGCCTACCCGCGACGTCAACCTCCCCCCGCGGTTATAGCCAGGTTATTTGTCCCCTGCGAGGTAGATTGAGATAATAGACTAATGGGAACGGATAGTTGCCCACGGAGTGACTGCAATGAGGGATGATACGGCCCGACGCCACGCGACGACTTGCCATGTCCGAGGATTATAAACTCGCCATTCCCCCTGCGGACACAGGTGGAATCAATATTTGACGACTTTTTTTCATGTATTCTTTTTGGTTTTTGCCGCTGCTACCACCGCCGCTGCTTTTTCATTCCGAATACCTTTCCACCCCTTATTGCGATCTGTGCTTACTCTCTGGATATTGACGTGCGTGACACGCATACACCGTATATTGTTTTGAAAAGTATTCGATATCACCGTGTGGCTTAGACACTCCGAGAAATGATCTATTCGAATATGAATTTTTATACCGCAAGCAATTTTTATTCAGCCATTGTATAAATAAATAAAAATACTGAGCGAAAAGTGATTCTGATAAATGTACGCGAAATTGCAAAAAATCGAAGTGAAGAGTTCAGATAATTTGTAAATTAATTCGACTTTTTACAGTTTTTCAACTTTCTTGAAACATGAAAAATGCAGACGTCTTAGCAAGATTTGGACTTTTATTGCTTTTCAAGACAGATCGTAACCAGCAGTTAGACTTGGGTACTTTTAGAAACCAGAAGAAAGACACGCTTGTCTATATAGGTATAAAATTCTGTAATAAATTGTTCAAATTCGTGATTGAAACATTTGGAAAAATTATTTGCAGTAGAGTTTGGGGAAAATTGGCAGAGCGTTGTAAAATATGGTATTAATATGGTATCACGGACGAGATAGTAAACTCTGACGGTATCTGTGAAATAATAATTTTCTAGTAGTAAGTCGCGAAGGTGTTGTCACGGTGAGAATATTGGAAAATTGGAACCGCTGGAACTGATATTCAGTGAGGGGACAGGGAGTGGTTTTCGTCCGGTATATAATACATACAGGCGAATTCGACCCCAGCCCTGAAGCAAGGTTCCAATATCCGGTTCTCGCGGGCAAAACTCGCCAATATACTCCTCTCGCGGGGTACATGCCCCAGAATTTGCATATTTATTCTCTCCCAGGCATAAAAAGGGTACATATGAGCTCCCTGCAGCTCACCCTTCACCCTTCACTCTCAGCCCCCAGGCCCTACGCTGCGGTGCCCCTACAGGAGATAAAAACTTCTAGTTTTAGCTACCAGAAGCCTGGCGATTCTTCTCGAGAAACCAAAGCCACCGTGGAACAATCTGAGCAACTGAAGGTTAAATATTAAAGCGAATTCGATCAGGGTGATTTTTATCGTTCAGAGACCGAAGTACGGCCACGCTTTCTAACCAGCTCAGATGGAATCGAAATTAGTCACGTTTAAGAAGACCCTTTCCAATGCTCTAAATACTTCAACTCATCAAGGGTCACACAATCGATTGATTCAGCAAACGAAGGTTCCATACGACCGATAAAAGCAATTTGAACAATTGTTCTACGCTCCTCTTGTACATATCGTGAGGGTAGATATTAACACGATGAGAATGACTATATACGTGAAAAAGTTTTATAGCACAAGTAACTTTTATGATTAGGTTGATACTTAATCTCTGAACGCGACCTCATTAGCTGTAATTATATCTCAGACCTCGCACTGTGATCTTTCCTCCGAAAAGTAAGTATTGTTGAGGAAATCGAATCAGCTTTGCGCTTCAGTCCCTCTACCAAACACACTACCTAAATTACATTTTTATTGTTGCCTCTAAAGTTTGACAAGGAATTTAGGTACGCAGTGTATGAGTATAATCCTAGTACGTCAAGCATTTCTTCACGCACGAAGTACCCCAAAGTTAGACTAGACCTCCATGGATTTAATCCATTGGGTGAATTGCCCCCACAGCGTATAGGTAGACCTCTCGGATGGCTACGGCTACTTCCGTTGAAACTTGAACTTTCCGACCGTGAAACGTTGACCGAAACTTTACGGATCACATTCTATCCACCCCCCCAACCCCTGGATACTGTCTTTGTATCAGCGCGTGACGGTAACCATTGCAATGCGGTTCGCCACGGTGTGCGGCGTTGTTGCCGCTGGAGCCGCAACTAATTCTGTTTCTGTTCCTGTTCCGACCCGCACCGCTGGCTGCAGGTACGCTGTAAGCTACCGAAGGGGGTATAGTTATTTTCATCGAGGTGAGAACGACGCCGGGGGGTTTGGGACTTGAGAGTTTCTTGCCAAGTAATTTAATCCCTCTGAAAATCGCTGCGGTGGCATAATACAATGCAAATCACGCCCGGGCGCGGTCTAAACGTATAGTAACCCGGTGTATTTTACACCTCACGTTTCCAATTTGTGTCCACGGTGCCGCGGTCTCGTGGTCCCGCGGTCCCGCGGTCAGATTGAGTGCGAAGGTGATCGGGGGGTTTACCCGAGAAGCTCAGACCCGATGGCTGGGTGGCTATGGCACCAACGTCTGGCAGCCATTCTCGGAGTCTTTACCCAACCGGGTCGAGCCGAGGGCGCCCGCGCCGGCGTCGGTTCCCCTTCGACCCGGACGTCCCGGAGAGGAGGATGATGCCAACAGGTATCCCGTTTGGGAAACCATCCGGAGCCTTAACGTTAGCGATTCCTCAACAATCGGCCTTCGGACATGACCTTGGGGCTCGCGTTGCCTCGTTGATGTTTTGTCAGGTTGAAATTTAGCTTGCGGGAAAAATAAGTTGACGTGACGTCTCCACGATCGATGTTGCTCGTTATTCTTGTACTGCGGAACCCAACGATTAATTTCACCCTTTTTCTTGTGTTTTTTTTCTCAATCTCGTTAATTATTCAGAGACCAGACTCGTCGCGTGACCAGAAACCGGGTGAGTGATAATGTTTCGAATAATAAAGTGAAACATAAACGTGGTCAATTGATGGTTCGGATAACACCTAACACACTCGCTATTATATCCGGCTCTCTTTGCTGTTTGTGGAACAATGAGACGTCGAATATTGCTGGATGTTGAAATTCAGGCTCGACCTCATTGTTACCTCTGGTATTGATGAACCCAACTCACTTCAACGTCGAGCTCTCGATGTTGTACGAATGAATGAATGAATGAATGAAATTTGACTACAAATAAGACAGTAGAAATATCGCGACACCGTCAAGGATCGAAAGTCACGCATGTTCGAGGGGTAAAAACCTTGCGAATATCCGATCTGTTTGGGGAATCATTGGACCAGGGGGATCTGCTGATTGGTATTCCGTCGTTCGAGCCCAGAACAAACAAACGAGATTCGAGATATCGAATGTAAATCGGTGCTCCCGATGGCTTTGTTATCCGTTACGCGGATACGCCGGTGAGAGGGATGATTTTTCCTCTCTGGGCAGAGCAGAGAGATGAAAATCGTGAACGAAAAAAAAGGATAAATAAAAGATAAAGAACAGAAATTGAAAAAAAAAAATGAAAGCAGCACAACAACGAATCTGTAAGAACGGGCCGCAAATCCGTCCATCGGTTGGCGTATAACCGTGCGGGAAACAAAACAATACGTACAACAGAACCGAGGAACAAGCCAAAGTGTGTGCAACGCTCTAAAGCTCCAATGGGGTAGAACGAGGGTGGTTCTTTGGGGAGGTTTAATCACCTACCTTTTCCTCACCCGTTACCCCCCTCCTCTCATCCCCGACTCGCATTGTCCTTTGCTCGCTATCTGGCTGGCGAACAATGCGATGCGCTGCCAGATGGAAACCGACCTCCCCAAACCCTACGCGCTAACAATCCCCCATGGCTTCATACTGTAGTTGGAGAGCTCGGCTCTGTCCTCCTGTCCGTCCCTATCTCGTCGCCTGGGATATACGCTACGGTGCTATCTATGTGTAACTAGAGAGTAGAGACTGACTCGGACTGGCGTAGCTGAAACTGGAAGCTGGAAGCTAGAGCTGCACATACAAATGTGTGTGCATGACGGTATCGAATACGCCTGGATATCGCGATGTCTGAAACGATTCCGAAGGGTTTGCTATCCCCGAGGCAATGAAGTGTGTGAAAAAAGAAAACGATAGGACGGCTTTTAAGCTCTTCAAGCTCACACTGGGAGGAACTGGGCGAGGTGTTCCCTCCTCTGTCCCGCTACCTCCGTTACCGTCTGGCTCTGTCTTACTCCGGGACACGGGCAACCGGGGAAACTTTTTCGGGGACCACTTTCCAAGTTGGCTACGTTGAATAATTCCTTGCATTATCTTCAAGTACGATCCTCCAGAACTTGAACGTATACTCGTAAGAGTTCTTCACTTTATACTCTGTCGGTGGGGGGTCGCTTTCGCATCGTTTTATTTTCGCACAGGGGTACCACTAATTCGACACCGCATTCCACACAGTCGAAGTTGAAGAACTTGATAAACTTATGTGAGAAACGCGATTCGAACTTGGATTTGGTTTAATTTTTTTCCAGCTAACTTCAGGAGGCTGGATCATTCTCATTCGGAATCTGATCGAACGTTGTCAAGAATCCTGCATGAATTGGCTACTTCAGTTATCGAATCTCGAATCGCTCGGACTTTTGTGCTAATTATTAATCAGGAAACGACGGGACTTAGTTACTCGTATTCGGTATTTCGAAAGTGAAATAGAATAAAAGCTCACGTTTAGAAAGGAATTATTCGAGGCTGCTTATTCCAGATTGGCAAAAATTTTACATTCTCATAATTCTCACTGTTTTATTTTGAGGAATATTTAATAAAGAAAATAAACTCTAACAAACAGCAATTACACATCCGCAGAGCGGTCATTACGCGATTTGAATGAATGAATAACGAATGAGAGGAAAATAAATTTCTCGATTCGAGTGAAATCTGCGTTGATAAAAACACTATTCTCATTTAAAATCGTACCATTGTGAGTAAAAAAGTTTTCATCGAAAGTATAACGACTTTCTAACAATCGACCCCGAGTCTCTGTACCGGCTGGGCTCGAAACAACCTTGATGAAAGTCGCAGACAATGAGCGCGGTTTGTGTCTGACCACACGCGTGGTTGAACCGCTTTAAAAATCCGTCGATTCAACGAGGTTTCCGGCGCGGGGTAAATCGACGCGGTTCGATGGCGTGAAAGATTCACTCGAAATTGTCATTCGAACCAGATTGAAAGCTTTCACGGGTACGCGGTCTTCCTCATCGGTAATTAATGGCCGAGCTTTGTCGACAAGGAATACTAAAAATCCGGAAAGATCAATAAACCGCGAGACCACAGCCGCCGCTGACTGTATTGAAACGGACCAAATATCCAAACCCCAAACTAAACATTCTCTCTGTGGCTAAACAGACGCGACGCTGTTTGTGGTCTGCTGATATGAAGCGCGTGAATAGGGATTAGGAGGGCGGGGTTATGCTTCCAATTTTGACGCTGTTGGGCCTGGCAAGACGACCGGCTTCGCGTCTCGGTCTTGGGCTGAAACCTGAGTCCTGGAACCTAAAACCCTGGAACCATGAACCACGCTTTGCCGCAGGGCCTACAGAGTGTAACACAGCAAGTATAGGTGTCCATATATTGCGTTTACCCGCCACCCTTAATTGAATTCTGGCTTTAATGGTCGGCGGAGCCGTGGTGCCTCTCCTACCTCGCCGCTTTGCGATGGCAATAATAAACGTTCATTTGATTTTGATTAAAAGCGGAATAAGTTCGCTTTATATCCGAAGCAATTATAGACCTGTAAAACGATTTGTTCGCATTTTTCGCCTCTTTGAAATCGGGATGAAGAATACATTTTCTCGCGAGAGAAACGGAGAGGACAAGGTCTGTGAGCCGCTTTGCTTAATCCTGTAGATTGTAGAGAATGAAGCTTTTGAATAGGGGAAAATAAAAATATCGCGAATTGTCCCGGGCTGAGTAGAGCTCTGATAATGCAAGCTCGACGAGTAAAATATTTTTTATATTCCATCCGCAAAAGCCGTGCGCAATTATTAGTTCTACCCTCGATCTCATGGAACTGTGGCATGAAATATTAATTCAATGCAACAAATATTCAGACCGGATTTGAAGCACTTTCCAAGCGCGTTACAGACAACTAATTGCCCCTCATTTTTCAATTCAGTTTCATTTCGACCTACCTTTTTCTTCAGACAATTGGTCAAATTTTCGAAAAATTGCCGCAGTTGCACTTTTTCTCTTCAGATTATTCCCTTCCGTCAAATTGTAATCCAAAGACGATCCTTCGCTCTGACATGACCCAGCTAAATTGAGCTTTATCCCATCTTCCGCCAACGTCTGTGCTACCCATTCTACGCGCATCCTACTTTTTCAAATTGGCCCGGGCTCCGGTCGGCCCCGATGCGTCTATTTTTCATGGCCCCTAGCGAATCCACCCTGAGGCTGTACGAGCCTATACCACCGGCCTTTATCTCGAAATGTCTGACCACGGCCTACCGCCACCGGACACTGGAGGACGACGCCACAGTCCTGTCTGGAGATTGATGAGCCTGGGTTTGGACCCGCATCGGGTCGCCTGATGAGACAATCTCTGCCTACTGACTATAAAAGGATTCTCACTTCCTACCCTGTGGGCAGGTCCTTCGCTGTCCGTCCCTTCCTCTGTTCGTTCATGGCGTTAAATCGTCCCATTGACCGCATTTGCCGTCCAATGTTTCCCACTTTTAAACGAGGAGGGCGGAGGACCCTGATATCTTGATGACATTCGAATGAAAGAATATCAAGTACAATTACTGACGGGGCGGCTGTTCTTCATCGGTTATGGGCTCACATCCCAAATAGTCGATCAAGTACTCTCTAAATTTGAATCAGTGAATAGTCACTGATCATCAGCGAATAGTCACTGATGCCTCCAGTTATAAGTATACCACTGGAAATCAGTGAAAAGTCACTGATTCAACCAGTGAATTTGAATCACTGATTCAAATAGTGAAATTTTCACTGATTGAATCAGCGAAAATTATTGGTTCTTATATATATATTTGATCCGGTTGAAGATATTCTCGAAACGGAAAGACAATATGGTATATTCGACACATTTTTGTTTCGCGAGTCTTTATTGCAAGTAAAGAAAAAACAGACTCCTAACGCAGATGAAACTTCTCCGTTTCCCATCTCGTCGGAGCGAGCCAAGGCTGGATGCAGTGAGAAAACCTAACCTACCAAAAGTATAAGGAATTCAATGTAAGACAGTGAACAGCAATATTCACACAATTCATTGATTATTTGCAACTAACAAGCCAAATTGTGAAGAATTTTATAAATCCGCATGTGTACTTACGTTATGATTTTTACTGAACAGTTCACGTGGTTGAACCGACGCCCAAATCAGCACACAACATATGCACGTGAACGATTTGGCGGTTAGTAGGCAGCTCCGTGGCGGTTAGAGACTCGGCGTACGCGGCGCCCCTAGCGTTCGTTACAAAAGTCACTGACGAAACAGTGAAGTAATGCACTGGTTTAGCAGTGGGAAAATCACTGCTGAAATGGACTTCACTGATACTCCAGTGAAAAAGGGTTCAAGTCACTGTTTCTGCAGTGAAATACCAAGTCACTGATTCAATTAGTGAAATTTTCACTGATTCAAATTTAGAGAGTATAGTTTGAGGTCTCTGGACCACTACCACTACGTGCTGCCCCCCCCCAGGCATTTCCGGAAACTGGAACACCGGCCGAACCAACTTCTTTCCACTTTCATCCAGGCTTTGTGCCGCTCTGGTTATATCCTGAGTCCGGAACTGCGGGGGGGGGGGAACTTAATCAGCAAAGTGGGTATGTCGCTCGTTTTTTGTCCCTATTTTCTCTTTTGCGACTCACCTTTCGACGGTAAGAAAATCTGTGAAGGTTATCATTGCTACAAGTACACGCAAAGGAAATCATTAGGGTAATTTCTGGTGATTCGCCGACGAGCTACTCACTAGCGGATCAAATGATGACCGATTACAAGCGATTTTAAGTGTTTTTAGATGACTTGAAAGAATTTCAATGCGATTTGAAACGGTTCTGAACTGTTTCAGAACGATAGTAATTGAAACTGCTTTGAGATTTCAACGAGTGAAAAAGTTATTTCTAAAGAATCCCAGTGATTTCCATGTCAGAAATGGATTCTCTATGACTACCTGCGATTTTCAGTTATTTATGCTGATTTCTGTTGATTGAATGCTTCTGGAACTCCTGCTCGTGAAAAAGTTATCATACTTTGGTTTTGGACAATGGTTTTTAACGATTAGCTATATGATTTCTTCGTGACTCTTGATGAAATTTCTCGTTGATTTCTCAAATGCAAAATTGTAAGAATAATATAATGTAAAGATTTGGATAATGGATTCAAAAATTGGTCATTAACGAAGTAGTGAGTGAAATTATAATTAATTTCTCACAACTCTTCTGCGCATGTCCTTCGAATTATTTTCATTTTTTGAGGACGATTCGTCTCCCGGAAATTTAAGGAGGAAGGCGAGTGAAATGAGCGCGGATGGGATATGCGTTCCGTTTTTAAAACATGATCGACTATCATTGTTCGGCTTGAGCGAACGAAGCGATATACAGTTTTATATTCCTGTCTTCGGGATCACCTCGCGTTGCTTCGGTGCGATAGCTTATATGCGGCTGACAACGAACGTCAACAATGGTATATTTACGACCTTGTTTTATGAAGCTACATTGCAGAAAGAAAAGTAAAGTAAAAAATACAAGAAAAGTAGCAGATGCATGAACACAATATTAAGGGTGTTTCCGCCTGCAGACGATATGCTTTTCTTCGTTATATTTGAAGCTTTGCGAGACGATCAACCGAACGAAACCGTCGTTTCAATTTCCATATGGAACCCCTACGCTGCTTTTTTTCGAACCATTTCTCCGAGCACATGGCGCGTACTATTTTTTATTGTTTGTTTTTGTATCTCATATCTAGCCGCTGTTCTCGCAGAGACAATAGCTGCGGATGCAGCTGGTCGTCGGTGTTTTTACGCCGTTGAAAAGTACGCGGAGCCGGGTGGCCCCGATATTCGCAATTCGCGATGCTCGAAAAAATTTGTGAAATCGAGAAGCGCGCTTTAAGTCACCGCATATATTTTCTCTCGCCTATTTTCTGCCTCCTAGGGTCAAACGGGAACCGGAAGTGAGAGCGGAAGGGTGACAGGTAAATTGCACGTGCCGGTGGAACAGGGTCACGGGTCGTTAAGCTCTCAGCAACTACTTGCGGAAAGAGGGTAAAAGAATTTTTTCGAGAAAGACGAACTTCAAGAATCAGGGAATTTAAATTATAAAAATCAGCAGCTCGAGGGCGCCGGATTGAGGGTGAAATTCCCCGGCGTGAAACAGGTTTTAACTTCGAACAAAACTCACTCTCAATACCGGATAAAATGGAACACAGCAAAGTCGAAAAAAGTGGAATATTTTCATCAATTAAGGGGTCGCGAGGGCGGTTCTGCGAAACATCTCAAAGAGCTACTGCGCCATTGAAATGGATTTTAATTTGAATTCAACGGTCGCGCGGCTGTTATTGAGCGAGATTCTTCCTCCACTTGCCTTCTTCGAACCCCTTCAGGCCCTTGCCCTTGCTTCGCATTTTATTTCCGAATCAATCGAACGCGACAATAATTAGCCGTGTTTCAACGAAACTCCAAAATACGCGCCTAATGAACGCGACTTTCACGGAACACCCTTTTTTCACTACGATATCATCGCTGTATCCTCTTACCATCCTGCCTAAGTGTATCCTGCGTACATTTGCGCGGTGGCAAGAACTCAGAGTTGAGAAAATTTATACACTCAAATAGTATAATATTTTTTTGAATGCGCGATCATACGCGATAACCGAACGTCGAATACTGATTAAATTCACCTATTTGTGAGCTACGATCATAAAGAAAAATTAAAACTGCAAACCGCAGCTGTGACGTCAATTTTTCATTTCGAAGTCCTCCAAGATAACGAAAAATGTATTTGATGCCTCGATTGAATGTAATTGATATTCAATTATTATTTATGAAAGTATTGACTCAAGTGTTCGAACCTTCTCAGAACAACGCGCAAAAGTTTCTGAACCGAAATGAAACGCGTGACGAGAAAAACACTGATCTGTAAAAGTAGATCAAGTCCACGTCTTGTTATTGAATTCAACCTGTCCGAGGGGTTAAAAGCACCTCGTCTCTTTTGCTCCGTACCTAGAATCTCATTTTTCTTCATTATTGGGAATAATGAAAAGCCTGAGGGTAATTTAGCGATTGTTCAACGTCAGTTGTGTGGATAGAATTTTTATTATTAACAAATGCAGTATAAAATAGAGGCGAGCGACCATATAAATGGCGCAAAGATAACGAGCTTTTTACGTAGAACCGTGTGAGCTTGGCATGCACGACGAGAAGAAGGACAGGTAAATGATAGATGGGGTGAGGAGAACCGCCTCTAGACGATAACATCCGAATTCTACACCCTGTAGAGCACTTTGTTGACAGTGTTTCTCAAATTAACGACACACGTGCGTTTTACGAGGGTGGAGAAGAAAACGCTTTTCCCACTTTTTTCGAGGGTTCTGTGGTCGGGAGATAAATGGCCCGAAAGAAAAAGTGAGGAAACAGAAGTCTGGCGGGTAATGAAAATTCTGTGGACGTCATCGTTGATATGGACTCTCGAAATAACTTCTTGACGGCTCGAAGAGTCGCCTAAATTTCTGAACGCGAGAGTAAGGGGGGTGAAAATAGTCAAGGTCGTCCCTGATAACGAGAAGCGAAGCACCCCATTCGCCAAAGTTCTCGCAAAAACACGTGAATCCGCTCATGCGATTCAATTTCAGTCGACCACCGACGTTGCGAAAGGTACATACGACGACCCTAGGATACCCGTGTCTATAGTCACAGTGTGCGAGGGGTTCACGTGTTACTCTGAATACCGATTAGGAGAATCTGAGATCCACGCTCTATCTACATACATTATACAAACCCTCCCAAGGTACGTATACATTCGTAGGGAACCAATTACCCATCTTTCTACTAACAATAATAATCGAAGAATATGTATATCCGAAACGAACGATGATTTTACCCTGAATAATCATAACCCAGACGGGACGAAACTAATAGACGCACCTAATTATGAATGTCATCTTCTTTAAGGGGGTTCACAGGTCTCGAGTGCCATAAAACGTTGACGAATTTCGAAACACTATGTGGGGGTTATGGGATAGTGAAGAAAAAATTAGAAATACGGTTTCGAAGATTGAAATCCCAGCTTCAATTTGAAGAAAAAAATTTACCTCGTAACTTGAAAGTTGTGGCTGTTATGGCCACAGCTGAAGTATCGGGTTGAAACTTATACAGTACTTTGATATCACCATGAACAAAGCTTCTATGAGACAGATTTTTTTTTCGTCCTTCCGTTGCTGTTATACAAATAAAATAGTTGATGTAAATTCCGTAAAATTTTATCATCCGGTAAAAAATTCATAACTCCACCCAAATTTCAACTAACCAAAAATCAGTTCCATAGAAGCTTCATTCATATTGATATTGAAGTACTGTATAAATTTCAAGCGGATCGGACAATTCGTTTTCAAGTTGAAGCTGGGATTCCAATCGTCGGGACTGTATTTTAGATATTTTTTTCATCACGCCAACCCCGACGGCATAGCGTTTTGAAATTCGTGAACTTCTTATGGCCCTCGAGATACGCAAGCTCCCTTAAGACGTATTTTGGACTTGAACGACATTTAGACATCAGAAAATATTACAGAGGACGACTATTAGACAATGTTTAGTCTCGTTTAGTTTTCCGCAGTCTGGTAACTTCACTACCCCCGGAATTATTCTACTCGACATAACCTAGTCTTGATGGAATCGGATAATATCGTATTCCTATTGGCTATAAAGAACCATTCCTATACTGATGTCAATTATTGCCCTTGTGGAGCATTTTTATGACAGAAACAAAAGTCCCGAGTCTGCGGGTGGCGAGGAAAGGGGGAGGGGGAAGGAAAAGATTCGCGTGCGGTGTGAATCGATCGCGGGCGTCCCGACGCCTGGGGCGACGCACCACGACTTGTTGAGCGCCATCTGTCGCGGTGCCACAACCTTATCGCGTAAAAAGTCACCATGCTGCACCGCATCGAGTGAAGGTCGAGGAAGGCACGCAAGGGCGAAGGAGGCACCGGGAGGCTCGACGGGACAAAGTCCTAATTGAATTAAACTTCGAATCGAACGCGTGTGTTGCGGCCACTCTATCCGTTGTTCAAGAGTTTTCCAAGATTTGCGATTAGATCCTCGATAAAATTAATTATTCCCTGTTACCAGCCTTGTAGAGTTGATATGAGAAACAACGAACTTGATCTTGATACGCCTGGGCCTGTTGAACTTTTTGAAACTTGATACCTGAACTTATCGATGAATGAACAAGGAGTCATGGGATTTGATTTGCAGACGATCAGATTTTATCAGAGATCAAAGATTTCTAAAGGATTGAACATTGTTTGATAGTCACAAAACGCGGAGTCAGGTTTATCTCGTTAAGAGCAAAATTATTTAAGAAAAGCCGGGCCTGTCACCCACCCCCTTCGATTTGGCTGATTTTTTGTGAGCATGTTACCTACCTAGAGAGTAGTCAAAAGCCCAAATATTATGTCCCGAAAAAATTTATTGGCCGAGTTACAGTTTTTTTTCACATTTTTGACTCGAATTTGGGTATTTTCGATTATGCAAAGGTTTTTTGTACTACGTGGCTGAAAATCGGTTTCTTTATGTAAAATTGATCGGAACACGAATCTGGCCACAGATTTGACCTACGAGAAAAACCTACAATAATATTAGCCAAAAACACCCGAAATTGACCAAAAAAGTCCCAAATCTTGGGGAAATGGTCCAAAAAAAATGTTTTCGACTTTCTGAGGCAGCAATCTTGTAGGAAAAGAGCCAAAGAATCCAATGATCACACCCCCAGATTTCTAGGACGAACCGTTCAAGAGATACGCGTTGTCAAAGTTGGAGAATCTTGTTTTTCTGGCAATAATGGACTTTTTTGACCTCTCTCGACCTAAAGGCCTATTTTGCGGCATCCACCACGACTATCTAAATCGAGTATCAATAGGTTATTTTCATCAAATGAGATTCGTCAGATTCTGGTCAAAATAATTAAATGTACTTTTCCATGAAATAAAATAATAAGAACCCTTAAAAAGGTCCATTATTTGCAGAAAAATCAAGATTTTCCAACTTTGACAACGCGTATCTCTTGAACGGTTCGTCCTAAAAATCTGGGGGTGTGGTCATTGGATTCTTTGGCTCTTTTCCTACAAGATTGCTGCCTCAGAAAGACGAAAACATTTTTTTGGACCATTTCCCCAAGATTTGGGACTTTTTTGGTCAATTTCGGGTGTTTTTGGCTAATATTATTGTAGGTTTTTCTCGTAGGTCAAATCTGTGGCCAGATTCGTGTTCCTGGGTCAATTTTACATAAAGAAACCGATTTTCAGCCACGTAGTCCAAAAAACCTTTGCATAATCGAAAATACCCAAATTCGAGTCGAAAATGTGAAAAAAAACTGTAACTCGGCCAATAAATTTTTTCGGGACATAATATTTTGGCTTTTGACTACTCTCCAGGTAGGTAACATGCTCACAAAAAATCAGCCAAATCGAAGGGGGTGGGTGACAGGCCCGGCTTTTCTTAAATAATTTTGCGACCGGGTCTAATGAAAATGAGTTATCTCTCTGCCCGGGGTAGAGAAATTGTTGGGAAAAACCGCAGGGTTAAAGAAGGTGGAAAGAAAAGCGAGTTTTTATTCTGTTTTCGTTTAATCAAAGACAAACAAGAGGAGATTTCGGACTGGTGGATAGTGATCTCTGCGGAAACTCGTCGAATCCACATCCACATCCTCGCCGTTGTTCCAATTGCCGTGGGCAAAGGTCGAAATTATCGACGAATCGCTCCAGGTCCCTCTTTTATCTCTGTTTTTCTCGGATGCTTATTTTTTCCGTTTTTCAGGCTTTTGCAATCCCGCATGTGTACCTACTCGATGATTTATCGATGGTCAAAGCTGGACCAACGTTCGCCAGTTTATTTTCGAGAGTTTATTAATTATAAAAGAGCTTTGTGACTGCGAAGGTCGATCAAAAATCTACTGGAAAATTTCGAACATGTTTGCGCAGTGTATTCGCGTGCAGAGATGATGGGCAGCATGCAACAGGGCGGGTGAAGGCTGCAGGGTTTCAACAGCTTTTCCAGAACTGGTCTAGGCGTTTTCCGCGGTCCAACCACAAATTATGACTCTCACCCTGTTGACAGATCTCCAACCGCAACTACGCGACCTCTGTTTTCACGCAAACTCGACTCGTTAGGCTGGGTGTAGCAGCCAGTAAAAAAAATATGAATACTTCGTCGAAAAATATTCTGAGAATTTATTCCACTTGGAAGAACTGATGAAGCGAATCTTCGAGAACATGTTTTATCACTTCATTTCCTTTTCACACCTCATCAAAATTCCATGTGCAAACATTAAGAGAGATCTCGTGATCCAAGGTGTTTCATATTGTACGTTTCGTAAGACGTCCATCCCACGAGATGGGATTACATTTCAACGACAACTTCGTGCTAGATAAAAATGTCCCTTCATTTTCGCAATAGTTTCTCATTCTACTCCATAGGCCATACGATCCTTGAGGCGAGCTGTGCTACGCTCTGATAAGCCAAGGATATAGAATTTCTAGTCATACGAATACACGTGGATCTCTCTTTGAAATACACCTCGGAAAAATATCTCATTGTCGATGAAAATGTATGAAGAAATGTCTTTCATATTCATCAAAAATACAAAAAGTTGTACAGAAATGAAAAAGTCCAACGATTCAAAGGCACGTGTAGTCAAAGTATTTCACCCAAGGATTCACCGATAACTTTCTGACATTTTTTCCAGACAAAAAACGCGAATTTTCAAAGATATGACGATTGTAAAAAAAATTGTACGAATGCATCCTTATTCAATTCATATTTGTACCTCAGTGTTTCTAAAGATTCTGGAAGTTGTTAAATTAAATTGAAATTATTCAAAGATCTAGAATTTCTCAAAATTATCTTTAGGAATTATTGGAAGCGTTCGAAAAAAGTCATTTGGCAGCCAGTCCTTGAAGTCCCTCCGAATCTTCGAGTCGACGAATTCCCCTAAACTTGATGAAGGTTCAAATCATGGAGGCTACGAAAATTAAGTGTGCAGGGAATGTGAATTGGAACGAAGAAGCGTGACCGAAGCGTTCAGGAAATGTGATTTGTTTCAATTTACGTTGGTTCAACACTTGAGTAACACCCCATTTCCGCCAGGGCTGATCGCGTCAGCAGAGAAAGAGCTTAATTAGGAGGTTAGTGGGATAGTAAAAAAGAAGGATGTGGTACTGTTCTATGCGGCAATTTAGCAGGTTATAAAAACCGTGCAGATAGTTCCACACGGTTGGATAATAACTGTTTCAACACAAAGAGGCAGAAGCGTAACTTTATCAGGTGTGGGGTGTGGTTTGCCGAGCTATCGCCTCGGCCCCACTTTTTTGTTTTTTTGCTTTTTACTTCACCTACATTCGCGAGTAAGCCTGGGCTATGGTCGGCCTTGTCCCCAGTGTCCGAGTTGTCTTCCTGCGCGTGAAGCGATTAACTCACCCCATACATATAACTCCGGCAGCTCGCGGCTCCGGGGGTAGGATTACTTTACGACCGCTGACCACCGCCGCTGAGATTCGCCACGCTGGATGTCCCGGAATCGTTTCACCTCGGGAGACACCAAGGTATCCGTTTCAGTCCTCGACTCGCTTTACCCACCTCGGTTTATCAGCCACTAAAGTATCGCCTTTCCTCGCGAACGGAATATCCTGACTGCTGAAGTAATTAGCGAACAAGAAACAGTCTATACCGAGGGAAGGAAGGGTGGAAGGAAAGCAGCGAGGAGCTAAGGGTATAACACGTGTTCATTAAGCTCATGCGCAGGCAACAAAAGGCGCTTACTCCGAATTAATAAACCTCATTTATATTAATGAACGGCCGAGCTGATCCCGGAACATAAATATATAGGTGGAGTCAGGCTGCGCCCAAGCTTCTCTGGCGTCCCGACGCCAGGACCCCGCGCCAGGGGGAAACCTCGTGTCTCGTGTGATTAAACTTAATGATGATTAATTGCCGCGTGGGCCTGCGGCTGACCAAACACCACTCTGACATATTAGCTCATCTCCTGTCCTCGGTAAGCCGTCTTTGAGGCATATCGCCTCGCTGTATTATACATTGAGCCCGTACCACGACACCAGAAGATTCCCTTCAGTTCCCTTGACCCCGGCCCCGGTGCGGGAGCACAACTGACCCCCACGATCTTGGCCTTCGGCTCCACCTGTCAACTTTTCGCCCTCTTATCAACCGCCCGTCTTTGAGGATCTCGACCGGATGGTGTGGGCTTGTGGTTAATTGATGAAACGCGCTATGAAAACGAATCGTGGCCAATAAAAAGGGTTGGCCCTTCTTCCTTTGCGTTATTGGGAGAATCTTCATCACGGGGTGAGAGACATCGAGCAAGGTTGCGGTAGTTCACCTAGATTCTAGCAGCGGTTAATTTCCTGCCTTGAAATTTATACTCATTCGCAGTATCACTGCGTGACCTAAAAACAGAATACATACAATGATGTATATATACGTAGAGTTTGAACCATATAATTACAGCTACTAATAAGGTATGTATGTGGCAGTGTGTTGGCTGCCCTGCCCCATATGGAGCTGGGTTTAATTTCAAACTTTAATTATTTATCCAATTAAGTATTCCATCAGGTTGTCGAAGAGGAGAGAAAAAGCAGGAGAGGTTATTCGCGTTTGTTACTTTCGGAAGAGAGCTTGTTTCAATATTTTTTTAGTCTAGCTCTTCTAATTTTTGCCTTTCCAAGTTCCAACCAGGCTCTCACAATATTTTGCAAACTTTCAATACACATCAGAAGACCGATAAAACGTTGGAAAATGTTGTGAAATTTTGATACCTATATACTTTAACCTACTTTCAAACTTTCCCCAAAGTTGTCATACCGTCTCGGTTTGAAAGTTTACGCGATGCACAGCTACACTTATACATATATACTTAAGACAGAAAATTGTTATAACTATAGACAACCGGTGACAGTTATTCGATCAATCTAATAGTGATCGAATGTCGCGTGTCTAATGGCAGAAGGTCGTAAGTTGCAATTATACGACTTTCTGCCTTTAGTGGAAGTAAAATCTGAAAAAGAACTTGAAAAAAACGAAACTCAACAATTAAAGGCAGGAGGTCGTAATCACCATGAAAAACAAAACACAATTTTCGGAAATAAAACGTAAAAATTAAAAAACAATGGCGATTACGACCTTCTGGCTTTACGTTCAGATGCTTTTCATCGAATTTTTTTAAACTCCGGTTTTTTCAAGACTATCTTAGAAAAATTGGAAAAAAAATATAAAAAATGGTGATTAGGACCTTCTGCCATTATCTTTTTTTCTTTTTCAATTATAATCGATAATGAAAGAAGGACGTATTCGCCAACATGCGACCTTACGACTTTCAATCTTCTATATTTCGATTGATTGACACGTTTTGATTATTCTCAAAGCGAATGGCGTTAGAAAAGAAAATGTATACGACCTTATGGCACGAAAATCGGATTTTTGGTGCTTACGACCTTCTGCCATTAGACACGCGATGTGATGACGAAAATTGATTGGGAAATTTTCTGCTCCTTTCGATACAGCGAAATTATTTCGGAATCTATGAGAAAATGTATCTTCTGCTAAACCCCTGTATCTCGACCCTTGTCCTTTGCCCTCTGGCCACGTTGCTGTTTCTTGTTTCTTGACCCTACTTCGGTGTATTCTCTTGGGACAGACAGCGGATGATCGATTAATTGACAAGCTATAGCCTCAAGACTCACATGTACAACTTTTTTCGATGAGACGAGAATTCAGCTGTTGTTCTTCACTATATTGAAGCGGGTTTGACGAAGAAAAAATTAAGACGATGAGATACTTTCGTGGGGTTTGAAGACGACGAGAAATAAATCCTCCAATAACGAGGGAGAATTCATTGATTATCGTGTATATGATATTTGATAGAATTCGGATTTCTACATTTCTGAGAATCCACTTGCTTCAAAGATCAAAAACATGAAGGTTGAACCATTCGTTTTACCTACGTCAAAACTGTCAAACAAGAAACACGAGGCACGTGTATATCGTAACAAACGGACGAAAATAGATTCCTGATATATTGAGCCGTCGGAATATCATTCATAGCATCACTCGTGATCCGATAAGTAGACCTGCTCCTAATGAGAGCGAAGGTGGTACCACTTTGCATCGACGATTCCTGAGCCAACAATAGATCTTTCGCTTCGTCAATTCGAAAGACAGCGTTTCGGTATTTTTTTTAATACATTTACGGATCGTCGAGAGACTTTTCTGTCTCTCTCTGATAAAAGAGACGGGAGAGGGAAAAAAATGGAAAAGGGCAGGCATGTAAACCCTGGGCTATAAGCTTGGACCGAAAAGTGATAACCTGAATAAACGAAGAAGTCGACTTGAACGACTGACCATTTTTCAGGATCCTGGCTGCTGGATCCACGGGATTCTTCGGGTCCGATCGAAATCGGTCATGAATAGCGAACGAGCGTCGTCGTTTCAGAAATCACCAACAGACTTTTCTGCATTAGATTTTATTATACCGTCGAAGCGGACCTGGAGAAGGTACAGTTGATATTCAACGTTCGCACATTCGGGGGCGTACAATCAAAACCTCGCATACACGAGGTGTTGAAAAACTGAATATAAACAAATCGAGAGCGGCGGAATGGACGAAAGCGAAATATTGGTACTCCGAGAAGTTATCGCGTTCCTATATTGTCAGGACCGGCAATGGCCCTATGGTTTTGGCGAAGTACTCCATATCTCAGAATTAAGCAGGTGTGGGATTCCATACCTCAAAATCTTGGCTCACTTTCCATTAAAAAAAATTGTACAAGTGGACGTGGCAACCCATCGCCACGAGAATACATTATTCTACAACTTCGTTCCACATCCTGTTTGTTATCAGTGATGTATTCTAAAGAATTCCGCGCAAAACACTGAAAGTGATCAAACCGCAGCTTACTACTTTGCACAGCAGTTCCTATATGCACGTTCTTGTGCCATTTCCTTAATAAATATTTTTTTCACCACATCTGCACGGAAAGTACGACTGTCGGCCCGCTGCGTGCACGGGAAGTCGTGCTTTCCGATGCAGGGGGTGGTGAAATAGTATATTGTGCAACTCGTGCGGGAAGTTGGCGATTCTCGATGAGTGAGAGTATGGCGCATGATTCGGGGATCGACAACCCGCACGCGTTGCACACCATACTTTTTGTAACCACTTGCAATGGGTAGTTCGATTTTGCCGCCGCGGCACTCGGCACTCTAACCTGAGCGTGGCGTAGAGCAGCGCACGCGATCGTAGTTACCAAGTATCCCGTCTGATGGCGCTAGCTAACAGAGTCTCGCTGAGACTAGCGTGAAATAATAAATATTATTCAACGCTAAAACCGTCGTCTGCTGTATTATTTCACGCTCTCCGCCCAGCGCAGTAATCGACCGCTTCGCGCACTTTCCGCGGTGCGCGAAATCGAACTTCCCATGCAAGTGTTGCAAAAAATATATAGTATACTACCCACGGGAGTGAAGAAGGCCATCCCTTAAAGTAATTTCCATACAGGTATATTGTGATATGTGTATTATACCTATATATTATGTAGTCGATATCTCTTTGTACTAACTTTGATACCACTATGATAAAATATCATGATGTTACAGAATAAAGAAATGAATAAAAAAAATTGGAGTAATTCTGCCTATAATTATTTCCCATAATCATTTGGATCTGATCACATCTGATCGGATATGATCGAATATAATCATATCTAATGGAATTACAATTTTTAGATCCGAATTCACGCACAACGTTCGTATCTGAACATATCTGTCCATATCTGACTCCATATATGACCATACATGATTAGTCAAGACCATTTTTCGGATATAATCATGTCTGGTCAGTTATATATAATTGGATATGATTAGATATAGATTTTTTTTCCCGGGTTGTCACACGGGTTAGTTGTCACAGTGTCCATATCTCCACCGCTAGATAACAGATCGAACCACGCTATAGATTGAAGTTTTGGTTCGATGTTTGAAACAAATTTATGTCGTTAGATTGAATATCACATCATATGCGGCCTCGCATTGATCGATAAACTGAAATTGGACCTGATAAGTAATTATTTTCCATCTTCTAATATGTTTTTTCGCATTTTCTAGACCGCCTTGAGAAATTTCGCTATACGATATTCGGAAAGCTTATTCTTAACGCTTTCATTTGATGTACATATTGTTGATATTTGAATGGCGGGTCAGCAAGATATGCAAATTTTTAAACAAAATAGCGAGTTGGGGCAGGTTGTCACGAAATTATTGGGGCAAGTTGTCACGTGTAAAAACTCACCCCATTTTGACTTCACCATGGTTTTTTGATTTGAGATCAACTTTCTCAGGATTTTCGGAGTGTGGGTGGAATTTTGCATGGTTTGTGGGGTTTTCGAAGTCTAGGTCAACCGTTCCGTGGTTTTCAGGAGACAATACAATGAAACCCGTTTTCGCCATTTAAAATACTTGGGACAACTTACCACGGGTGCCCCGAGGCGGGGTACGTTGTCACACTCCGCGAATTTTTTTGAAAATTCGATAAAACCCCCTTCAGACTTGTTTCAGAACAACCAAAATTTTTCTGTAGGTGCGGAAAGAATGCATCTACAATAGCTCATCTCAATATTTGGAAAAAAAAACATTCTCAAAAATTCTAAAAATCAGAGAGTAAAAAGAGAGTGTGACAACTAGCCCCGGTCTCCCCTACTACAAATAAATGAATTTATCGGTGAACGAATTCGACACCAACTGGATTATCTTCAATGATCCAAATTGCAGGCGTTACCATCTCGGAGCCGGAATTACCTCTTCGAGGCAGAATTTGTACACTTCTGAGCGGGCTATACCATTTCTGGGCAGAGATTTCCTCATTTCGGAGTGCAAAAATGGTATCACTCGTCCAGAAGAAGGAAATTTCTGCCCGGGGCTGGTACAGCGTACTGAAATGACCTTTTTCTGGCACGTCATCTCATTCTGGGCAAATATTTCCTTATTTTTGGCGCGTTACACCAAATCTGGTCTGAAATTACCTTTCTCTGGTAGTGAAAAACTCCAACCGGGTTCATGGTTTAAAGGGTTCAACTTTCAAGAGTCATGGTTTTTTTAGAGTGACTAGGCGATTGTTGATTTGCCACTCGTGTGATTGCCGACAAGCTTCGTACTCGTCTCAATCCCAAAGTTTCGTCCATTTTTACACGATATACAATTCATCGAATTTCGACGGCGAAAATATCCCAAAGGCACATGATTTTTCCAGCCGCAAATTTGGTGGCCAAAGAATATTTTTTATTCGTAAATAATAATCGGGGAATATTGCATCGTGTATTCATTCAGCGGTGGGCCAGCCCAGCTTGTTGTTTCAATATGAGATCATACAGGTAATATTTTACTGTATTTCTAAAAACAGGGAAACTGATACCTGGAACAAGGTCTAGCTTAGATAGACGCGCCGATATCCGACACACGTCGTGATACGTGACGCGTCCCCAAACGAGCCATTTGCGCCGGGACGCTAGGCGTCGTCGACTGATGACGACATCAGCCCAAGCCGGTGCGTGAAAAATCGCACACGCAGAACGTGGGAGAAGAAAAAAATGATGGAAAAATATATGGCCGAGTGAAACGGAGAAAGAGCGTTTCACCATAGGCAAGAAAACCACCCTCGCTTCAAATTCCACCCTTAGAGTCCCACCCCGACGAGAACGTCCCAAGTGCACCAAACTGCCGTTCTATTCCATATTAATGCCCGAGTGGTACTTGGCGATAAAGTATATCGGTGCCTTCCTAATGTCCCGGGGTTCTGAAATATTGAAATCGGCCACTTGCATAGAAGCTTGTGTAACACCCGGTTACGCACAGACTTTGCACCGAGGTGTCTCTTTCGAAAATACATCCGCGGCCATTTTCACTCGGCTTTTCGCAATCCGGAACGAATATAAGAAGAAGATAAAGCAACGAAGTTGACGTCTACGATTCAGGTCTGGCTCCGGTGTTTGTTTGCGGTTGACATCGTGGGTTAGGTGACGTGAATTAATGTAAAATTATTCCGCAAGCTCGCCAAACAGGCGATCTAAATGCGTTATACGAACCAAAAGTAGCGATACATTACCAGTTATTCGTATACGAGTGCGAAACGTACTAGGGCTGGGTTTTCCGAATACCTATAAAGAAAAATATATTCCACGGAGTAAATTTCAAGAATCCGTGTAGAAAATAGTCCTTCGATCCACCACCGTCAGCGGTCACTTGATTCAATCTAGCAGAAAATTATCCGCGGTTACATTTTTTTTTTTCAATCGTTACACCTAGATTCCTTGAAAAGTGTCCCATCGAAGAATTTTCTTTACCCCTTTTTTATCTTCTATCCGTTACGTTCGGCCGCCGTTCAGCTGGAAAATACCAAAGTCACGAAACTGGAAAACTGTTACCGACATAACTCAGCTGTCGCCTTCATATACGTCGTTGCATAGCGTTGGGGTGAATCTCTATCGACAGAGACTAACTTTTTTTTAGAAAACAACGGAATAAAATACGTTTTTTGGATAAATTTTGTATGTGTAATGAAATTAATTCCCCGGAATCTACATTTAAACGAGATCAATTCTGATGAGAATGTTTCTGGCTTCTGTACAAACGCAACCCACAAGCATAAATCAACCGAGGTGTGACCGAAGAACTGTTCCACCTGAAATTTTCATGATCACATTAACGAGTCCAGTGGGTGAATTTTCCCGCAACATCATATTTACCCGCGGCATTATCAGCCAGTACTGTTCGGAACCAGGTGCTTTTTAGTCCTCATTAATGAATCCCACGAACGCTCATGCGTGGATTACCGCGAAAATCTACTCTGCGTTGAATTCTTTATTAATTGCACAAATAAAAGTACAGACCGTCATTGCCGGCTGACTCCTCGAATTCTTCCTTTGACGGTGGAGAGTTTGTAATTTTGTTGCGCTAATTAGTAGAAACTCGTTAGTGGATAAAATCGATGGGATCTAATCGAATGTGGTCTAGAATCAATCCGACCAGCCATGTCAATGAACTCGAGGCGTTCGAAGTTTACTGCGGTGAAGATAGCGGAGCCATTAGAAGATTAATCGAACCCCGGAGGGCTCCGGGCTCTGGGTGTATATTTATATTTTTTATACCGTATGGAATTATGGATCGGTATCGGATGCGTAGATGACAGTTCACAACCTTTGAAACGCCTTTCGAATAGAGCTATCGGTCGTTCGGATACAAAATACAAAGAAATTGCTTGAGTGCTTTCGCTTCAGGATGATTGTTGCTTAGCAACGAACCAACAGAGCGAATAGAGTCGGCAACATTCTAGTCCGATGTTTCGCAAATTCATTCGCGTCATTCCCCCATTGTCCCTCAAACCTGCGAATATCCAGAATGAAGAGCGTACAGAACGCGTAGAATGCACCACACAGAATCGAGAATGCGGAATAGCAGCCAGCAACCAGCAACCAGAACCCCGCATCCTGCGCCCTTCTCTCACCCTTCGCATTGGTGCACGCTACACCACATGTCTATATGCCATTGCCACACTCCTGCATCCATCCTCAACCTTCTGAATTAGTAATAGCCTGTTGACAACGGCTATACCGCATTCACTACGGGCGTATATATATGTGTGTATATATTTGCAATTACGTAAACACGAGGCTTCGAGGGGGTATGTGTGCACCGAATGCCGAGAGCTGTGCAATTTGACGTTGATATTAATTTCCGTAATGTATTGTCAGTTAATTATTCCTATTTCCTCGTCTAACGACCCTTGGGAAATTCTCATATACTTTCTGTTAATTCTGCGTCCTGAAGGACCCCAAACAACTTTTACCTTTACTTTCTTTCGTTTCGATGAGTTTTTCTACTGATTTAACTTCAACTCACACAATCGTATTGCTAATTTAAGAATGAAGCTTTTCTCGTTTCAATAGGTTTTTCTACTGATTCAACTTTTACTCACACAATTGTATTCCTAATTTAAAAATGAATGACTTTACTGTTTCAGGAATCCAACCCAAGTCACGAACTATTCTTCTCTCAAACTTCAATATTGTAGTCTTCAAAATCCCGTTTTAATTTTGGAAATCAGTTTGAAAAAAAATTATCCATTTTTAATCAGAAAAGTTATTTCTTCCTTTTGTACTGAGTTTCTTCTTTCAAAGGATGACATGGTGAAGTTTCAATGAACGACGCGTTGGAAGAAAAAAAAACGAATTCAGGACATATGGCCCTCATATTACCCTCCAATTACAAGATAAGGGACAATTTCCGATCTGGGAGCTATCTTGTTGCGTCTCGAAAAGTTTGATGAATACTTCGAACATAAGAAACAAAAATTTGCCTCGTCTAGGGTTAAAACTCGATCGTCATTATCATGGCAGCTCGTTAGACGGTAAAAATTTCATTGAAGAGGGTTGAAATGACGTAAAATAATATTAGGGACGCAATTACCCGCGGAATCTTTTTGGAATTCAAGTTGGCTCGTGCCGTCAAATCGTACGGGGAGATAATTAATAAAGCTTGCAAACAAAGCGAAGCTTGCGGGGATGAAAAATAGCCCTAATAATTTATGAGCTTTTAATGTAGTTAACGGGAAAATAATTTCTCTGAATGATTGTCCTCGTGTCACTGGACTCAGCGGGACATTGACTACGGTCGCATTGCACGTGACCAGGGGGGCAGAATAACGGGGCACGAAATTGACAGGGGAGTACTTATATGTACCGTAGTTAAATAATCAATGACTCGTCGGTGTGGATCAATAATTTTCTTCATTTTTTTTCTGCATTTGGGTCCAAATAAAGAAAATTATTGATCCACACCCCAGTCATTGATTAGATTTAAAAAAAGACAGCATTTATGAGTCCACGGCCAGCCTAAAATCGACGTTTCAACGACATAATTCTCCTTAAAAATCAATAAAACCCCGTATATTCGACTAACTCGGCTATTCGACCCCCTCAATCCCTATCATCGGGCATGCACGCGGGGCATACGATGACACCTTGAGCTAGGAACATCCTTTCGTGCAACCTTTTGCGCATTAGGCACGTGGGACTAGACGCAGGGAGCGGGGGGGCAATTTTCTTGGGTCGGTCGAATAGGTGAGGTTTTACTGTACATGGTATTTGAAATTATTGGTGCGTTTATTGAGACGCGGATAATGTCATCGCGCGACGTATTTTTCGCCTTGTTTATAAATACCGCGCGTTATTTGAATGTCAGTGATATGATGTAACGTTGCGTGTCACTGTCTGAGGGGTTCCTTCGCGATTCAGTAAGACATTCCCGTGTTCACAATGCATCAGCAGATTGAAATACCAATTCTGTGATATTCTTGAGAAATACCAGAAAAGGGCGTTCCAGCTACTTGGGATTATCGGAATTTAAATATTGCGTAAATCTTACATGACGTCAGCGGCAATTCCCGGAGACAAACTCTGAGTGAGTGACAATCCGGTAAGAATTTTATGGAGTGCATCTCTTCGGAAGATAGGAAATCTTATCAAGTGCGTGACAAAGGAGCTTCTCGTATTAAATATTTTCTCATATCTCCCATTCCTTTCCCGGTTCTTAGTTAGCTATATAGTCATCTTACTTCACTCCGGATACAGCACACTCCTTCTTTCCGTAGCAAATTACTCGACAAGATTTCAAGCTTGAGCTTGAGACTGTCTATCCTTGAAATTGCAGAAAAAAGAATTCTCTCGGACGATTTACTATCCGCTTAATCTAAAAATTGCAGGCCATTGAAATTGACGAACTGACATCAATTTGGAGCTTATTTGGTGTCTGGAAACGCAATTGCCAAAACTATCTGAAGCCGTCTCAAACATCGTAAGAATTTTTGATGGCGCTCTGCGATAAAAAATAACCGTTATTACAAGGTAAATATAACGGAACCGTTGGACTTGAAACGATCGCTGGTTCCACCCGAGAGTAAATACGGGGTGGATCAAAATTGATATCTCCGAATCGGGTTGGTATATTGTTTCCCAACGTTCCCTGAATATTTTATTAAAAACGGAAATCGAACGGTTCCCGTGGAGTCACACACACGTGCACACGCACCGTAGCTCATATTTGGAGGATGAAAAGTCACGCACGGACGTAGGACGTCGACAGTCGCGAATTTTGATTATTTGCTTACTTCTAAATTCAGAAGTGATTGAAAAATCGAAATTCTTTTCACTCTGGTTCATATGCCTGGTTTCGAATGAGATCAAAAGTTTGAGATTGAAAATGTTAAAGTCTCTAAATATTTTTCTTCAAAGGAAGCAAGATTTCCCCGTACATAAACTCTTTCACGCGCATTTAGATATCCGAGGGTTCATTCTCCCCTTCGACAGAAGAGTCTGTCTTCAATAACATCTTATATACATCTCTTTCGATTTCATTTCTCAGTTTATTATTACCAGAAAAGGAACCGTCTCAATATGGAATGCTCCACGTCAGATACACATCACCGGAAGGTGCGGAAGATAAGATACGAATCACCCAGAGAGTTTCGTTCACCGATCTATATATCAGGGCTGAAAGTGATTGGAATTATTTCCACGAAAATCACCAGACTGGATTCTTAAATCCAATTTGTGTCTAGAATACAGTCGCTACTTCATTTCATTCGAATACCGATTGATCCAACTCTTCAACAGCTGTGGAACTTCGTCAAAAGTCCTTCAAATGAGAAAATACTCCAAGTTGGACCAAGTATCTTGGCCCTGTTATGCCGTCTGGGACTGGGAAATTCTAGGGCTGTTATTCACCAAGAAACCAGAGGAAATCGTCTTTGCGGTTGTATCGTGCGCCTTTTGCTCCACGTAAGTTGCAGATGATTGAAAGGACAATGCGGCACATTGGTACCATCAGTTTTACCTTGATCTTGCGAATTCGCGTTTGGTATTGTTATTGTTTTATCGATCTATTGCTCGTCGTTACTGTAAAAAATGATTGTGAATTTACTATACACATTAACTACACGAAAGTCTTGTAAAATTACAAATTTAGTAAAGCAAAGTGAATCGATATGTATGTTCTTTGAATTTATGAACAAATTTTCAATGATACTATACATTCATTGCAGAAATACTAAATTGTGTAGTAAATTCATCGTATTTGTGAATTAATTTTACTAAAATTTCCAAATTATTTTGGAACGAATACATGAAAAGACTCTTCTTTATTCTTCACGTAATCGAAACATCAGTAGCAAGACTGCAAGAATCTTGCAGTTCGGTCTCTGGCAATCATGTTTGCGGTCCTAGTCTCGACATCTCCTGCAAGATTAGGACCTATTTCGCTGATCACAGATTGAAAATTGCTTGATTGAATGGCTCTATGTGCTGAAATTCAATTTCTTGAAATGGGAGATGAGATTGAATCACAAGAATCGCCGCAGAGATTATTGATGTTGCGGATCTGAATAATTAGGATTCCGATGACTTCCTGGTATCTCATGAAACTTGTGGTATTTCCTAGCGAGTGAATATAGTTGATGGGCAAAATGCTAACATCGACACGGCTGTGTAATCCCTCTCTTAGGGGTGTCCATGAGGTGAGGATCGGGGCGAGAGTTGGTACTAAGGTAGAACAACCAACTAACGACGAAGTAATCCAATAACCCTCGACCGAGAAACAACCTCGAGCACAACCTTTTCCTTCCGCCAATCTGAGCTGGCTGGAGGCTGCGTGTCAGTGGCTCCGACCCGGCACGAAACCAACCCCGCGAAGTCAACCCCCGCAACCCCTTTATTTCTGTTGGGAAGCGAAGCAAAGCCGAGAGCTGCCGCTAACAAGGCTCAGGATTGAATCAGGAACGTTACGTCACGTTACGTTCGCCGGCACTGGTCCTCACCTAAGTCCGCGTCCTGCCTCCACCCCCAGGCTGATTGAACCAGTCACGGATTCCACGAGGCTGATGACTAATTATCCAGACAGGTACGTGACTTTGGGAATTATGGTTAGCCATGGGGTGAAATTTGCGCATCGTAACTTGATTTGTTATCTTCAGAATCCGAGTTCTCTTATGATCGTTATATTCGCCTCTGCTACTGGTCCCTTTTTGTTCTCTTTTTCTCGGGTTCGTTATATCGCCTATGTGTATGTTCGTCGAGTGTGGACTTAGACTGAGTTAGAACCGAGTTAACTTTGATTAGAATGACAGCTCCGAGGATTCGCTAACAAGCCAACGCTTTCAGCCGATGTTAGAGACCAATCACGTTCTATTCTTACCAGATTGCAAACAATCTTTTTTTACTCGTATTGCAGCTTCACCGAATTTACTCACGTTGGAACTAATTTCCTCAACTCCTTCGCGAATCCCGTCTTTAGTCAGGGCGCGTATAACACCCTCAGCCAAAACAATATAGTCGCGCCGCAAATATCGGAGCGTCTTATTAATTGAGGCAATCAGGTTGATGAGGCACGCAGTTTTTTTTTCTACAAGAAAAGTAACCGCGGATGCGACTTCTCTTTCTTCCAATTCGCAAATTGTTTATCTTTCACTTTTTTAAACGATGAGTTTTGCAGAAGGGGTTAAGCCTCTTACTCGACTTCAGGATGATAAAATACGGTGATATTAGTTGAAGAAGTTTCTCCACTCCCGTGAACCACGGTTCCTGTATGTGTGCTAGACAAACGACTCACGACTGCAAAAGGTCCTTATACCAGGACTGCAGTCTTTCACCGTTCTCATCTACCCCTTGACTTCCGCCACTCGCACAGTCACACATCTACATTTTTATTCGATCAAAATTGTCACGTCGAGGCCACCAAGAACACCGTATTTCACCGAATAACTTTTGGATTAGCCTCCTAAGCCAGCGAGGTTTTGTGTTCTTTATGAGCTTCTGAAATTATCTGTATTCGGGTTTAAGACCCTTAATATATTGCGTGGGGTTGACAGCGGGACAATTATAACGGTTCGAATAAAAAAAAAAGGAAGAGAAGGTAAAGATAATTGCGGGAGTAAATTTCTATAAAGTCAATTAAACCGACTTTCATTTGCCGAGTATCTTACAATTCAGGATAATGAAAGACTATGGTCTTCTGGTGGTCGGTTTATCTGAGTAACGAAAAACCAGAAACGGGTCAGAGGTCGGGCTTACATGTCGGTCTGGCCTTATCGTGGCCAAAAAAGGCAGACAAACCCCTTCGCCAAGTCTATGAGCTTTCGACCTCTGCTTATCGGACGAGGACAGCATAGCAGAGGTACTTGGCGAGTACTTGGGGTCAGCATTTGACAAGCATCAGGGGAAGAAAACACGCGTCGATGGATATTCGTGAGGGGACTATTTTTTATCTATACGAGAACGTCGAGCGTTGATAAAGGTCTCACGGAATATTGGAGAGAGTGTAAAAATTTCCATGATCGTTTGTTTATTCAATTAATTAGCATCGGATCGGACCGGGATTACCATGCGAAACGAGGGGGTATAATTTGACGCAATTCAATTCATTGTATCAATTTGACCGGGATTAAATTACACTAGCGATTATAGGTATCAATTATAATTGTTTATCCGTATACCCAAGCCTGGATACATACTATGTACAATTTACAACGAAAATACCATTTAAATACACCACCCCTTAGTTCAACAAGCGCTTTTGATTTTTTTTCCCTCGCCCATTCTTCTCCATAACGTTTAATGAACAAGATCACTGTGTTTGTGTGTGAAGGAAACAAAAATCAATATCTAGATTCGAGAGTCTGTCTGATGTGTACGTGAAAAATTTTTTCATTTCTTGACGGTAAGATTCAGGAACGAAACTGTCCTTCAGGACCAGTCAGTGTGTATTAAGAAAAAATGTAGATTCCAGAAGCACAAAGCCTCTGGTTGACCATCCAAAAACATAATCAATGCTCATTTGTCCAACAATTAAGACGAATGGAAGTTGTAATTTGCTCCATCAGTAACTCCAGAATTGTTAGGATTTCCGAAAAATTCCAAATTTGTAATTCTCGGAATAATTACTTCCCAATCAATATTATCGATTCCATTACATGTATACCACTCTTTGAATTCATTTGAGTGACTTTTCCGACTGGCACGATTTTCACTCTCGTGTCACAGTGAAACAGCCACTGCTTAAAAATTTGAAGAGCGATGAATGAAAGCGTGATGAATTACAATTGGACTTGCCACGATTCTTTTTCCCTTCTCTATTGTTTCGAACACTAATTAGGATGACGAATGACTATTGAAAAATCATTAAACATTATTGGGAGGCTCAAACATTTGATCTATTGTCAATTCAAAAATCGGTAATGTTTGCAGAAATGATCTCTTTTGCTCGCTATACCATGACGTTCAGAAGTGTGTGAAAATAAATCTGTCGGGGGTTTTTTTCTCTCAACTTTTTCTGGAAAAACTACGGCCTTGAAAAATTGGATTTTGTCCACCAACGACGAACTTGTACAGATTAATTAATAACCACAGTCGTTTGTATGAAAACGCAAATCCTTCTTTCCATGGGTTATTATATTCGAACAGGAACAATAACAATGGAGGCGGATATCAGTCCAGACAGAGGCAGATCGTTAGAGCAGACAATAGTTCCCTGATAATTAGATAGGTATGTATGTATGTATATGCGTGTCGGTTGATAATAGGTATATACGTGCCCACGGTTGGAGCAATTATGCCCAAGCTGTAACAGCTCGGCTTATATTTTTCATACCTGTACGTTGGAACATTGAATAAACAAAAGACTTTTTAACCACAGAGAACAAGTAACGTATCCACTACCAATACATGCAGCCGTTGGTTTATTATCCACCGATAAAATATAACGTGCTAAATAACTCGCGTTCAAATTCCAATTAGAGCTGAATTTTAATCACTCACATTCGTTCATTGGACCAATATATTATACCAGGAGTTTGTGGGGAGCCGGTTTCTGTGTATAAACTCGTTAATTTGTAAATTTTCAATAACGAATAACCGCGTCCTGTATCATAACGTGGACCCATATTTTCATTTGATTTTTCTACAGGAAATTTGTCCACTTCTTTTTTTTTTGGATCGATCATGGCGAGCCGATGATTGACCGGCGTCGTTTCTCCGTAACGACAGGCCGCCTAATAACTACAATAATATGATTACGAGAACAGAGTAACATCCCCTGGCGTATAAGTTGATTGATGAATAATACAGAGAGATTCCTTCGTCCTTCAATCCCCAGTCTTTCTTGGTGCAATAAAACCAGCTTGAAATCAGACTCGTAGTGAATATACTCTCGTACCTTACCACTGCAGGCGGGAGCCCACAATTCCGAGAAGTTCAAATAGACTCAAGGTTTTAGGAGGATATGGTCACATACACGTGTGTACGATTCCATACCCGCACGGCACGCGATATACGGGGTGGGTCAAGCGCGATGTCATCCTCTAACAATATCTCAGAAGTTGATTTCACAGGCAGCGAGCGGATAATCGATGTCATATCTACGTGGAATAAGAGTTTGAAAAGAGAAGAGAGGGAATCGGAAATCGTTTTTTGGATATTTTATCGTAAGGCAATCGGACATGGACACCCTGTAGACATGGAGAAATGCGTCTACAGCAACGCGAAGGGAGAGTTGGGGACACGTGTTCGTCTAATATGCGGATACACGTACGTAGGTAACACGATACTAATACAAGAGTGAAGGGATGGCGACGACGCCCGGCAACGTCCACCCCGCCTCTGAATGACACCAATTTCGGGAATCCAATTCGGTGCCCCGAAATAATTTTCCTGATAATGAGAGCACTACGTCACCACTGGGGGAGACTTCGCGGTGCGATTCTGGCAGATCTATCTACATACACTGCACCGTGGTCTGTATGGCTGATGAGGGGAATCGCGGTGCGGTTGGTTTATGATGCTCAGAGTTGTATCCACGAGATATACGACACAAGATAACCAGCTATACCAAGTTCCTTGTTATATCTTCTGATTTTCGATGCTCCTATAGAGTGCGGAAATTATCCTTTTTCATAACAGCGAGAAAAGGGAAGAGTCGGCGCATGCGCACGTCGTGAATGCCCTGTTTCACGCATCAGGACCTTCATTTGCGTACATCTTCACACTTATCTAGTATCGCCCATTTTTTTTACTCGTCACGCAGTATAGCGTTTTTGTGTCTCTCTGTAGCGTCAACCTTTTTTCTTGATTGTGATTCAAATTATCTCACGGGCGTTAACTCCAAAGCTCCAGAAACGAAATTATGCCCTACGGTCAAGTGGGTATAACCTCTCTTCCCTCTCCTCTGCAGGGTACCTCCTTTTAATTCGTATCGTCGGTACCGAAGTTGAAAAGAACTCTCGGAGAAATTTTCGCAACAATGCGACGATGTTAAAGAAAAAGACTTTTTTATGACACTTTATAGTGATGCAGTGATGGTCCATTAACACTCCTTATCTCCCACTTAAATATCAAACAAAAATTCTAACAATATACCCACCATAGAACCAACCTATATTAATATTATATTTAACCTCAGTTAACACGATGATCCAATAAAATAACATGAATTTATCTCGCGAAGCGGATTGCTGAGAGAAAAACCTGAGGGCGAAGTAAAGAGACGGAGAGAACTATAAGAGTGCTTCGAATCTCTTTTTCCCGTTTCATAGCCAGAGGGAGAAATCCAGCTGTAATAAAATTTCTCTTTTGGCAGAATGAGAATGGATGTTTGAAAGATGTCATCTGGGACGGCGACAGTCTAGAAATCAAAGCTGCTGGAGTAACGGAGGGTATAGAGGGTGAAGTTCGAGCCAGGATGTGCTCTGCGATCGGAACAATACGTCTCCGAGCTGCGAATCTTATTACAAACTCCGGCCAGCTCGGTATCAATTTCCATTGTTCTAAACCCATTCGATTGAGACTATCCTGCAAACTGATTTCAGAGACTGCGAAACTGTTAAATATATATTATATATTACCCTACCCCCTAAAAGCACTGAATAGTCTCGCATATTACCAAAATTAATCGAAAACTCCAACCATGTTTCCATAAATGACTGAATCTGCAATTTTTTTTACAGTTTTCATTCAGAATTGATGGATGATTCCAGACGGAGTAATTACGCGATGATTAAACTCGTGTGATGTGAGCTGTAAAGTACTCAGAGGATACTGTCTGTTGCAGCTCTCCTCCAAGCTCAATATCGTGGTTACGAGTTACCGTAGACACCATCTTCGCAGAGTCTTAACCACACTGCACGTCTTCTAGCTTTCTGATTTGCGAAAGAATTACTGCTGGGTTTAACCGCCCGCGTTCGTACACGATGTAATACCGAGGTTGGTCGTAACTCCGCTATCATTGTCTTATGAACGCGAGTTACCATCCCAGTTAGGTATTCCACAGGCGAATTAAGTAAGATTTTCCCGGGCGTGAAGTGCTATTTGTATATATTACGGGGGACGTCCGAAAAACATGGAACTCGCCGAATAGTTATTTTGTATGCCTGTTTTCGATGTGCAGAGTGGCACTTTGCACCCCTAAGAATGACCCTGGAAGATTGGTCACGAATACTGAATCACTCTATATTAATGACATCTTTGAAACGTCCATTTCCGTGAAATAAAGTGCCGTTTTTATGCCTGTGCCGTAAAAAATATTTATCAAGGCAGAGGCATTAAGAGTCACCTTGACGCCACCTGAGATGCACATGAACATGCGTATAGGAACTGTTGTACAAAGTAGCGAATAGAAGATCACCTTCTGTGCGAAAATTAGCTCTCTGAAAATCTTATTGATTCAAATCAGATTCTTTCAACATTGGTTACACCGGGTATCCGAATAAGGACCCAAAATTCACTTGATTGAAAATCCATTTGAGTAAAGATTCAAATCTAAAGTTATCGATTCACTCAAAGTTCCACCTACGAAGTTATGTTGCTTTTGTATTTGTTTTATACAATAAACCAGAGTTTATATTGTGATCATAAACGCATCGGGTTGTGCAAATTGCCCAACAACCAGATCCCCACCACACCTTACCTATCACTCGGTTCTGCGAGCAGCTATCATCCACTACATTTTAACGGCTGTTTCTCGTGGAATTTTATTTCATTTCAGACCGAATCCATTTCAAATCGGGCAGGCTGGAAATCGTGATGCCACGGAATTTTTTCAAATTGAAATATGTTGTTGTTTGATGAAAAAAAAGCGACCCGTATTTTTTTGTTTTGGAAAAAAAAATCTTGCTACGAAGTTACGGCTATTAATGCTATTTGAACATTTAATCGTGCGCTACCAAAGTTCTTGAAAAAGGAACACTTTTTTTCTTAATAACGCTATATCTTTGGAACGGATCATCGCAAATACTTCATCTTGGTCTCATTTTGTAGGGTTTTCGCACTCTTTTGGAATTCGAAGAAAAATTTGAGGATTTTTGAAAATTGACGGAATGACGTTCATTTTTCGAAAATTAGGGAAACCCGACTTTCTCGAAAGGCGATTTTTTTATTTTCTCAAAAATTTCACACAATATGTGGGGTGATATGACGGATATATCCTCTAAGTTTCATCCATGCTAAAACACTGCTTCATATCGAGAAAAGAAAAATTTCGTGCGTCACTGAAATTCGTCAATTCCTGTGCTGGTGTCTACTTTGTGAGCGTCGTTGAGATGTGTACAGATTTTTCGATCCAAATAATATTACTTAAACTTGATACATACGTACCTGAGGTAGTACATGGCCAACTACCGTACGATGTATCCATTGCCATCAAACTGCAGGGCCGGCGAATTAAGATTTTCCCAGGTGTGGAGTGATATACAGGGTGTTTCTTTTAACTCTGTCAACACTTTTATGGTATGTTGGGGCTGCCTAGGCGAGCATTTTGAGGTAAGGCAACCGTGGTCGGAAACTCATCCTAACGGCTGTGGAGGGCTTTGAAATATTTGGTACCGCGCGTTTGTTTGTATAAGTGTATTGACAGGGTGTCTACGTCCTTGAAAAACCTGGTTGAAAATCTCAAAGATTTTTTTTCTCCTCCCGAAATTTGTAGGGAATATTGGGTTTTACAAGGAGTATTGGGGAATATTGGGCACCAGTATTAAATTGAAAAAAAAATGTGCCTAGTGTATTTTAGGAAACAACAATAAAAATCGTATCTCGATACGCCTGGAAAAATTAAAGATTTCCCTGGAATATCGTGGAATTTTCAGGGAATTTTAGATCCTGACTTGAGTAGACACCTTGATTGAATCAGATGTGATCACTTTCGACGCAATGTTTCATTCATTGATTTGTTTTTCTTTCTGATTGTTTATTGTTTTCTTCAAAGATTATCGTTCTGTTGATCTTACACAAGAACTTTGTAAATAAAATATTGTGTCGAAAGTGATCACATCTGATTTATTACTATGAACAAGCGCGCGGTACCATATCCTTCAAAGCCCTCCACAGCCGTTAAGATCAGTTTCTGACCATGGTTGCCTTACCTCAAAATGCTCGTCTAGGCAGCCCCAACATACCCTAAAAGTGTTGACAGAGTTAAAGGAAACACCCTGTATATATTGATATATCTTTTTATGCCTGTTTTCGATGCGTAAAGTGGCACTCTGAACAAAGAGTGACCCTGAATGATTCGTCACGAATTCTGAATTACCCTGTTTTAATGACATCTTTGAAACGTCTCTTTCCGTGCGATAAAGTGCCGTTTTAATGCCTGTGCCGTAAAAAATATTTATTAAGGAAATGGCACAAGAACGTGCATATAGAAACTGCTGTACAAAGTAGTAAACTGCGGTTTGATCACTTTCAGTGTTTTGTGCAGAATTTTTTCAAACACATAACTGATAACAAACAGTTGAAGTGAGTCAAAGTCAGTTGAAGGTCAGTAGAGGTCAGTCGAAGTCAATCGAAGTCAACTAATCCCAAATGAAGAAATGCAAAATCTTTGGGAATAATATCGTCTTTGAACAAATAATTAATGTCAGGCTGAAACCCTCATCTCATGTTGTCTTCTCGTTTGATTGAAATAAATCCATGTCCATAGGCAGTCTTATCCGACGATCTGCCGCAATGACCGAAAAGCCAAGGAACGGATGGTTCGTTTCCCGGAATACTAGCACTCTTGTGGATCCAGTTGACGTCGTTTATTTCTGGGTTTATTTCAGTTTAGGTTTGACCATGGGCCACGGTCCAGCGCAGATTAATTGATGGTCAATCGAAGAAGGGCCGGCGAAGATTTTCCCAGGTGTGGAGTGATATATACCCTGGTGAAAATAATTTCTACGCCAAACTACGAAAAGAATCTACGAAAAAGTATCGGATTTCGGACTTTTCGTAGTTTATTTTTACGCCAGATTTTGTACAGAGTAGTAGTTTTTCGTAGATAGTTGTAGAATGAAATTCGATGTCTATATGAATTGTCGTTTCTAGGTATTCATAGTTTATCGTAGTTCCTCGTAGTTTTTTCGTAGATAGTTGTAGAAGCCAGTTTCGGGATTGTACCTGGATCCTACCCGTACCGCAATTTAATAAACGAAGCGATTTCATAGTAATTCGACCTATTTTTAGAAAAAATCTACTCAACGTTGATGGAATTATTGAATTTAAAATTAAAAAAAAAAAAATTTACCCCCAGAAGGATTTGAACCTAGCTCACTTTTAGGGGCCACCCATCCAAGTACTGACCGCGTCCGATGTTGCTTAACCTCGGTGATCCCCAGATGTATGGTCTTCAACTCGCCCAAATTCATCTCCTTGCAGAACTTGACATTTTCTGGCAACATGAAGTTAGTGACTGACATGGAACTTCAACTGAATATTTGAAAAGCTTTGTCACGTTAAGCTTCATATTCTGCCAGCTTTTCGTAGAAAATCATACATTATAGTAATTTTGCGTAGAAATTCGTACTATTCAACAAACAATCGCCAAAGTTTAATCAAATCCTTCCGGCAATTAGACTTTTCACTTTTGTTGTAGAAAATTCTAAATTATCGTAATTTTTTGTAGTTTTATACTTGCGATCTACGTAAAAAGATTCTCATACATTTCAGTCGTAAATTTCTGTAAATGTTCGTAGATATTCATAGTTTGTGCAATTCTTATCTACCATATTCCGTAAAATCTACGAAAATTTTTTCGGGTCGATCATGGTCGTAGATTTTCGTAAACTTTCGTAGATATTTGTAGTAAAGATATTCTGTTGCTTGAAAGATGTAAATTTCCATAATTAATCATGAAATTTTGTAGTTTTCTACTTCCGGAACTACGAAAGACTACAAAAAATTACGAGAAATTGCAAACAATTCCGATTTTCTGAACATTTCTACGATTTGACAGTTTTTGTAGTTTGACGTGAAAATTATTTTCACCAGGGATATTCCGTTGTCGGGAAACTGTAGATTTTTGTAATTGTTCATGAAAATCCGTAGTTTTCCACTGCCAAAACTACGAAAAACTACGACAAATCAAGACAAGAACATTCAGCTTCATTCCGTTTGTAGATTTTCGTAGATTCCCGTAGATACTCGTACACTGAGAGAAAAATATAAAGACCGTAACTATAAGTTAACTATATTATTGAGTGGAATAAGACCTCGAACACATTTTAATCGTCGGAGTAACATGTTTATTTATGGTACCAAGAACTATAAATTATGGTTGTGCTGCCAATCTCTGTTACTATACAAAGATTGTCGTCTGAACTATATGGGCTCCACTTCATTTCTATAGTAACGACTAGTCGTCCTTTGGGGTGAATTTAACACAAATATACAGTCATCACGCATAAGAAAAATAGTACGTCTGACGATTATACTTGTACATTCAACTATGACATATGATATGGATAACGATTTTCATAAACGTGGAAGTGACATTGTTCGGGTTACTATTTTAATGTTTGCAAAGACTACACACTCTAGTGCACTGTAAGAAATGTTTGTTGTATGTCCAAGACGAGAAGTGAGTAAAAAAAAATTTTTTTAATCATTTTTTCGGGATCATATGTGTATGTTAACGACGTTTCAACAGCTTATGATCAACCTGAACGGTTGAAAACGCAGTTTTTTCGCTCGAAAAACAACGCTGTGTTTTTTGTCCTAACCGGGATTCGAACCGTGTTCGCTCGCTCGCTCGGATTACTAGTCGCACGCCCTACCTACTACGCCAAACTAACTTATGGTAAAGGATGACTTCATGTGCAACATATACCTACAATCGACGGTCAATACGGTCAAGATAGAGGATACACAGAAAACATTAATTCACTAATACAATTTCTTTTCGATTTCTAGTTTTACCGCAGATGCATTCAATTACTACAGAAAATCAGAGGACTATTTTCTAAATTCAGATTGACTATATTCAGATTTCATGAACTATAATCATAGTCAATCGAAACAATATAGTTAATGGGCATGACAGTACCAATGTTATTTACTTGATCATAGTGAATATAGTAAACCGGACACTGTTGAATGGTATTATGTAGTCATATAAACTTTAGAATTCGCATTGTTGTAACGATACTGCTATAGTTGACCCCGTAGTCCGAACTATAGCAGATAAAGTGTATTCCATTGTGAGACTAGGGTTATGATAACCAGAACTTATAGTTTCAACTACTATATATGCGTTCAATATGCAGCTAAGATGTCGTGGACCACTGACCTATAGTCAATTCAAGGTATTGCAGCATAGTAATAGTGACAATCTACGTATGGTCAACTCGTTTGCTAAAAATATAGTCACCCATACTACAATTAAAGTAAAATTCCATGGCGGTTACAAGAACCATACCTATATAGTTGGTGTGACAATAATATTATCCTGCACACTATAATTATGTTTAGTGCAACGATATTTTTTTTTACTGAGCGATATAGTTACCACAACCACGCATTTTTCTCTCAGTGTAGAACTGATATTCCGTTGTGGGAAAACTGTAGATTTTCGTAATTGTTCATGAAAATTCGTAGTTTTCTACTTCCAAAACTACGAACAACTACGACAAATTACAAAAAATTATGAATTATTACGAAAAACCTCGTTTTTCTACGCATTTTTACGCTTCGGTATTTTTCGTAGTTTGGCGTAGAAATTATTTTCACCAGGGTATTGATATATCTTTTTATGTCTGTTTTCGATGCGTAAAGTGGCACTCTGAACAAAGAATGACCCTGAATGATTCGTCACGAATTCTGAATTACCCTGTTTTAATGACATCTTTGAAACGTCTCTTTCCGTGCGATAAAGTGCCGTTTTAATGCCTGTGCCGTAAAAAATATTTATTAAGGAAATGGCACAAGAACGTGCATATAGAAACTGCTGTACAAATAGTAGTAAACTGCGGTTTGATCACTTTCAGTGTTTTGTGCAGAATTTTTTCAAACGCATAACTGATAACAAACAGGATATGGAACAAAGTTGTAGAATAATGTATTCTCGTGGCGATGGGTTGCCACGTCCACTTGTACAATTTTTTTTATGGAAAGTCAGCCAAGATTTTGAGGTATGGAGTCCCATACCTGCTTAATTCTGAGACATGAAGTACTCCACCAAAACCATAGGGGGATCGCCGGTCCTGGCATTACGAATTCATCCGCAATCTCATCATAACTCTTGTCAATCCACGTTACTCACCCAGTGGCAAAAATCGCGACTCAATAATTACTTTTACGATGATGTCCGAACACACGACATGATGGAAAAAATAGATTTCCAAGCAAGTCGAAATTGATAACATATGAATTCTTCTTTGGTATCATAGGTCAGAGAAAACATCATTCTTTTAACGTTTCGGCCTGAGAAGAAGGCCCTCTTCGGAACTGCAATATTTCTTCTTTGTATTACAACCCAGTGAAATTGATAACGTTCAACCGAGGGTTCCCCACTATTAAAGCCAGTTATACAACTCACTAAAAAGTCGGTTCAAGCCACCCGACTGGAAATTTAATCAGGCTAGCCTTTCGTCCGACCAGGCCCCGATCAGGTTGAAATCATGTTTGCCTCATTACGGTATAGCTGATAAGGTCCTGATCAGGTGAGCATCAGGCTTACCTCAGTGAGGCAAGCCTGTTGAACCCCTGATCGGGGCAAGCTCTGGTATTTGTTACTAAGGTGTACCTGTTGGGCCCCTGGTCCGTTTAGCCTGATAGGGCCCTTATTGAGGCGTGCCTGCTAGAACCCTGGTCAGGTTGGCCTGAGGCATCCGTTACTAAGGCGTGCCTGTTGGGCCCCCGGTCAGTTTCGCCTGATACGGACCTTATTGAGGCGTGCCTGCTAGAACCCTGGTCAGGTTGGCCTCAGGCATCCGTTACTAATGCGTGCCTGTTGGGCCCCCGGTCAGTTGAGCCTGATACGGACCTTATTGAGGCGTGCCTGCTAGAACCCTGGTCAGGTTGGCCTGAGGCATCCGTTACTAAGGTGTGCCTGTTGAGCCCCCGGCCAGTTCAGCCTGATACGGGCCTCATTGAGGCGTGCCTGTTGAAACCCTGGTCAGGTCGGCCTCAGGCATACCTTACTTAGGTGTGCCTGTTGGGCCCGCAGTCAGTTCAGCCTGATACGAACATCATTTCTAGATGTCTTAGAACAGTGTCAAGTGAAACGTGTATTAGAACCGTTGTCAAGTTGACCCCAAGCATCCCTCACCGAGGTGTGTTGAACCCCTGGTCCGTTTGGTCTGATACGGCCCTTATTGAGGCGTGCCTGCTAGAACCCTGGTCAGGTTGCTAACAGGCATTCTTTATTACGCGTTTTACGCCAAGTGTAACATTCATCCATAATATACACCCATTTGTTACGCTTTCAACCCGCTGGTACCACACAGGATAATCATTTATATTATCATGCTAGAAGCTCTTATTATTAATGGGTCAAAGTTTTCCTAATATCCAATAAGTAGTTTGGCGTAATAGGTAGGGCGTGCGATTAGTAATGCGAGCGAGCGATAGGTTCTGGATCGAAACCCGGTTAGGTCAAAATAATGCGAAGTTTTTCTGAAGTAAAATTGCGTTCTAACGTCCGTATGGGGTCGAGTATGAGTGGTTCAGCTTACTCAAAACACAAAATTTTTATTTTGTAATGATATTTTTATTGTTTAATAATGAACACACAGATTCACGAATATAGGTAATCAGGGCTTGACCAGGAAGCCTGATCAGTAAATCTAATGTGGGCCTGACTGACACCCGGATCAGGCTGCCTGATCCGTCCCTGATCGATAACCTTGACGGCGGCCGGATCAGGGTGCCTGATCAGGCTCTTGTGGAACGCTGCGTTACAAACGAGGTCAGGGCCTGATCACTCCACCTGATGTGGGCCTGATCACTTTACCTGATGTGAGCCTGATCGGGCAGTAGGGCAAACCTGGCCAGGACCTTATCACTGCCTTAACAAAATTTCCAGTCGGGCAGTTAAAAGCAATTGAAGTGAGTCAAAGTCACTTGAAGGTCAGTCCAAGTCAGTCGAAGTCAATCGAAGTCAACTAATCCCGAATGAAGAAATCCAAAATCTTTGGAAGTAATATTGTCTTTGGAATAATAATTAATGTCAGGCTGAAACCCTCATCTCATGTTGTCTTCTCGTCTGATTGAAATAAATCCATGTCCGGCACTCTTATCCGACGATCTGCCGCAATGACCGAAAAGCCAAGAAACGGATGGTTCGTTTACCGGAATACTAGCACTCTTGTGGATCCAGTTGATTTCGTTTATTTCTGGGTTTATTTCAGTTTAGGTTTGACCATGGGCCACGGTCCAGCGCAGATTAATTGATGGTCAATCGAAGAAGGGCCGGCGCAGATTTTCCTGGATGTGGAGTGATATATATTGATATATCTTTTTATGCCTGTTTTCGATGCGTAAAGTGGCACTCTGAACAAAGAATGACCCTGAATGATTCGTCACGAATTCTGAATTACCCTGTTTTAATGACATCTTTGAAACGTCTATTTCCTTGAAATGAAGTGCCGTTTTTATGCCTGTGCCGTAAAAAATATTTATCAAGGCAAAGGCATTAAGAGTCACCTTGACGCCACTTGAGATGCACATGAACATGCGTATAGGAACTGCTGTACAAAGTAGCGAATAGAAGCTCACCTTCTTTGCGAATAGAATTAATTCAACATTGGTTATACAGGGTATCCGAATAAGGACCCAAAATTCACTTGATTGAAAAGCGATTTGAGTCAAAATTCAAATCTAAAGTTATCGATTCACTCAAAGTTCCACCTACGAACTTATTTTGCTTTTGTATTTGTTTTATACAATAAACCGGAGTTTATTTTGTGATCATAAACGCATCGGGTTGTGCAAATTGCCCAACAACCATATCCCCACCACACCTTACCTATCACTCGATTCTGCGAGCAGCTATTGTTATGCACTACGTGCGGTTGTTTCCCGTGCAATTTCGGACTTTCTAATTGGTCTACGAGCATTTATCATTGACCACTGCGTGACAAGAGCTGTTTTTTTTTATAGATTTCGAACAACCGCACATCCTATTGGCTCTACGAACGGTATCGCTGACCAATACGTGTCGACGTCCGTTTGTCGTGGATTCCAATCTCCCCCACGCATCCACACACTTTTTGTATAAAAGCTGCCCCATTTTGGTGCCTTCGTCACTCGACTGAATTAACGCAAACTAGTTGCCTCTTAACTCTGCAGTATTTTCTTCGTGAGTCTACTCGATATACTGGACAAACTTCGACGATGAAAATCGTTGTTTTTTTCCTTGCTGCGGTATCCGCGGCGAATATTTTCGTGAGTGGTCACGGTTACGAGGCTCCAACACCTGATATCAATGTGACGAATACTGGAGGACTCGTAGTATCAATCCCGAACGCTGATGGGATTCAGCTTTTCGCGTTTCATGGAAGCGTAAACAAGAAGCTTGAAGGTAGGACATGATTCAACTGGCCATTGCGCTCGTCACTTTCCAACGAAATTTTGAACTTACGAAATGTCTCTGATTCAGATGTCGATGCTGGGGAAATGAACAAAGATATACTCCACCAAGAAGACGGTCGATGGACTTACAGGAACCCCAATGCTCACCTGAAGGAACGAGACGTAATTAACTACTGGATAATGGTTCACGTCGACGGAATAGGGCATCAGAAATTAGGACTTACCTACACTGTGCCAGAATTACCATGCAAGCCGGAGCCTCAGGATTGAGCCTGTGAAAATAAATTATTTCTTCCATTTTAAGTTAAGAAAAATCGTACCTGATACGAATTTGATTATTCTAAAGTTAAATCGGGCCAGGCTTCTCTATTTTTATTCATTCAATATTGATGTGTAATTGCATAAACGAATAAAACATATGCTTTTAAAATATATGTAATACACTGTGATTAGAACCTCAAAACTGTTTCACGTATTCTATAATATTTGCGATCATATGAAGTTGACGAACAAAAAGCTCCGCGTACTCCTGAAACAAGAGAACAGTGCAAATCCAATTGAATTTCCCTCTTCTTCTTGTGTCGGAATGATGGGTGACGAAACGAATACACAAGGTTCCAGTCAATTTTCTTGGACACTTCGTCGATTGGATTTTTTTTCTGTCTATAAAAAACTAGATATTCTCGAGATACTGCTAGCCATGATCCAATTTCTGCTGCATAATATGAAATTGAAGAATTTTTCTATGGAATTCGAGAAGCCCCAACAGAGTTTCAACAACTGGGTGGTAAAATGTCAACAGCGTTGACCTGTTATTAATTATTCACACCACGAGCCACTGCTTGGTAGCCAGTTATTATCGTTTCTACGATCGGTGTTGTTTTTCTCCAACCAACTCTGCCAACAAACTTCAATCATTAAACCGCAACTTGGGTTTAAGTTCAAGTTAACAAGATACGAGATTCGGTGTGAATTGCTGAACGACTAACAACCCTCGTGAAAATAATTTCTACGCCAAACTACGAAAAATACCGAAGCGTAAAAATGCGTAGAAAAACGAGGTTTTTCCTAATAATTCATAATTTTTCGTTACTTATCGTAGTTGTTCGTAGTTTTGTAAGTAGAAAACTACGGATTTTCATGAACAATTACGAAAATCTACAGTTTTCCCACAACGGAATATCAATTCTACGAGTATCTAGGGGAATCTACGGAAATCTACAAACGGAATGAAGACGAATGTTCTTGTCGTGATTTGTCGTAGTTTTTCGTAGTATTGGAAGTAAAAAATTTACGGATTTTCATGAACAATTACAAAAATCTACAGTTTCCCGATAACGGAATATCCCTCGTAAAAATAATTTTCACTTCAAACTACAAAAACTTTCAAATCGTAGAAATGTTCAGAAAATCGGAATTGTTTGCAATTTCTCGTAATTTTTTGTAGTCTTTCGTAGTTCCGGAAGTAGAAAACTACGAAATTTCATGATTAATTATGAAAATTTACATCTTTCAAGCAACAGAATATCTTTACTACAAATATCTACGAAAGTTTAGGAAAATCTGCGACCGTGATCAACCCGAATAATTTTTCGTAGATTTTTACGGAATATTGTAGATAAGAATTTCACAAACTATGAATATCTACGAACATTTACAGAAATTTACGACTGAAATGTATAAGAATCTTTTTACGTAGATTGCAAGTATAAAACTACAAAAAGAATTACGATCATTTAGAATTTTCTGCAACAAAAGTGAAAAGTCTAATTGCCGGAAGAATTTGATTAATCTTTGGTGATTGCTTGTTAAATAGTACGAATTTCTACGCAAAATTACTATAATGTATGATTTTCTACGAAAAACTGGCAGAATATGAAGCTTAACGTGACAAAGCTTTTCAAATATTCAGTTGAAGTTCCATGTCAGTCATCAGTCAACTTCATGTTGCCAGAAAATGTAAATTTCCGCAAGGTGATGAATTTGGGCGAGTTGAAGACCACACGTCTAGGGGGTCAGTACTTGGATGGGGTGGCCCCTAAAAGTGAGCTGGGTTCAAGTCCTTCTGGGGGTAACTTCTTTTTTTTTTATTTCAAATTCAATAATTCCATCAACCTTGAGTAGATTTTTTTTTTAAATAGGTCGAATTACTATGGAATCGCATCGTTTATTAAATTGCGGTACGGGTAGGATCCAGGTACAATCCCAAAACTGGCTTCTACAACTATCTACGAAAAAACTACAAGGAACTACGATAAACTATGAATATCTAGAAACGACAATTCATATGGACATCGAATTTCATTCTACAACTATCTACGAAAAACTACTACTCTGTACAAAATCTGGCGTAAAAACAAACTACGAAAAGTCCGAAATCCGCTACTTTTTCGTAGATTCTTTTCATAGTTGGGCGTAGAATATTTTCGTAGTTTGGCGTAGAAATTATTTCCACCAGGGTGGTCAATCAAACTGCAGGGCCGGCAAATTAAGATTTTCCCAGGTGTGGAGTGATATATATATTGATATATCTTTTTATGCCTGTTTTCGATGCGTGAAGTGGCACTCTGAACAAAGAGTGACCCTGAGTGATTCATCACGAATTCTGAATTACCCTGTTTTAATGACATCTTTGAAACGTCTCTTTCCGTGCGATAAAGTGCCGTTTTAATGCCTGTGCCGTAAAAAATATTTATTAAGGAAATGGCACAAGAACGTGCATATAGAAACTGCTGTACAAAGTAGTAAACTGCGGTTTGATCACTTTCAGTGTTTTGTGCAGAATTTTTTCAAACACATAACTGATAACAAACAGTTGAAGTGAGTCAAAGTCAGTTGAAGGTCAGTAGAGGTCAGTCGAAGTCAATCGAAGTCAACTAATCCCGAATGAAGAAATCCAAAATCTTTGGAAGTAATATTGTCTTTGGAATAATAATTAATGTGAGGCTGAAACCCTCATCTCATGTTGTCTTCTCGTCTGATTGAAATAAATCCATGTCCATAGGCATTCTTATCCGACGATCTGCCGCAATGACCGAAAAGCCAAGGAACGGATGGTTCGTTTCCCGGAATACTAGCGCTCTTGTGGATCCAGTTGATTTCGTTTATTTCTGGGTTTATTTCAGTTTAGGTTTGACCATGGGCCACGGTCCAGCGCAGATTAATTGATGGTCAATCGAAGAAGGGCCGGCGAAGATTTTCCCGGATGTGGAGTGATATATATTGATATATCTTTTTATGCCTCTTTTCGATGCGTAAAGTCGCACTCTGAACAAAGAATGACCCTGAATGATTCGTCACGAATTCTGAATTACCCTGTTTTAATGACATCTTTGAAACGTCTCTTTCCGTGCGATAAAGTGCCGTTTTAATGCCTGTGCCGTAAAAAATATTTATTAAGGAAATGGCACAAGAACGTGCATATAGAAACTGCTGTACAAATAGTAGTAAACTGCGGTTTGATCACTTTCAGTGTTTTGTGCAGAATTTTTTCAAACGCATAACTGATAACAAACAGGATATGGAACAAAGTTGTAGAATAATGTATTCTCGTGGCGATGGGTTGCCACGTCCACTTGTACAATTTTTTTTATGGAAAGTCAGCCAAGATTTTGAGGTATGGAGTCCCATACCTGCTTAATTCTGAGACATGAAGTACTCCACCAAAACCATAGGGGGATCGCCGGTCCTGGCATTACGAATTCATCCGCAATCTCATCATAACTCTTGTCAATCCACGTTACTCACCCAGTGGCAAAAATCGCGACTCAATAATTACTTTTACGATGATGTCCGAACACACGACATGATGGAAAAAATAGATTTCCAAGCAAGTCGAAATTGATAACATATGAATTCTTCTTTGGTATCATAGGTCAGAGAAAACATCATTCTTTTAACGTTTCGGCCTGAGAAGAAGGCCCTCTTCGGAACTGCAATATTTCTTCTTTGTATTACAACCCAGTGAAATTGATAACGTTCAACCGAGGGTTCCCCACTATTAAAGCCAGTTATACAACTCACTAAAAAGTCGGTTCAAGCCAGTTAAAAGCAATTGAAGTGAGTCAAAGTCACTTGAAGGTCAGTCCAAGTCAGTCGAAGTCAATCGAAGTCAACTAATCCCGAATGAAGAAATCCAAAATCTTTGGAAGTAATATTGTCTTTGGAATAATAATTAATGTCAGGTGTAGAGTGAATATTTATGGACGAGTGATTCACCCCCCTTGATTGACGCTTCTTTACTTTATCGATTTAAAGTGAAGGTATTCTTGAATTACCCTGAGGTTGTAAATCACACAGAACATGAATAAGTAGGTTTATATTTTTGTGAATGGGATAAGTTAACACTATCACCTCGGTCACATCTGATGGATTTCTTTTCTTATAACCGAAGAGTAGTTTCGGGGTTGACGGAAGGGGATGGAGTGAAAAGAGGCAAAAATTGATATTTCGTTGACACGTCTCTCTCCCACTCTGAGGATTTTTCTCTTTTCTCTTCTTCATCCCTCTTATTTCTTTTCTTCTTATTTTTTACCCCGTGCTTCTCTATATACCTTCACTCTTTTTTCGACTCCCGAAAATTGAAATATTGAAATATAGTGGCAGAGGATAAATCTTCCTTTTCATCGTTGTCACGTTTCCACTGCGATTTCCACACCACCACCTCTCCCAACTCGCGCTAAGGGTTTTTACAAGGGTTCAAAAACACCCAATATTCCAACCCTTGCTGCATTTCTACCCAGCAACACACCGCAACACTCATTGTTAGTTATGGTTGCAATTTCTGAACAAATTTTCTCACACTTTTCTTCATTCCACAGGCACCTGCAGGAGACACCGGGAAATGTACAATTTTCTGCAAAGTAGTGAACCGTTTCAGTAATCTGTCTGAATCATAATAATAATGAATGTGGAAAATCTGACAAGCTCGTGATTAATTTTCAGCAGGAAAATTATTGTTTCTATACTCGTTGAAGATATCCAAAGAAATATATCTCATTTTATGGTTCAAACCTCGTATAATAGGTCGTCATTACGGAAAGCACGCCCGGATATTCGCACCAACACATACACATGGGTAGCTGAATTTGCGGGAAAAAAACCAGCCTTTCCCAAGCATTTCGAAGTTAAGTGGCAATATTTCGCGCTATAATTTATCACGCATAAACATGAACTTAATCAAGGTATACGGATTAAGAGCTTTCACAATGCTCTGCAAGGGTGGGATTTAAAAATGTACACATCCACATTATACCACCTGGCAACATTCATCTTTCCCCCCTTCAATATCAAGTGCACCATCGCGCAAATTTCAACTTTTTTACTTCGCCCTTATTCACCTCCAAACGGTCCCAAAATTTGTTCTGTCCTATATATAATTCAACAATATTACTACATCAATTTAATGGATTACATTTTTTTTTCTAAGGCCTGTTACTCCGTCCTCCGGGTATTGAATAATTCCTCAGGGATGTCTATTGGAGTACACATACCTATGTGACATTAAAGCACTAATTATTAATTGAAACGGCGCGACGTTCTTTGTGAGTATGAAACGAGAAAGAGGTTGGGGTACAGAAAATGAGAGAAAAAGAGTGAAAAAACGAATTGAAAAAATAATCAAAAAATGAGTATGAGTCACGAAGCTGCGTGCACCTCTGATACAACCCGTCTTTGAAATTATACAATTTTTTTTTCTCCCTCTTTTTTTCCATTTCATACAATATCCGCACTTTCACGCCGAGGCAGAAGAGCGAAACACCGTCGCCCGCGTAATTATAATCTCCGAGATATAGCACCTCGGGGATGATAAAAAAAAAGCGCGTATTTTCTTTCAGGATACACAATGGTCGTTAACGAAATGAAAACATGTGGCTCCTGTCCAATCTGATTTTATATACACTAATTATCACTACCGACTGCAGCTACCAGACCTAAATCTTCGTCCGACCTCTCGAATTACGGCTCTGCCGTGTATCTTCCGACCCACGTGATACACAGACTATATGTATGCTTTATATTTATATCCAACGAGACAACGCCGGGGGCGAATCTTTCGTTATAGGGGGATATGTGATCCCTCGGAATCAAAAAGACCCTGAATAGAAGAGCCAGAGGCTGGCCTGTACGAGGCAATAATGCGAAAAGCGGTTTTCATAAAGAACCCGAAAAGCTGCAACATGTTACCCGAGTTTCATCCCCTCGTTTCGTTTTTGTTTCACGTACAATTTTATATTTTATCTTTTGTCTTTCACGCATCTATCGTGGATGGGTTGAGTTGTTTATTCGATTCCATCAATTTGTATTCAGGCGGTTATACGATTTTGAAATTGTTTCTTAATACCACCCCGCAGGTTGAAAACTTGTTTAATAAATAATGAACAAAGTAGAGTTTTCCCCGAGAGATTTTCTTTTGTGAGCAGGGGATGAAACCTGACGGGAGGCATGTTTAACTTTTTCACAAAATTTATAGCACCGCCATTAGACTCGGTGCCGGTGGTAAGGCGGCAACGGTTAGAAACAGCAAGCTCGGATTAATAATCTTTGTCGACGAGAGAAAAGCCTGCAGTCTGCCAACTCCCGCAACTTATTATTTCTCTTGAGATGAACATTTCTAAACCGTAATACGCCCAGCTGGTATTAATTTAATTTTACAACAAGAAATCCGAAACTACTCGACCCCTTAACGTTTCGCGAAAGGGAGAAGAATTTAAGAAAAAAAAAAATCTTTCCCGAAATTCGATATTAACAGGGAAGTTATTAGACGGCTATAAATTGTTATTCTCCAACCGGAAATGGCACGCGTTCGCCGACCTTATACCTATGGCAGGAAATAAATATCGAAAGACCCTACAAACGTAGGGCGTGACGGAGTGAAAGATGTGAGCTATAACGATCAATGAAATATTTCCAATCAATCACTTTTCTTACAAAAGAAAATTCCCGCCCCGTTACGTACGCGACAGCGTCAGGCGTTGGAGCTAAATATTTCGGCTTTGTATTTTATAATCGATTTTTTTTTTTCTACTCTTCGTTCAATATCCAAGTTCAACGATTTTTTTTTCTCTTCCATTTTGTGTGCGTGAAAAAGAGACAGGAACAGTTTTGTTTGAGAGGAATAATAAGGAAGAGCTTTGGTCAGCTTTTTTAAAAAATACTTTTCCTTCCTCTTATTTAGTTTCTTGTTTTGTTACGCGAAAATGTGATTCGTAAATCGGAATAGCGATACGTTTGGGGAAGCGAGGACATAGAGAGGCGAAGCGCAGTCTTTACCGAACTTTCAGGGTCCTTAATTTCCGGTTTACCCTCGCAAATTTGTGTACAAACGACTCCGCGAGAGTCTATCCGATTCTACAGAATCTAAATTGGAATCTTGAACCGCCATTCTGTCGTCATCTGGCGTCGAACGTCTGTTCGTAACGCTGCTGGTCTGCGAGAGGCCGTCAAGAACAGGACATCCCGGAGTCAAACAATAAGGGATGAGATAAGAATCCTCGGTTCGCCAACTTCGTATTCGACTGCTGCAGAAACGAGCAAAACTGTTGGTTCGTCCGGAGAAAATTGAGGATTTGCTTCTGCTAAGAAATCATTATAGGATCCGAATTTGTCCGACGACTTCCTGCAGCCTTCTGTGCCGCACAATGAAAAAAAGGCCACGTCGGCGCTATGAAACGTCACGATTTTCACGTTTCTAGATTCATCCGGATCCCTGATACCACAAAATTTCACTCATACGTCCACAACTCGACGCTGACTCGATCTAGCCTCGGGCCGATTGCGTGCGAACGTTTGAATGACAGGTTTAACTGATCCAACTAAAATCGAATCGAAGAAAGAAGGATCTGCGCAGGATCTGCGCAGGATCTGCGAAGGATCTGACAGGTTTAACTGATCCAACTAAAATCGAATCGAAGAAAGAAGGATCTGCGCACTGCGGACTCTTCAGATGTCAACCACACGGTCATGCAGCAAGATTCAAGACCTTGAGCTTCAGACTATCAAGAATGAAAAGCACTCATTGTTAGCTGGATTAGTAAGTGATCGATGTGGGTGCAAACGTGATTTTTAGGATTTTAAGGATATCAAACATTTTCATAAAATTTAAAGGATCTCAAAAGATGTCAAGAGATTTTCAACGATTTCCAATTACTTCATATTATCGGTTTCGAGGGTTTCGATTTTATAGATTTCAAGTGATTACGACTAAGTACAAAAGATTTCACGTAATTTCTGATTTTTTAGATTCTAACGATTTCAACAAATCACAATTAGGCGATTTTACAAGTAGATGTAGGTACGCTAGATTTCACGACTGGATCAACCCTTATAAAAGCACGGAATAAAAAAAAAAAACGGGAAATTATGTGTTGGGTTAATTTCAATTTATTGTGCCACTTGGATTTTCTCACTTTTTGTTAAAAGTACTTTTCTTTCCTTTCTTCTCCGGAATTGAAATTTCTGTCATACCTAGAATCTTCACATGTATGCAATTAAGTAATGAGTTTAGTTGGTCGGAGATGAGACAGCATTCCAATAGCAATTTACATGTAACACATACTGGAGGGATGAAACTGGAATTCAGCATGTCCGTTTATCGACAAAGCAATCCATTCAGGACAGGCCGATCACGAAGACCGAGGATGTTTAATCGTCCGAGAGATAACGGATCTCCCGGCAATTATCTCGAGTATAATAGTGCTGCGGGACTTTGGTTTGGTCTCGGCAAACGTTAAAGCTCTAATCTCAACCGCCCAAGTTCAACCATGCTCCGCATTCTGATTGCATTCTATTATCTGCTCATTCTTCAACGTCAATATATACCTTTCGATGCAGTTTATTATATCGATTGACTGCTCCCATCAATCCTACGGTTACCTCAAAATTCAAACTTTCCAAACATAGATTATACAATGTCTCGATAAACGTAGAAGAGCTTTTCGTCCCGCCTTGATCCCCGTACCGGGATTATTTTTCCCTCGAGGACGGTCTCGACGCCTGGTTATAGAAAAAAAGGTGGAAAAATAATTCACGATAACCACGGAGTCCATTATAATTCCTGCGAAACTTGCAAGGATGTACCCTCGCACTATAACATAAAAGATTCAAAATAATATTGAAAAAGATTTTCTCGCCTCGGGTTGGTCGAGTATAAAAGCCTATGGCCGAGATTCTCTCTCGCAAGTCGATAAAATAATATTAAAACCACGAGCCAGAAGCCTGCCCCGCTATTTCTTCTTCCTCCCCCATTTTCTCTACGCACCAAGTTCGCCATTCGGCTTCCAGACGAAGTGGGCCTAATTTTTCAACCCGAATATAAACAAAGATGCCGTAGAAGCCTGGGTCGTAAAAGTTTCTGGATGACGAAGAAGTCGCGGGAATTCGACCTGCCCATATACCTACTCGAGAGGTTCTTGCGAAAAGGTAGGTACGCCAGCTGTGCTTGAAATATAAATATGGGGACATTTTTATGCAAATTGTTCCAGCTACCGTACCGTTGGGCGTAGTTTCGCCATTGGACTGCCGGAGAAAAATTCTTGAAAAATTTCAAAATGTTACAGTGTGCGTACATTATTAATATACACATGTGTATATCTGTGTGTAATACTCGAAAAACCCCGCCAACGCATCCGGGGCCAGGCCAGTACCGTACACCCCCCATATTGTTCCCTTGTGCAATCCTACATACGTTTCTACTCGTAAATATTGCACCGTGAACTACCGACGATTTTTCTACACATTCATCCCATCCCACTCCGGGAAAATATCGCCACTACTTGTCCCTCGCATCACACACGGTCCCTTTTTAACTATGAAACAAGGTGTTGAATGAAAAAAGAAACATCAACGAACGAAGGGTCGAACCAGTCTCGTAACTTTGTTCGAAATATTTATTCTGAACTTCTTCAAACTCACTGTCAAATTTTGTAGGCTAAAGTGTGGCAAACTAACAAGAATTTTTTCAAATTCTGGCAATTACATACTGGGAATCATTCTATTCGGAGTAGAATGAATATGCGTTAGATTAGTTATCGAAACTCTGATTTGGTTCGAAGTGGAAACTTGAGAAACAGTTGTATCCGAGAGTTGCAGATATACGGTATACAGAGTTTTGAAGTTCTCAGCTCGATTGGTGATGAGAACCTATTACTAATCTTTCCGAGAGGATAAACAGCATCCGGAGTTCAAACTCTTTGTGAAAAGTTACGAACTTGATTCTAGAATAATAGATTATTGGCCAATTGCAAAAAGTAAAAAGTAGACGATACCAGATGAGCATGAAGTCTGCAACTTAACCCTAAGCCGAGCTGCTTTCAAAGTGCGCATGCGCGGGCGAAGCCATAGGGTGGAAAGTAGATCATTTACGATGTGCACATGCGCTTTTTTTCAGTACCTTTCACTATTCCGAAACAGGCTACTTCACATACGCTACACAAGCATGGAAAATGAACCAAGTACTTTCAGAATAAGAAAAAACCTATATGAAACTCCTAAATGAGCTTTTTCTACGTTTTTAGTTACCACGTTGTGCCGAAGGGTCAATTCAAAATGAATAATTTGATTGTATAATTAAAAGTTTGAGCGTGCACCCCAGTTTTTTGGAGGGGAGGGTCTTTCGACCGTGCCGTTTTTGAAGCGGAGTGAGAGGGCATTTAATCTCCTTATGCTACATAAATCCATGGGGTACCTTGACGACATCGTTAAAAAGTAGAGGTTTATGTACGCCAGTAGCGGTGGATACCAAGCCGTGGCTCGTCGTTGGCGGTCGACTACGACGTCGAGGTAACGTCGAACGCGCGACGGAAGCCAAAGGACGTGAAGAACGTAGGTAGAACGAGGCGACGGACGACGGAAACGTGCGGACTGGAGAACCGTGGCAGTTCTACGGGAATACGTTGCACAAAATTACGGTATTTTATTGCCTCGTAAACTCTGCGTCGACGTTGAAACTTATTTTGTGTAACGTCATTATTATACGACGCGTGTAAATAGCGTGGATTCACAATAGAAATCCCCGGAGCATCGAGCAGTTACGCCCTCACCCCCGTCATTTTCCAGATTTCTTCTCAAATATCTACGGATCTGTTGATCGTTCCTATCACGGCCGACATGAGTAGATAACGCATTTCTCGGTTGGATAAGATCGGATTAATTCCCCTCGACTAAGCCCTCGAGGCCTTTTACGATCTACAAATTCAAGGGTCAGTCCCTGAGGAAACGGAGGATAGTTTAAAGTCGTAGTCGAGTCACGGCGGGAATTTCCGGTCGCCGGAGTCCGGGCCGAAGGATTAATATTTCCGGTGTCTGAGACTAGGGCGTCGATTTTCTTCACGCACAATTTTCCTCTTGGCTTCGCTTTCAGTTTGGAATACTCGAAAGCTTGATAGTTATTTTTATCAATTCACAATTCCCAGGGGTAGCCTGTTACAGATATCTGGGCAATATCCATCCATCTGTCTCTGCTTTAAGTGGCGCTCCCTCTTTTAGCTGAATAAATGCCAACGAAATAAAACCTCTCGGCTACACACAAATGCAATTACAACTGGGAACCCCAGTCCAAACAACCGTCCAATCTGAAGATGCATGGCGGCCCATCCGCGTCACTTTACCCTGGCCCTCGTTATTCTTGGTCCCATTGCTCACTTCCGCCCATGAAGAATCTCGTATCGTGATCTGTACCCACGGAGCTTGCAATCAGAACGAGCTTCTCAATGGCGTAAATTGATCGGATTGAAATATGAGCTTGAGCCAAGTCCAAGACTAATTCGTCGAGGATGAATTCAAGACTTCATGGTCTTCAGGGGACGAGAATGGTTCACCCAACATTGACTTTATCTTGCACTCGTGGACGTGGAAAGACACGCGAGATCCGAGACGGTCGATTTCATGGAGTGAATAATTGATTCTCTGGATCCAACAGGTTTCAATCTCAGATCTTGATGTGCCACGAAATAAATGATTCGGACTGGTCATAAATAGCGAGTGTCACCCTGCAGGCGTAAGAAACGTGCCAGAAAGATCCATAGCACCTGGGTATCGTCCACATAAAAAAATGTTTCTCCCGGGGGTTGGTATTCCACGTGTGAAGGGAACCTGAGGGTCAGTCTTTGTCATCGAAAATAATGCCCTTCTCCTAGATTACGAAGGTCCCTGGATAGGTATTGTGTGAGCCTATAAACCGAGGTCGTAAAATGAATTTGATGAAAAAAAAAGATTGAAAAAATCGCTAGGTATTCACATTTGGCGTGTCCTTGCCTCGTGCCATGTCAAAAACTGTCCGAGCTGAGGGTGGTAACAATATCTCTTCAACGCCATTTGCTCTCTGGTTATAGGGTGAGAGAGTCCCTCGTCGGTATCCCAAAAATGGTGTTAATTTTTTTTTCTTTTTATTCACATTTTTCCCCTGGTTTAGAGAAAAAGAAGAAAGAAGAGAAAAATTCGACAAAAATGACCCTTGCCGACGAATATAAAACTCCCGGGTCTGCAGGGCTGGTACAAGACAAACATTCGAGCTTAGCCTCAAATTATAAAATGCGTGACACGAAAATCCACCTTCCACATATTATACAGCCCCTCACATACTCTACCCTCGGAATTCCTCGAGGGTTCAGGTTTGGTTATATTAGGTTAGGGTTAGGTCACGTTAGGTTCAGTTTCGTAACCTCAGGTATGGCTACACGTATAAAACTCTGTCGAGTGCCACCATCTGGGATTTGCGAGGAAAGAGAGTGATGTGCTTTTTATCCCCCCCGAGGCTGAATAGAGTAATGAAAACAGAGCTATAAAATAAAAAGAAAGAAACCAAAAAAAAAAAAAATATATAAAAAATACACTTGGAAACACCATTCATTTGTTCTTTCGCGTTACGAACCCGCATCCCCGACACCTTTCCCGCAAAATCTGCATAAATCGGCTTCTCTAATTAACAATTAACTTGTCTCGGCCTCCGGCTCACGGATTTTAGTCAAACTTACCGGGTTGCTTCTATGGCCCAAAATATGGAACCCCTGATGTGTAGTTCTTCCTTCGGTCAATTTACTGTACGTCAATTAGCAAAAATGCATCGTTTGAGTTGACTGTTTCCGTGGGATGATCCGTTTACATTTGACTCGAGAACGTTATCATCATTCTTATCACCCCGCGATAGTGAGATTTTTAGACAATTAATTATTACACAACCTCAAGTTCCAACAATCAATAGAGTGCCTTAGATATTTCCGTGAATGGAAGTTTCTGGTAGTACGGAACGAACTTAATACTACTGGAGAGCTTTTGATCTTACGGTTTAATCGTAAGGAGCCATTAGTGGTATAGTGAGGTATTTGCCCTGTTGTCTTTTGCCAGGTAACACGAGCGTGGTTTCGTAATTGAATTAATCCGAGGTACCTTGCCTCAAAGGAAAGTTGTTTTCTGAGTTTAAACCTTCGAAATAATTGAAATTTATCGCTAATCACGTATGCTGCGAGAGCTCGCGTGCTTTTGAGGAATGAGAACAGAAGGCCTTCCTAGAATTCGCATGATTTTATTCGACTTGTTTTATTAGCGCCTAATACTTCCCATAAATCTGGCCGAATCTAATTCTAGTAATTTACGAACCGCTAACCACGCTCGATCAACCGTCCACTCTATGCGGAATTGACTGCAAAATCGAAGCCAAAAATAACACCGCACTGGTTAAGCGTGTGGAATGAAATGATCCACATACCGATTCGGACAGTTTTACTGAATAGACCCCGAATTTATTCTTGAAAATTGTAACGTTTTCGAAATTTTTCAATAAAAACCGAGGGGTTAATCAGTATTGTAATCTGGTTTACAGGAGTTTTGTCATATTTTGTAATCTCCTGTAATCTTTGCGAGCTTTTGCAATATTTGTAATCTAATTTCTGTCATTTTCACAATTATCATGTTATCTTTGTGTTTTCAATCTTTTATAATCCTCGTTAACTCCCGTAATCTTTCTCTAATCTTCGTACTCGTACATACCTATAATCTTTGTCATCTTTAGGGATAGATTTCCTCCAGATCGCTGTTTCTTCGTTGATAGAAAAAAGAGTTTGAAAATAGTAGGGAAAGAATTACAATACCAGTCATGAAATATTCTGAATGGACACCAAGACCAAGTTTTTTAACAATTCGCCTCGGTAACTTTGGTGTATGATTTTGAAAATCGATCGAACAACCGAGTCTTTGGAAGTTGGAGGTCACCTGTACATCTGAAATTGAAATGAATAATCCCTAACGAAGACAGGTAGCTGTATTCGTGACTGCAGGTAGTTTACTTGAAGCTTGAAACCGGGCTTGGAGTCCCGGGTTGCAGCCGGATATCCACTCAAATCTGCACACCTCTATCTATCTATACCCACTTGAAATCCCACTTGAGTCAGGTTGAAAATAATTTCAATCCAATCACGCGTCGACGAGTTGAATCGAAAGGAATATTGAACGATCCAATTTGTAGTTGAAAACGGTACGGGTATAGCGAGAGAATAGCCAGGGGTGAAATACATACACCCAGCGAAATACTGAAAATAATAATTTAAGGAATAAATATTGCAGGTCCTCGGCGAATGTCGATCATAATGTGAGACGTGATTTTGTTGGAAAGTTGGAAATTTCCTGGTCCCTGTTTTCTGATGATAATCTCATTCTATTTATGGACAATGTACGTGCGCGATATCGCATGAGCCAGCTGTGTACCCAGACTTAAAATCAAAGCAACGACTTTACGGAGTGGCAGAACGGTGGACGAATACCATCGCTGCATTCGCAATTAAATTCGTACTCCGGTCTTCGTGACTGTAGCAGTGTATAATTATAGACGGGAACTTAATGCGATGCACTCCTATCTGAATGCTTTGAGTTTTCCAACTTGAACGTAACTGAGCAAAATAAACTTGGAGACATTATCGAATTTCGATATTTAGGGTGTCGTTGGTGAACTGAAACTCGCTGTCCATTAGTATTGTGAAAATTAATAATGATTGAGACAGAAGAAAAAAGCTTTCGCCTCATGAGTTGATTTTCAAACACCCGAGTACCTCATTTACATAATTGTAAGTCGAGAAGATAAGAGGAGCTTCATTTGCGAAAGTGTCGCCTTAAGAATCTTCTGATTTTCAATGGGATTATTATTCTATCCTGGGTGGAAGGCACGAAAGCGTAATTTACTAATCATCGGAAAATGTATTGTTTGGCATTTCATTCCTTTTCCAAACACCTTTTCCAAACAATTTTCATGCACGTTTCAACAAAAGGGGGATTTAACCTTTTAGTGGTGGAATAAAACGGTTGAAGCTGAGAAAAATATGTGTGCACGTAGGGCAAATATTGGTTGAGTAACTACCTACGAACTGCAGGTATAGTCCCCCACAAGTGAGAAGTTCGAAACTTTCGAGAATGAAAAAATGAAAAGTAAGTATTTCGCCGCCAATCGAACACGCATCCATCAATTCAAGTGGTTGAAAACGCAAAAGGAGTTTTCTACTTAGAATTCTTGAAAAAAAATATTGAAATAGGGAACGAAAAAATAGGGTCACACCTTGGTCGAGTCAACAATACGGTCGAGGTATGTCCGGTGTGTAAATATTGAACGGTCTTCTTCCGAGTGGTTAATAAAAATAGACGTTACCATTTTTCCCCTGTTATTATATCACCGGACGCGGAGAGCCGTAATTGCATTTGAAATATTCCATGCTCGAAGGGTAATAAAAGTACCTATAACACGTGGTGTTACCAGACCTGACTTAGTATGTGTCGAATCATTACCAACAATCTACCAATAGAGCGGAAGACACCGTTAGAAACTCGTAGTAAAATTTTCAAATACTTTTTCATGAGTCAAAAGAAAGCGCCGTCATAAAACTCCACGATCCTTCACCCCCGTCCCTCGATCCACTATCGAAGCTAGGTCACCGACTCGGACCCTGAGGCATAATTGCCAGGTAGGTGTTGAGACTGCCATGCCGTCGAACGCACCAGACCTGGAAGCTACCCGGCTAACACCCACTTCCGGTGATTTAATACTGCTTCGGGTTAGCAGAGCTGTGGCAGTGGCAACGACCACTCAATATTTCGCAAAGCTCTACTGTGTCTGTGGTGTCGTGTATACACACATTTCACAAATACAGTAAAACCCCCAGCCCTCGTAAAGGTGATAACTACATGTACACGTGTACACTTTGCATATGCATAGGTGTAGCCCGGTGATATTGTACGAGAGAGGTCAAGGGGTTACCTCGTTTGAGGCAGCGGTAGGGGAGAATTTCCCTCGTTTGGCTAATATTTCCAGATTAACCGGGATGCACTGGTATATCCGTCGAGGCGATAGCCAATATAATGTTCATCGGTATATTATGCATGAGGGTACATTCACCGACGCCTATCCATGCGTACCTGTCGCACCAACATCGTGGATCAGTAATTAGAGCTGAAGCCTTTGACGATGAGAGCTAGCCGTCGACAGGACATTTGAAAAATCTCATTTTTCTCCTCGCAGAATGAAAATGTTCTGGGATATATGACCGAGGGGACGTTTAATTGGGCTGAAAGGGATGAGATAACCTGAGGGCCGACAGGCGGGTGTAATTATTTGTCGGTTTAACAATTTTAGAGTTGTACAAAAGGCTTTTGTAGGCAACCTTGAACGGCAGTGATTAAACGTGTGCGGGGGGCGGTTATGTATTTTGTACAAAGGGGTTGTGGTGAGTTTGGTATGAGGCTAATAACAGGCTTGTGGGAACGTATGGTTAAGAAAATAACTGACTGCGTTTGTTCGAGAGTGTCGACTCGTGCCAACGAACGGTGATAATTAACGGGCTTCAAAAGCACCTCGTATATATTTTCGAAAAATATTTAACGAGGGAAACGAAACTTTTGTGTAATGATCACCTACGTGGAACAAGATCAGGTGTGGCACATGACTAATTACATTCTATGGAATCCTTTGCTGCGAGTATGAAGTTCATGAAGAGACCCTTGATCCTGATTCACACATCGTGATGAAGGGTCAATTTCAACCCACTTGGATTACATACGATGTATAAACATTTTTCGTATGCATCATACATTCTCAGCGCAAAAGTACATTCCATTACCTTTACCCGCGTGTACGAAAAACGAAAAAAAATAAAAATTCATTGCAATTTGCACCCTCGCCTCGTGAAAATATTTTAAATTTGCAGGTTGCAGGTTGAGAGATAAAAAAAAATACGTAACACCTACTGGAGTGCACTTTTTCGTTCTTCATTTCGACACAGCTTCTTCCAATTCATGTTCAGGCAGAAAATGTTCTCGGAAGAAAATTCACAAAATTCGTTGCACAGTAAAAATGTTTTGAACCCCTAGTTTCATTACTGTATAATCATGAAATAATTTTTCAATGGTCACATACTGCAATAAGAAATTCCTCGTCAACACACAAGTAAAAATATTCCCAGATCCTTCAATTATTAGCCTTCAATTATTTCACAAAAATAGAGACTCTTACTTCCGGTTGTTGACGGTTAGCGTAATCTGCGCATGCGCTAGATAAGACCCAGAGCAAGAGGCGCGGTGCTATTGGTAGTGGGGGTCTGATATCCGAACAAGAACTCGGTCAAATAAGTGAGGCCCATAAGTGCGAGCACATATGCGACACATCTGGTGATAATTTCTGATTGAAAACTTTTTTCATCAGTTTATTTCGCTGATATTCGTGGGGCGGTATTGCGGTTATTATTTTACCCTATTCCATCACAAATAGGGGGTTGGATGGGGGACGAGCGAGTGAAAATTTTCGCTGGCTTAACTTTATCCAATACTTTATCAGCCAGCTAAAAGCCTGGGTGCGTATACCCGGTAACTTTCTTCACCTCTCTCAAAAAACTTTCACCCTTCGCGTAATCGGACGATCTTCAACCCTCAACGGAACATCCCTTCACCCCCCTCCTTAACCTGGAGCCGAGGGTAGCCGCCGAATGTGTTTATGGCCACTGGAGTATTCGTCAAACGTGAAAATTAACAAGTTTAGAGAACTCTCTAAATTTGAATCAGTGAATAGTCACTGATCATCAGCGAATAGTCACTGATGCCTCCAGTTATAAGTATACCACTGGAAATCAGTGAAAAGTCACTAATTTATCCAGTGAATTTGAATCACTGATTCAAATAGTGAAACTTTCACTGATTGAATCAGCGAAAATTATTGGTTCTTATATATATATTTGATCCGGTTGAAGATATTCTCCAAACGGAAAGACAATACGGTATATTCGACACATTTTTGTTTCGCGAGTCTTTATTGCAAGTAAAGAAAAAACAGACTCCTAACGCAGATGAAACTTCTCCGTTTCCCATCTCGTCGGAGCGAGCCAAGACTGGACGCAGTGAAACCTAACCTACCAAAAGTATAAGGAATTCAATGTAAGACAGTGAACAGTAATATTCACACAATTCATTGATTATTCGCAACTAACAAGCCAAATTGTGAAGAATTTTATAAATCCGCATGTGTACTTACGTTATGATTTTTACCGAACAGTTCACGTGGTTGAACCGACGCCCAAATCAGCACGCAACATATGAACGCGAACGATTTGGCGGTTAGTAGGCAGCTCCATGGCGGCTAGAGACTCGGCGTACGCGGCGCCCCTAGCGTTCGTCACAAAAGTCACTGACGAAGCAGTGAAGTTATGCACTGGTTTAGCAGTGGTAAAATCACTGCTGAAATGGACTTCACTGATACTCCAGTGAAAAAGGGTTCAAGTCACTGTTTCTGCAGTGAAATACCGAGTCACTGATTGAATTAGTGAAATTCTCACTGATTCAAATTTAGAGAACCTTTGCACCTTCGCCCGGTATTTGAGCTCCCTAATGAAGGGAACGCGCCGGAGCGGGCGGTCGGGTGGAAAATAGATAAGCCAGAGGTCGAAGATCGACCCTACTTCACGGGGCTAACGGGGGACGTACAACACATATGCACGAGAGCGGTGTTCCGGTTATGGAGTTGTTTTACGGCTCGAGGGTCGCGCGTAACCGCGCTTCATAACATACCCAAATGAAGCGCGTTCAGCCTCCCTGAGGAGGCGTCCGGGTCGCCCCCAGGTAGCCGGAGCTCCTCTCATTACAAGGGAACCGGGCGGGCAGATACACGAAAATAGAGTTCCTCGACGAGAAGTACCACACCCCGGATACATTAACCAAGATAAAGGCTGTATTGTTATCATTTTAATTATCATTAGCGTCATCATCGCCGTCGTTATTATGGACGTTATTAATAAAACAACGTGCACCTTCGCTCAAAGACATTCCGCTGTTCCATCTCAGGCATCAAATCTAGGGAAAAACCTTATAATTCTGCAATTTTTACTGAACAACCCTCGTGTAGAGATTCTACTTTGCACTCGTCAAAAATCGCTGCAGAAAATTCCATGTCCATTTTGACTTGATTTTACATTTATTTTATGCAATACAACATAGAAATTTGCCAATTTTCCGAACCTCCGCCATCTTGAAACCAGTTTATTTCGCGCCTATTTTTTCTTCTCTTATTGAATTCTTGGATTTTGGATTTTGGATGAAAGAAAAAGATTGAGACTCAACACTTTTTGTGGAAAACCGAGAAAAAACGAGTGAAGGTACCAATAACTATGGTAATCCAGGTACACACCGCGTTAACGAACAAACTATATTGTGTTTCTAGTTGGCTAGTCTGCCCACCCGCGACCCACCAACACGTCGACTCGGCAGATGGCAAAGGAGATTAAAAGTGAAAAAAATGTACGTATATACCTATATGTGTGTGAAGAAGATTAAAAAAGAGGGACAGCTATAGGGAGGGTAGGTAGCTAGGTGGGTATTATACGCAACACTGCTGGTAGAATTAAATCTAACAGAGGGTTGGTGTCCAGTTTTTTCATCTCCTCATTTACCAAAAGTACTTTTGTGTTTTTTGTTTCTTTTTTTGCTTGCTCTCGTTATAATTCTACGTTTCGTTATTATTCTCTCTCTCTCTCCATCTGTTTTCTGCGTAAAGCAATATACTTACATACTTTTTTCACTTTCAACCCCTAATACGAAATTCGAAAAAGAAAAAACTACGGCATGGTTCAGATATGGATGAGACATAGTGCTCAAAAATTCAACACCCACCTCGCCATCCGGGGTAAATTTAATAACCGCTATTTGCTTTAGGAGTGGTGTAAAACCATTGTTTAACGTTGAACCCCTGAAGGGAGTAAACCCAGACGATTCTGGTATCGTAGATATAGGCGTACTATACGTACACGTATAACCAGGCGCTTTGTGCACCAGTATTTCGCAGTTCCTCCGCAGTACAAAACCAGAGAGGTCTTAATTAATAATTTCACAGTCGCGTTTCCTCGTTTGTGAGATATACTATTTGCTAGAGAAAATATATTATTTTCTCTACATAAAGAAAAGAATAGTCAAACTAGCTACTGCAATGTGAAATGCCGCGCTATGTATATACAGCGAAAAATGCTAGAGAAGCGAACAGGTACTTAAAAAAATTTAATTAACAAAATAAAAGAGTGTATCTCTCCCACTGCAGCTGCGACGTTATCGTTTCTTCGTTACCCCCAGACGCGAATCCCATCGGCCCAAAATGTTGGACATGTTAATTCTCATCATTTCTTACCAAAACGGAGTCTGATCTATGAATACGTTGCTCACATCGAGTTGAAATATGCGCAAATGCTTTCAAGAAATCCGCATGGTTGGGAATAAAAAAAAATTGCAAAACTTGGCTAGAAAAGTTTGAAATAGTGCGACAGCTCTTTCCGCGTAACAACTTAACGATGAATACGAATGTAAATTCTGAACGTCAAGAGTGGTGAAGAAGGTGGATTACTTTGTCACATGGGTAGCATACTGAATCATCGTATCTATAAGAAGTAAGAAGTAGAAGAAGAAGAAGAAGAATATGGAACTTTTCTATGAATAGAGAAGTGGCTAAACAAATTTTACATATATCTGCAGCAGCAGCAGTAGAAAATCCTTGTGCCATTTATTATCCAGATTAAAGACAATGGTCAGACCTCAGACCTGGCAAGCATTCGTTTACGACGGCGTGTCGTAGGTGTTAAGTAATTTTTAAGATTAAAACTGTAATTTTCAAAGTTTTAAACTCGTTATTTCTTTTACGACTGCCTACCAGCCACGGTCACGATGAACGTTATGTTTCACTACCGTCGGAGAGTTAACCTCCAAGTATTTTTTAATTAAAATAAAATACAAATACACACACAGTGAGAGATATACGCAAATGATAAACTTTATTTCTCCTCTGTCTGTTGGTCATTCTTTTTTATTCTCTCTTTCTTCAAGATATCTAACGAGATAAGATTTTTCCCCCGGAAGTGATAGTACCTGTCACGTTAGGTTGTTCGTTGTATTTTTGAATTTTTTTTCTATTTTTTCACCTTCACTCCTTCCAGAAAGCGAATACTGTTAAATACGAAGAAGAATAAAAGAACTTTGAAAATCTGTCGCTCTAGGAAATCCAACGACGTAGCTTGTTGTATTTATATGACAAACAAACTCCTCTGCAGAAACAACGCTATGCGGGACAGTGGTATACAGGCAACCCGCAAAAACATACTGCAACAGGCAAACCCTGAAATTGCGCTAAAGTTTAGTCTCTAGGTTTCATATTTATTGCCCAACTGCGAATTTGAGTAATAAATTTACACAAACCCGCAGTGCTGCACTCACACAACCGCAAGACTGCAACCTCTTCAAGTTTCAACATTCGAGATAAGGAGGCGTCTTGAATCAACTCATCAAGCCATGAACACTTTTCACTTCAACGGTATTGTTGTCGTCTAAAAAACAAATGTGCAGGTTACCACTTCGAAAATGCTTTGATTTAATTTTAATCCTGCAATGTCCTAATCAACGTTAATTTGAACGATCAAGAACTTTTACATGTCAGTATATGCGGCTTCCTCTTGAATATACAAACGGTCAGACTCGGAAGTGACCACATAGTCTAGGGTCAACTAGCCGCGACAATTCTTGGCTCGGATTTGGTGGCATTGCTTTGGTTCTACTTATTTTCAAGTGACTGAACAAAAAAAATCACCGCCCATTACTTTCCGTCTCGAAAAATAAAAGATGAAGAAAAAAATCGATTTTAATTCGGAGTCAACCTGGAATCTAGCCCATCCGAGTCTTGTAATTAGAGACTTTCCAGTTTTTGCGTTCAGCTTGCGGATTGAATTTTTTCTTTGACTTTGAGATTCGTCGTGCGATCGTTTGACGTTATTCACAGGAATTTCGAAGTCTTTTAATACGATTGAAGCCCCATATTCCGTGCATCTGATAAATAAATCTCATCCCCGAGTTACAGTTTACACGAAACAAAAACGTAATCAAAGTCGTATTACTGCAGAGCCAGCTAGGCCGATTTATAAAAGTGACCCGAATAAAGTTGGTTCGTTATAAAATGAAGTTACGAAAAACGAAACCTTTACCAAGAACATAAAGTTCCCCCTCGCAGAAGTAGAGATCAAAGAGTGTAGTATTTCGTTAAACGCAAATATTTTCCTTTCGCAGAAAAGAATTCATCTCATTTCAATTCCAATTCTTCAAGTATTAGATAAACGAAAGAAGGAAGGAAAAAACTTGAGCAATCTCCTCTGTTTAATCTCTGAGAGGTAGGGTCGAAGGTATGTAACGGAAGTAGCGCAGCTGGAGTTTATCATTACAGAACAAAACAAAGAACAAAAAAACACGGGTATAACTTGTATCGCGGATAGCTAATATCGTGTCCACGAGGCATCGCGGGCCCACCACATTACGGGGCAAAAATACATTAAAACATTTCACCAACTCCGCCCCAATTTCCATCCGTTCATCGCGATAATGTTGGTCATTACGGCGTCAGTGGGTGGCGGCTGAAAGTTCGAGAGAGTCTTAGTGGGGTTGTACAACAGTTCCCATGGAAACCCACATCGTACAACAGAGGGATTTTGTCGGTGAAAATTAACGCTCAGAAAACCCGTGTTCCCATTAACAACCGTGAGGTCATTTGATTCAAAGGTATAATCGCGATCGGGGGATGAAATGGTTGGAAAAAAAATTGCGGTCTATGAACGGGGATTGAAAAAAACAGAGAAAAAAAAATCTCGCATCGATTCATTGGTAATTAGCTCGATGTTTGTACGTATATTATTGAAACGGATGATTAGAGTCACGTTTCAAAAGCCCCGAATGGGGGGAATCACATTCGATACGGTCCGTGGTCGAGGTTAATATTTGATTATAACCGTCCCTCCGGCACCGTATAATTGCTCCAGAAGACAAATAACGATTATAGCCAAGGCGAACCGCGAATTTCACTTTTCCAAACAAACTGGAAACTATTCCAATATTCTCGCAAGCAGAACGATGAACTCCCACTGTATCGCCCCGAGGGGCGGGGGGCAAGGAACATTCCAATTTCTATCGAACAATTGATGGAGAGAGATCTTGAAGCCTCATCTTAAACGATGGAAGGAAAAGAATACTCCATCAAATTCCATCTACCTAATTGGAAAATGGTGGCCTAAATACAGGAGATGATCATTACCATTATCATTATCATTATCATTATCATTATGTCACTTGAATATAATATAATGTTCATTTCAAGTTCGGTGACATCCTGAACGATCTTTCTGGCTCGTAATATGATATGACGTCAATATTCAGCATAACAAGCACCTCCATCTAGCGCCGTCCGTGGGAATATCAATTTACACTTTGCACCTTCTAGGTCATACTTTCTCATCATATCGCGTGTCTAATGGCAGAAGGTTGTAAGCACCAAAAATTTGATTTTAGTATCATAAGGTCGTATACATTTTCTTTTCTAACGCCATTCTCTTTGAGATTAATCGAATCGTGTGAATCAATCAAAATTAGAAGATTGAAAGTCGTAAGGTCGCATGTTGGCGAATACGTCCTTCTTCCATTATCGATTTTAATTGAAAAAGGAAAAAAAGATAAAGGCAGAAGGTCGTAATCACCATTTGTTTTTAAATTTTTTTGCCAGTTTTCCAAGATAGTCGTCGAAACTCGCGAAACGCGTAGATAACTTGAAAAAAACCGGAGTATCGAAAAATTCGGTAAAAAGCATCTGAACGTAAAGCCAGAACGTCGCAATCGCCATTGTTTTTCAATTTCTACGTTTTATTTCCGAAAATTGTGGGTTTTTTTCATGGTGATTACGACCTCCTGCCTTTAATTTTTGATTTTCGTTTTTTTCAAGTTTTTTTTCAAATTTTACTTCCGCTAGAGGCAGAAAGTCGTATAATGTAGCTTACGACCTTCGGGAATTAGTGAGCCGGATTATTTTTCTTTGAATCAGGTTCAGAAGGGCGTATACGCCGGGACTTACGACGTTCTGATTTTAAATTGACAAATCTTCAATTTCAACGGTCTTGAGCGTATTTGAAGGTTCTTCGCATAGATAAATATAAAAAATATATATGGGCAATTCCACCAATTATCAACCAATGTTTGGGCCTGAAAAAATTGATTTGCCTCAATTTTTTTCCTCGCATTCTGTGAACCGAGATTGGCAGATTCACCAAGTTTCAGCCAAATAGGACTCACCGTTCACGAGGAATACGATATTCAATTTTTAGGATAAATTTTTTTTACGCATTTTGAACGTACTTCCAACGTCACAATAAAAATTCGAAAAAATACGTTTTTCATGTGAAAAACTCTCAGCTTTTCGAATCCATTTTTCATTCTTCACTATCTCTGCTGAAACCAGCTCAAAAACACGTTTTTTGACAAAAAACAGCGATTTCTCGATGTGCTCAATGTTTTATCATTCTTTTGAATTTTTATTCCGAAAGCTGAGATTTTTTCAGTAAGAAACCCAAATTTTCAGAGTGGGACGGCTAGTGGTCACGTGTGAGCTACGATTAACCCCTTGGCAGTGAGGCAAAAATGGGATTTTCGTGCCACTTTTGTGTTTGAAAAAAAAGGCTTATTGAAATTTTCTTCCGCCATATTGGATCCGCCATTTTGAATTTTGGAAATCTGACGTCATATTCGGATCCAGCGACCTCGAAAACCTGAAGTTACTCACTTTCATCGGAATCAAACTGTTTTCCGAATTTGCGTCCGCCATATTGGATCCGCCATATTGGATCCGCCATTTTGAATTTGAAAAATCCGATTTCAGATTCGGATTCAGTGACCTCAAAAACCGTAGTACTGAGATTGTAGGATGAATGTATTGACTTTTTTTCAAATACAAACGTGGCACGAAAATCCCATTTTTGCATCATTGCCAAGGGGTTAATCGTAGCTCACACGCGACCACGTAGCCGTCCCACTCTGAAAATTTGGGTTTCTTACTGAAAAAATCTCAGCTTTCGGAATAAAAATTCAAAAGAATAATAAAACATTGAGCACACCGAGAAATCGCTGTTTTTTTGTCAAAAAACGTGTTTTTGAGCTGGTTTCAGCAGAGATAGTGAAAAATAAAAAATGGATTCGAAAAGCTGAGAGTTTTTCACATGAAAAACGTATTTTTTCGAATTTTTATTGTGACGTTGGAAGTACGTCAAAAATGCGTAAAAAAATTTATCCTAAAAATTGAATATCGTATTCCTCGTGAATGGTAAGTCCTATTTGACTGAAACTTGGTGAATCTGCCAATCTTGGTTCACAGAATGCGAGGAAAAAAATTGAGGCAAATCGATTTTTTCGGGCCCAAACATTGGTTGATAATTGGTGGAATTGCCCATATGTATAATTGAATATTTATTTCATGAGATGAATGTGAAGTTTTAATACGCATTACCAATTGATAAATAATAAAGTCAGTGATATACCAATTTCAGAGTGCTGTACAGTACAGCTGTTTATCATTGATACGTATCAATCATAAACATTGCAATGATAATAATATGAATGCATTTCAAACAATAACGGAATTTGGACGTAATGTGAATCTAATCGGTGACAATGAGGTTTAAACATTTTCCTTTGAACTACCAACTTACCTGACTTACCTGACTTACCTAACTGACCTGTGTATACGACCGTGATGTGAGTGCATTGATGTTTAGTTGGTTCAGGTCGTTTCGAAACTTTCTTTTTTATAGCCTGAAGATGGCCCTTTTTGAATAAAGAAAGTTTCGAAATGTCCTAAACCGACTAATCATCGATGCATTTTCATATAGCTCGAGGGATTTATTTCATTCGAGGGTTGTGAAGCTTTTGAACGAACGTCCGCATTCAATGCGCATGCTGACGCTTCAGTTTCTGTTTCAAATTTTTATTTACAATTTACAATTTTCCAAGCCACCTAGGTGAGTCGCTTGTGAGCCAACTAAAAAAAATAACTATAATAAAAAATATTCGGGAGAATCAAATCGAATTTCTCGTGTTTTTTTTTTTTTCGGTTAACGGCAAAAGAGTCGTTCCCTGGGAATAGAGTCGAGAAAAATAGAATACCAAAATTGTTCATGAGAGAAGAGTAACAACATTACACAATTAGTTCAATTATGAGGCACAAAGAGATAAAGTATTACATCGGGGATGAGGGAATAATGAACGCAGGAATTAGATCCAAACCCATGTCGGAGTGGTCATATCAAAGTTGAAAACTTCCGGGTGACCGCAGTGTGGCTCGTTAGGAAAGGTTTTCGACCAATTGAAAGCAGGAATTTTCGAGGAAAAGCTCGGTCCTGAAGTAGCCTCGAACGTTTCAACCCCATCCAAACCCGCGGTGAGAACTTTAGTATCGATAACGCCGACGGGGAACGGTTGGCTGCCGATATCGCCTCGGAAAGCTAGAATTTCAATGAGATCGTTGTCCGTCGTCGCGGTTGAGTTGTTGGAATGATGTTCGTCCATCGTGTAGCGTCCGCGCATCATATCAGCGACTTCTTTTGCCACGGTGAAGTTTGCCTGTCGCTTGGATACCTCGTCGCTTCTGACAACGGCAGCCTCGCGCATCGCGCCAACGACCTTTCGGTTTCCCTTGGACATCAGGGCACCGGTGCAGGACAGAAACCCTGTACTTTCAAAGTCCTTCGAATAGTCGACTGCGTGCGTGAAACCTGGGAGCTGTTCTACCAGCCAGACTGAGATGAGGCGAGGATCCACGGCCAACCATTGACGACCCGCGGTTCCGCCGTTGTGCAAGGCTAGCAGCCGGGACCAAGAGCGACCGTCGGTAGCTAGCCGATTTGCCGACATGACGCGCGCCGCAAGCGTCACCTGAAACCATGGAAGAAAAGAATCGAACCATTACCATCGACCATTCACCATTAATTACATTCGTGTAAAATTTCGTCAGCGTGCGCAGAGATCGCGACGAAATCGGGCAGCGTAATGGGATCGGTGAAGGTGTGATCGCGAGAGTATTCCTAATTTCAATGATCAGCTTCCCATTTCTTTCACGCGTACGGCACCGTTCAAATATTACGTAACGCTCCAGGGGGTCGAACACGAACGTTACGTTACATTAAAATCACGGATAATTTTTCGTATAGAGACAAAATAAATATGAAATATTAAATACCATCGTTTTTCGAGTTGAAAAAAAATGTACCCAAAATAATTAATGAGAACTTCTTTGCTAATGCAAAGTCTGATAAAATACCTTTTTTTGTAATGTTGCGTAACGATGGGGGGGTGTAAATCATCAACGTTACGGAGCGTTACTGGGGGAGTCAAAAATCGGCAAAAACAGCGTTGCGTTATAGTAGGAGAGCCGACGACAAAAAACCGAGTAGAATTTTCTCCCAGATGAAATACATATAATCGGTCACGTCATACATGGGGGAACACGAAATGGCCCTGCTGCCATGTCTGGGACTTGCCAAGGCCCAAAAAAAAAAATCCAAAAAAAAAAAAAAACGGTTTTGGGTATTTGATTTCTCCCGAATTTTTTTTGTTCCTCGAGGCAGGGGAGGGGTAGGGCTATACGAAAAGTCAGTGCTGCCAGCCCCCCTGATAGGCCGTATCAGTGGCAGCAGCGAGATAAGCGACGCCTCGCGACCAGGTATCAGGTATTTCATTTCTCCCACAAAAATCAAAGCGCATCTGCAAGATCATCAAATTCTGCGCAAGAAAAACCACTGCTGCCTTTTCCAAACAGTGGCGAACACGGCTGCTGCCGCGTTTGAAAGTCGCCCTCCTAGTCCAGTCATTATGCACTTTTGACTTTGCAAAAATCAAGTCTCAAGGTTTTCTTTTCGTCTCACGCCCTCGGAGGGATCAGTCTTCGTTTAAATCCAGAATGAAGACCAAATCCAGCGATTGCGTAGGTCCAAAATTTTTTTTTTTTTTTTGAAAAAAATGGTTTTTATCAACTAACTTGGCCATTTCAAAATTTGGTGCAAAAATCGTTGGAACAAAAGTTGCAGGAAATTCAATTTTCTACAAGTTTGGTTCCCACAGTTTTTCTTCCAAGATTTATCATTTTCAAAATAAACCCGAAAAAAAAACGGCCAATTCGAAATATTGCATTATCTCGTTTATTTTCGAATTTACGGCATAAATGAATATAGTCAAACTTGAAGAAAATCAAATTTCCTACAACTTTGGTCTCTACGATTTTTCTTCTACGACCGATATTTTTCTTGCTAGTGACAAATAATGCGTTGAAATAACGTGTCAATGGCTCGTGAACTGAAGTAACGAGGGATGAATGCAATAACGTAGTAGAAAGTAAGATGGAATGTCATTTGAAATTTGGATGAGGGCAATACTGAGAGAAGATTGATTAATCAAATATTTTGGTCATAAAAATTTTCTTTTATTTCGATGATCATACGTAATTCTTATTCTTAGAATCATCTTCTTCTTCTTATCAACTATTCTACTAGTACTATTCTACTAGTACTACTAGTAGAATTCTACTAGTACTACTAGTAGAATAGTTGATAAGTGATAAGTTGATAAGAATAATTGAGTACTACTAGTAGAATAGTTGATAAGAAGAAGAAGATGATTCTAAGAATAAGAATTACGTATGATCATCGAAATAAAAGAAAATTTTTATGACCAAAATATTTGATTAATCAATCTTCTCTCAGTATTGCCCTCATCCAAATTTCAAATGACATTCCATCTTACTTTCTACTACGTTATTGCATTCATCCCTCGTTACTTCAGTTCACGAGCCATTGACACGTTATTTCAACGCATTATTTGTCACTAGCAAGAAAAATATCGGTCGTAGAAGAAAAATCGTAGAGACCAAAGTTGTAGGAAATTTGATTTTCTTCAAGTTTGACTATATTCATTTATGCCGTAAATTCGAAAATAAACGAGATAATGCAATATTTCGAATAGGCCGTTTTTTTTCGGGTTTATTTTGAAAATGATAAATCTTGGAAGAAAAACTGTGGGAACCAAACTTGTAGAAAATTGAATTTCCTACAACTTTTGTTCCAACGATTTTTGCACCAAATTTTGAAATGGCCAAGTTAGTTGATAAAAACCATTTTTTTCAAAAAAAAAAAAAAAATTTTGGACCTACGCAATCGCTGGATTTGGTCTTCATTCTGGATTTAAACGAAGACTGATCCCTCCGAGGGCGTGAGACGAAAAGAAAACCTTGAGACTTGATTTTTGCAAAGTCAAAAGTGCATAATGACTGGACTAGGAGGGCGACTTTCAAACGCGGCAGCAGCCGTGTTCGCCACTGTTTGGAAAAGGCAGCAGTGGTTTTTCTTGCGCAGAATTTGATGATCTTTCAGATGCGCTTTGATTTTTGTGGGAGAAATGAAATACCTGATACCTGGTCGCGAGGCGTCGCTTATCTCGCTGCTGCCACTGATACGGCCTATCAGGGGGGCTGGCAGCACTGACTTTTCGTATAGCCCTACCCCTCCCCTGCCTCGAGGAACAAAAAAAATTCGGGAGAAATCAAATACCCAAAACCGTTTTTTTTTTTTTTTGGATTTTTTTTTTTGGGCCTTGGCAAGTCCCAGACATGGCAGCAGGGCCATTTCGTGTTCCCCCATGTATGACGTGACCGATTATATGTATTTCATCTGGGAGAAAATTCTACTCGGTTTTTTACCTCTGCTCTTAGACTATTCATTCATTCTGATGGATTGGAACGCGGTGAAAATGAATTGAATTTTATCTGAATCTGGATTATAGATAATTCGAAATTATCTTGAAGATAAAATTAAAGATAATTTCGAAAATGCGATCCTAGAGGAATATTTTCATTTAATAGAATGGAAAACAATGCCGTTAGAATGCATTTTCTTTTATCTGGATCTAGATGATTCGGAATTATCTAGAAGATGAAATTGAAGACGATTCGAGAATTCGATCGATTATAATGAAACAGAATGCCATAAAAATACATTTGTTTTGATTTGCATCTAGATACTAGATAATTCAAACTTATCTACAAGATAAAATTGAAGATGATTTTGGAAATTCAATTTTAAAAAAATGGCATTATTCTTCCATACGGGTGAGATAAACTTCTATACAGGCGAATTTAATTTTATCTACCCCGAGATGAAAGATAACCAGAAATTTAATTATCTAAAAAGTAACCAGAACAACAATTCCATCGAAATTAAATCTCGTGAATGATACACAGACGGAAAATAACGATTTTTAACGAAATTTTTCATGTATTATAATGGAACAGAATACCATAAAAATACATTTGTTCTGCTTTGCATCTAGATACTAGATAATTCAAAATTATCTACAGTATTAAGATAATTGAAGATTACTTTGGAAATTCGATTTAAAAAATCGCATTATCCTTCCATATAAAATGAGATAAAATTCTATAAAGGCAAATTTAATTTCATCCACCCCAAGATAGAAGATGACCTGAAATTTAATTATCTCAAAAATAACCAGAACAACAATTTCATCGAAATTAAACCTTCTGCATAATACACATGCAAATAATGACGATAAAATTCAATAAAATTTACTTCAACGTCACGGAGACTCAGATTAACGGTACAATCCCTGGAATATCCGATCTAAGATCACCTCAATAACGCGCATAAGACTATAAGCCACATTGTAGCTAACCAACGATGAGATGGATTAACCTCGCCAACTTTGAGATACATCACAAAGGGTTAAGCTCCAAGCTCTTATCTTCGTCACTTCTTTATCCTTGCACATAGAATGTTTGAGGTGATATCGGGGAAAAATGGTTTAGATCTAATTCGCATCTCCGGAGATCGAATTTAGATCTAAGTAGATCTAAGTAGATCTAAATTTTGGGAAATCGTAGATCTACCTAGATCTACCTAGATCTCCAAAGATTTTCGTAGATCTACGTAGCTTCGAATTGATCTACTGTCATGTTCGAATGCCCATGCTTCTTAGATCTATGTATATCCACCCAGATATCGTTAGATCTACTTTAGATCTAGGTAGATCTTATACTTTCGATCTAGGTAGATCTGAGATGAGTAGATGGAATAATTGCAGCAAAACGTTGTTGCTCATTGAAGCCAAGTAGATCTACTCGGATCTGAGTAGTTCTGGTACCGTATTTGGAAATATTTCAAGTCTGTCTGGACTGATTGGACCATATGCCAGAAACGCACGTACTTTCAGAAGGCGCCTTAGCTCATCTAGTACGGTACAGGTTTGGTAATCCGAAGTTCCAGGGTTCGATTCCGATTTGTTCGATTTTCACAATTTTTTTTTTTTCATTTTTTTTCCTTACTCGTATTCACGATCAAGAGACTCGGTAGAGTCTCGCGCCAAGTACATTAAAAAAAATTTTTTAAACGCCGCGCGTAGACTCACCGAGTCTATTTACCCGAACGGGAGCTATTCGCGGTGGTGGGGGTAATCAGAATCTCTGTTTTCTTCCATTTAGCGACCTCCATGGGTCTGGAGAATTATTATATTAGATTGTCGGTACGAAAAGCTTTCATTTGAGCCCTATTTCGATTGAATCCGTGCACGTAAAGATAAGATATGAGTAATTGAAAGATCTGACAGGTCCGTTTCACTCGATTATTTTTCGTCGTCGTCGTCTCCTCCGGACTTTGCCACGGCCTATGAGTATAAAAATCAGAGAAGAGCGGCGGTATCTAGTAGATAGACTACGCAGAGAGCAGACGAGAAGAGAGAGTACCCTCAGTCAGTGGCTAGGTGGCGCCGTTGTCGAGATTGAATTCGGCAAATTTTTCCGCCTCTTTCTTTTATTATCCGATTGATGAGTCTTGCGCGAAGTATTTTCATTCATATACGTATATCGACCACTCGATAGTCGGGACTCGGGACAACAGCGATCCGAGTACCTGGCATTGGCCGCCGGAATCACGAGTTTAAGATCGAATCGAGAATGTAGACAAGCCGCCATCTTTAAATGTAACAGATCGAGAATCGATTGACCGAAACTGCTAGCTATAGCGTGTTCGCGTCGGCTGCTTCGGTTTGACATTTCATTCCACTCGTTATCACTACGTGATATTGAGATACATGATGTGATGTGAGAGTCATTACCGACAAAGTGAAACAAGATGGGCTTTGAAGTTTATGTATTCAGCTCGACATCGTATGGAAATCGCGAGCCTGTTTCATGGAAAAATCAAGTTATGAGGTTATCAGAGTCAATCAATTAGATCAATCACAAAGCCTTAGGTATATTGGTCGTTTATACATTGATTATATGTTCATGATCCAGGTGCTAAATATCAAGAGACTTTGTAGAGTATCGAGGCAAGTACATTACGAACAAAAAAAATTGTGTGAGTTCCGGAGGGACTATTTCGTGGACGAGCTATTGATATATCGACGCATCCTGAGAAAGCAGATGAATTTCAGCGGGAAGTCTAGAGCAGACGAGTTGAAATATGCTTTGAGACAAGTATATAGGTCCGTAACACTTCATACAGAGTTTTCTGAGTTACGTGTGAGTTCTGGACTGTCCGCCGAATACGTCCATCAATTGTTTGATCGCTTTGATTATAGTTATCGCACGCCTACTTATAGCTCTATGGAAGAAATGTGTACGTTGCGGTATACTCAGGGAGTTTGCTTCGATGACTCAGCTTTTAATTTTCACATCACGGCATACTTATTAGACTACTGGAGTTACGCGACTTGAAATCATCGGGTTCTAACTTCTAAGAATACCTTGGTGGACCGGATGGAACAGACGAATCTTGCCATGCAATTTATAACAGAAGCACTATCCCGGAAGCCTTTATTGAGTGAATACCAATGATTATTTATACACTGATTTTCAGACTTTCTTACTGTGAACATTTTTTAAGATTTAATTTGTAATGAGCAGTGACTATAACCCTACCTGTAAGTAACTCCGCTGTGGCCGCTCCCAAGCCCGGATGAGAAGGGAGGAGGGCCGCGCACAGGGTTCCACGTTGCGAATATTTACTATGAATGATTTTGACGGATCAATTTATGCAACCCAATAAGGGTTAATATTTCACGTGTGCTCCTAAGCAAGAGTCAGAGTTATAGAAATCAACTGGACATACATTTACGCGTTCTCATCAACATTTCCGACAATATTTTGCGTTTTACGGCGCTTATTAACAAAAAATTCAAGATTTTTCACCGTCTATCCAATGGGATATACTCAATAGAAATAATCGGTCAGAAAAATACTGACAACCGAGCGAGCATAGCGAGTGAGGATCTACGAAGACCCCATCGAGCAAGCACAGCGAGCTAGCGCAGTTAGCAGCAAGTAAAAAAAATATACAAAAAGTAGTGATATCCCCCAAAAAGCACCTCTGGTGCAAAAACCTTTCGCCAAGTACATTAATGTGGTCCACCCACAAAATTTACCAACCAAATTCTTTCACACAAAATCTGTCTTTAAAAATACCCACCAACAAAAATTCGTCTTCCACAAAAAGTCTTCTTCCAAAAATTCGTTTTCAACAAAAGTCGTCCTTCAAAAAAATCTCTGTAAAAGGATTGATATCAAATACAAGTACCAAGTACAAAAAAAAAAAGAAAAATCAAACCATATACCGTTGTGCTCGTTCGCTCGCTACGCTCGCTCACTCGATTGGGTTTTCATAATTTGTGAGGAGAAAAATTCGGAGCATGAGTTTCGAGAAGAGAAAATTTTCGAAAGAAAAAATTGAGGGAGTGGTACTTGGCGGGCCTTCATAGCGAGATAAAAAAATGTGACTTGTAGACCTCAGTGGTCACTCTTCCACTCACTCACACCTGGCCCGCAAGTACCACTCCCTCAATTTTTTCTTTCGAAAATTTTCTCTTCTCGAAACTCATGCTCCCAATTTTTCTCCTCACAAATTATGAAAACCCAATCGAGTGAGCGAGCGTAGCGAGCGAACGAGCACAACGGTATATGGTTTGATTTTTCTTTTTTTTGTACTTGGTACTTGTATTTGATATCAATCCTTTTACAGAGATTTTTTTGAAGGACGACTTTTGTTGAAAACGAATTTTTGGAAGAAGACTTTTTGTGAAGGTCTTTTACTCTAGTTATCACAAAACGAGGAACGTATGAATACAGAAAAACGCTATTTTATTGGATAAAAGATCGTGCATTTCGAAAATTCTTCTTCACTGACCAGTTTAAAACCTGACAACCTGGAATCGTGTTCTATAAAGAAAAATCGTATTCCCAAAACCGTGTGATAAATGACTTTTTGGCAATTTTGAAATTTTTCACATTTCAAGGCCTATAAAACTCCTTTAGAATCTGCGACTAATTAAAATAGAGCCTTTCGATTAGAATTGATGAATCAAAAAAAAGGGCTTCGTTTTGAGAACGGTAAAGAAAAAAGAATCGTGAAATTTGATAATCAGGTTGAATTCGCAATTAGTCGTAACCCAGTATCTGGGTACAAGGCCTTTGAGAAAAATCTTGCGTAACTCAACGCTCTTTACGTCGTCTGTCAATGTCCTCTAAATTGCGATTGCGCAACTGATTCGTACATACGTGTGGAATAGTTTGATACTTACGTAGGTACGAAGAGAAGAAGAAAAAAAATGATAATTCTACACACGTGTTGATGCAAAATGAATTTTGCATTCGAAATCGTTCGGATATGGAGCGCGTTAATTCGATACCATCCGCGAGACAATGCGAGTAGATATACGGTTTCTCTCTTTCATTTTTCTTTCACGTTCGCAGATATTTCACCGGTGCTTATTAGCGTCAACCGGTCCCTCTGCTCTTGGTATTAATAACACAGTTAAAAACCTATTTTAATAACACATCAAAAACGCGAGACCGCGAGGTAGGAACAGTATTTTTAATATATTGCTAACTTCTTACGTAACGTTGACACTGCCACTAGATTATCCACCAAGGTTAACGTTCTCAAGAAAAACCAAAAGCACATGTCACTCATCTTGGAGCCTATTTGCACTTTGACGTTTCTATCAAACGACGAAATTAGATTCCATAAGAATTTTTCTGTTTTTTTTTTTTAATTTAATTGTTATTCAAACACTTATTTCGGTGACAATTAGATGAAAAATAGTATTGAATCATTGAAAATTCTTATGATTGCTTTTATTATATTATTTTATTGACGATTTGACGTCATTATTCATTTTATAGTATTTTCTTTATAATTTTTCATCTCTGTTACTGTACAGTTTTTTGGATCATTCAAGGTTAGATCGTAACGATCTTATTACTCTTTTTTTCATTCATTCATATTGTGAATTTCATATTTATTGTTCCTTTTGTTCGAGAAAAATTGTGCGAAATTATTGTGATAATCTGGGACTTAAAATTCCGCCATTTATAGTCATAGAAAATCTTGATTTATTTGATAATTTGTAAAATTTAACTTCAATTTTTCAGAGATCCTTATTTTATTATCTCGTATAAGAAAAAATCCTGTAAAATCGTCAAGAATCGGAATTTTGTCGTAAAACTTTGAATTATTGTTATAAAAAAAATTATGAAAATCGATTTTGATTCTGTAGAAAATCGAATAAGAACCAGATAATTACAGTCTCGTTCAATAACTGGGACAGAGTGACTAACTACGCCTTTCTTATTTTGAAATATGTATTAAAACGGGTTTTTCAATTTCACTTTTTTGTTACATCCAATTTATAAACGATGAAGAAAATCGAACATTAATTTGTTTCACACGCGAATTAATTGAAGACGATATTCGATTTCGTAAAAAAAAAGAAGAAAAAAGGGGGAAGAAGATTGAACGAGCTTTTGGGAATCCACCTTACGCACAAATTTAAACATCAGTTATGCAGCGTTGGAGGGGCAGGGGGGTACAGGCAGATAGTAGATTAATCTCTCAAAGTTAAAAGCTGGCTGAGATCGTGTCTTCATAAAGTGGCAGAATAATAAAATTAAGAGTTTAAACGTTTTTCCACTTTTTTTCTCAAAGTAGAAAAAAAAAACAACATATGTGACAGTAAAATTATTTCATCGCGGTTGTGAGACTCCAGGTTTCATATCTTTCGAAATAACCGCGAGCCCCGCGGATACAAAGTAGAGGCAGAAATTCCATTCTTTCATTTTTTTCTTACACCATAATTCCTGACGGGTGACAAATTAAATTATCCTCTAATTTTAGCACAAGTTAAATTTCAAATAAAACGTTCTCATATTATCTCGACATTTATCCGTTTCACACGCTCCGTTTGCATCGGGATGTTAATCTGCGTGATTCGCGAATTATTATCACAGTCTCGCTCGCATAAATCTTATCACAGTTTTTTAATCATCGCCAGGCTCATCAGACGCCCAATTGGAGCAGTTTTCATCTCATCTTTATCTATTTTCGCTTCGATTAACGCGACTAGATTATCAACGATAATTATTCGCGAATAGACACGCGGAATACCGCTAGGCAAGGTTGATCTCGGGTCACAGGCCACAGCCTGGGGATTTTATTCACCTAGTCCCTGGAAATTGTTACGCTATCGGAATTTCTACGGTTTTATACAGGGTGATTCGCGATTTTTTAAACGATATTTTTTTTTTCAAAATTTACACATTTCGACACAATTATACAATCTAATCGATAATGTGTTCTTCCTGAAGTTATTTATTTTTTTCATTAGTTCCTTCTTGCCTAACAATTTAATTTTCTTCTATTCAGTTGAGGAAGTCAGTGAGAAAAGTGGTTTTTGGTGTAAAAAAAGTAGCCTGTGTAAATTATTTTCCTAGAACATAGGAAGGGACACGAAGTATAAAAAAAATGTCAAGATTTTCCATGCATCCTTTTTTCTCGGCGAAATAAGAAAATTTCCATTTTTTACAAAATCAAAATTGAATTTCATGAATTTTTGTGTGATAGTAAAAAACTTGTTCGACAAAATTGCGACTCTTGATGATTGTTTGAAACTTTTATACTGAGAAATAAGAAAATATGAATATCTGAAAAATTGAGGTTGGATTTTACCAATTTTCGTTAAATGAAATAAGATTCTCTAATACTGTCTTATATGTTAGATTTTTCTACGAATAAATTTTCCACCGAATTTTTATAAAAGAATTGAAAAAGTAGAATCATAAAAATTTCAATTTCCAGAATTTCATGCAGTAAAACCCATTTCTGAATCACCCTGTACACGATATCGTTGGATCCCGGATTCAAGACTCAGAATTCCATTTCCTGCCTCAAGCGTTACAGAAATTCAGTGACATATATTCGCGTTGAATTTGATCCTCTAGAATCTATAATATAATATATCTGATAAGATAAAACAAATCAAATGTCAAAAATGATTAGACAGGCATAGTTTGCGAACCGTTTCCCCCTCCCCTCTCCCCCTAGTTTTATTTTTCACTTATCATACCCGGTACAGTTTCAAAATCTCTGATCTCATTCATCTCATCGAATGCGTTTCTTAACGCCCGAAACGTTATGCCTACTCATGAAATTAGATTAGGCCTAGCGCAGATATCGAATCGGCGGGGGGGTGTTTTATCTAGAGTAGGGTGAAATTGGGATCATCGCGCTCGAGAAGATATCTATCTCTGCGGGTTAAATTCTCGGCGAGTGCGTATAAATGCCTCCGTGTGCGGCTATGCCGCGTGATTTTGCGGTATCGGTAAATCAGTCAGGCAGTAACCGAAGTGAAAAATTGAATGTGGGATTTTCTCACGAGGAGGTTAAGGGGATCGGTACAGCGCGATTCAACAAAATCTCCATACTCTATATCTCATCCAAAGTTCATTTTTTTTAAAAGTCACTTGTCGTAAGAATTCAGGCACACGTTTGATCCGATTATGTCCCTCGACGTCTCATTTTCTTTGCAGAGCAATTCTTCATCGTGTGAATCAGGGAAATTGAAGAAAAAAATTTTTGGACCAAGTTATCAGCAAAATAGTGACTAGATTGTCGTTAAACGATTCGATAACTGACCATAACTTGCCACAGGATTTTTTTCCCTCAGTTTCCCTCATTCATACGATGAAGAATTGCTCTCCGAAGAAAATGAAATGTCGAAAGACGTAATCGGATCGAAACCTTACGACAAGTGATTGAAAAAAAGTCAATTTTCCCGTTCTGTGATGAACTTTTGATGGGATATTGATTATTTTTGAAGTGCGTAGAATTTGAAAAGAATTTTCGTTAATTTTCTAAAAGTGACACGAAAACTCGGATAGCATTTTTCTGCGCCATTTTCACTGAACAATTTTCTCTTCTTCTCATATTGCGTGTAAAAATGAGGATAGGGTCTACACAACCAAGAAGGAACTCGATTGGATTCGGGACAGTACAGGGACATAAATTTAGACGCTAGATCCAGGATTCCATGTGAAATAGAAGGAAATACCCGGGGCTCTAAATGCACTTATGGCAGAGTCTGATTCGACGCTCATATCTCACCCGGTCTCGTATATCTCGGTTGAAACGCCTCGGGCTGTCATCGCAAAGTTGAAGTGAAAGAACGGCCTAGACTTCAGCCAACTGAACGCGGGTCAAGTTATTCCATGGACCGTTTCTGCTGTCAGTCTCATCTTCAAAGAAACCACAATAGGGGGAACCAAAAAAAAAAAAAAAAAAAAAAACGTTGAACTGAGTGTGAATTGGAATTATTGTTATTTTTTCTAATTCACAATTATAGACGGTCCGAGGCAGAATGGCGGAATAACCGCGAGCTTTTTATCGATAGATTCGATCATTAACCCGGAGGAATCGCGTCGCGTGATTCATAATCTGACCGCGCTGCGATCATCGTCTATGATTAATTACAAAGATACGCAGTTTCGAGTTTTACAGGGTTTTTCTTTTTCACTTTTTGGAACTTTTACCGGATAAAATCAGATATTGAATTTCATAGAATTAAGATTCATACACTAAAATTATGAACTTTAGCTTGGAAATTAATTTTTCATTTCCAAGAGCTTCAAAATCAAGATAAATCTGTTAGAATTTCCTCGATTTCGCTCTACCCTGCGGCTAGTTTTTTTCGGTTGAATTAATCTGCGCGATTCTGTTGTTCAGTATTTAATTTTAGAAGATTACATCGACGTCGACTAGGATAAAAAAAAAAATAGCGATATTAATTAAACTTAGTATTGAAGAAAAATGAATAATTGTCAGGGTTCAATTTTAGTCTATAGTCTAGGTATAGAAGAAAATCGACCAAATCTGATGGATTTTTCTTCATTTTGAAGAACTTCGAATTGATTATATTTAATTATAAATAATGAAATTTGAAGCTTTGGCTGATTATCGTAATTAATGATCCAGCGAATTCAATTAATACTCAATATTTGATTATCCCATATATCATCTATATTGAGTCTCTTCGAACGTTATTTTTATATTCTAAAAACGTTATCACAAATGAATATAAATATTTATTGTTTAAACTGTTGAATTTAAAATTATTATGAAGACAATGACAATTTTAACAAAAGTCTTTCACACGTTAAAATGACACATTTAGACAGAAAAATCAGTAACCTAGGAAAGGTAGAAGATATTTTTCAGAAACTATATTTATTCCCAACTACATGGTGTAGTGAACATATATTGAAATGAGACGAACGAAAACTCGTTGTGAGTTTGTAAGAATTTTTTTTTCTCTATCGGATACAGTCAATGGTGTTCCGCACTTTCATCTCGTTCCATGAGCACGTAATGGGATTGTCTATAAGGCAATTTAACATCGACTCGAATCACACGTGGCTTTCCGATAGGCCGGTACCCACGAAGCCTGTAATTATCATAACTATAGTTTAAGAACCAGTCGATTAATTACTCTCCTTCTCTGATTAGAACTATTGAACCTCAAGAAAATTTCAACGGACTGTTATTATTGCTACAACGGTTATTTTTATCTATAACTAAACCATTCCTCGCGTCGTCGTTAAATCACATTGCCCAATGCGTCTGTGCAATAAAACTCGTAAATATGTGCGCAATGTTTTTTCTACGATCTAAATATTCTATCCAAGAGGTTTAAAGGGGTGTGAATACCTTGAAATGTCGAAGAAGTCAAAAATGCTAAAGTCATTTTCCAATTTTTTTGTCCACGATGCACGAAATAATATCTATCGGTGGATCGATTCAAGTTTTTCGGCTCTCAAACTATTCAGTAAAGATGCCTTCTCAAAATGAACAGAGAACTTCTTAATCCGATCAAAATTGTATCAGTTATTCATCATTCTTTATAATAAAATAGCGTTTTTCTGTCTTCATACGGTTATTTTCATGATAACTCGAGTATAAATAAAGTTATGAAAAAGTTCTCCGTTCATATCGAAAAAGCTTCTTTACTGAACATTTTGAGACCAGAAAAACTGAAATCGGTCCACCGGTAGATTTTATTTCGTGCATCATAGACAGAAAAAAAATTCTTTCTAAAATCGTGTGAAACCCATTGAAAAGTCTGAAAAAATGTCTTTCGGTGGTTTTGACTCTTGTGACATTTTAAGGTGCGTATGTTCCTCCTTAATTGAAAATTACCTGAAATCAGCAACTGCGGGATAATCAAACTTTTCTCACGGTCAGAATCATTACACCGATTCAATCGGAAGCCACGTAAAAGTCCAATAACGTTTGAACAGACTTTCGCGGGCTAGTGAAAACGGCACGTTGCGCGTGTCTCGGTCGGCCGTTGCCGGAGCGTCACGGATTTCGCGACAGTAGTAGACGGCGCGCACTGCCAGACTGGCGGTGTCAACACTAGTAGTAAACGTGGGGCTGGCTTCTGGCGCATGTCGTGCGGAGTGGACGAGACCCGGCCTGATACCGAGTGGCTTGAATACTTTTCCAACTTCCCGTTTCTCTGTTTTCATTTCAAATTTGGATCAATCGACGCGGCTTTTCCAAACTCAGAACGGATCAGATTCTGGCTTCGATCGGTTCGGTGCTTTTCGAATAATTTAAATCTTGAGAACTGATCAACGAATTTGAACGAAACTTGGTACCACATGGTTTTTTGTATCGCTGATCACGAATCTGAAGTCAGTTCTGCAAAATTCAAAGAGGGGGATCGAATTTGTTCAGAAAAACACCAAAAACGTTCTAAATCTCATGAAAATTTGTACTTGAAGGTTTTTTGGACGGCTGATTGAGAATCTGAGGAAAATTCAGAAAAGCTGTAAACAAAATAAATAATATTAGTCAACAGACTCTCACCTCACTGCCCGGTGCCTTTTCATATATGTATTGCCTATTGTCTGGTAGATCAGCGCACTTCGTTTCGATCTATGATCTAGATAATCGATCGTGGATTGTTCAACGACTATAAGCCAACGCTAAAGGCTCGTTCTGAGAATGACTGATTTCGATCTATCACGCCTCACTCACTCTTGCCTCTTGCCTCTTGCCTCTTGCCCTTGACGCCTATACACTCGATTGTCACCTGCTAACTTAGTCATTCCTCGCACGTGTTCCGCTGCTAAATGATAATTTTTATTCGGTTTCTTTTATTTGTACTAGATGGGTGAATTAGAGTTTGATAATAAGTAGACCAGATTATTTTTCTTCATTTTTTTTTCGAGTTCGTTTCGGACACTTCGGTCACAAGTTGACGGATGTCAGTCCTGAGTGTCTTGGGAGGATCTTTTTCTGGATAATGAATATCGAGGCGGGAAATAGATATTCGAATATCGCTGATTTTATTATTATTATTTATTATTATAAGAAAATAATTTTAAAAAAACACTGTCTAATTGCCTTTTTCGAAATTGCGAGGGCAAAGAATATCGATGATCATACGATTTATTTGATTTTTAATCTTGGATTTAACAATCATGGACTAGTTTCAGTTTTCTCTCCCATTTAAATGCCGTTTCTATGGTTTTGAAAAATATAGCGAAGCCCAAGACGTGATTTTGGGTTAATTATCCCCAACCCATTTCTCATATCCTATACCTACATTCGTTACTTTTTACAATTTCAATGTTTTGCAGACTAAAATGTAACCAAAAACGCCACATTTTGCATCAATAATTAACGAAGATCGATACTGAGAAACTTTCGCAAAAATAGTTCTCAAATCTTCATCAATTTAACAGAATTAAGTGGTTCTACTGAAGCTTTTCGTGACGAATTAATTACGGAAGCTCAGCGATCAGTTTGATGAATTAACTAATAACGATCACATAACAGGTGAGCTCAAAGGAGGCACTTCCGCGCCTATTATTCGAGTGAGACATTACCTCGGGTTGATCGTGCCAATAAAGTTGCGGCAGCTTTAAAGCTCCGTTGTCTCAGAGCGGTGGGGGGCAATCATATCCTCCGAAGAAAGCAATCTGGCGCTTAACTGCCGCTCGATATTCAACCATATAGAATCCAGAGGAAGATTAATTCACGAAAGCTTCATCAATCTAGATCGTAATCTGTCATTATCACTCCTATATACGACGTGTGCAAATTTATTTGCTTGGTATTCGAATTTTTGGGAGAAAAAAGCAACAATTAAAAGTTTCGTTACGATCCCAAGGACACTGAGGTCGAGCTTTTCTTGTTATTTTTTTTTATCCACAAGAAGAAGAATCTGAGGAAGTTTGAGAGTTTCATTATGACCCCGAGGACACCGAGGTCGAGCTTTACTTGTTTTTTTAACAAGAAGAAAACTTTGAGGAAAAACTTCGCATCGCAAAGTCAGCTTTGGCTCCAAAGAATGATCTAAGAGTATACTTAGCACGTATTGTCCTCCATAGTACAGGAAATTTTATCGTTGGATGCACTTCGCAAAAAGATTGTGAAAAAGGCTTATTTTTCTTTCAGACTTCCGCAAGCGTCATAAGGAAGACAGCGTTAAGATCCAGAAGTAGCCAGTACCTCGTCTGTTCAAAAGTAGTTTGAAAATTATTCGGTTGTTTTTTTGGAGGCAGGAGGTCCCTGTCTCACGGAGATAGTGAAAAGGTGCGAATGACGGATACCTAAGCGTGACTAGAATTTATTTATCGGTATTCGTAGCAGGATGTCGGTTTTTTCAACGGGGGGATACAGTTCAATAGGGGTTGAAAAGTAATTGAAAACTTTCGTGTCTGCAGATATTGAATATTGATCAATTCGAATGTAATTCTGTTTCATGATTGGCAGGCGTTGAAGCGGGGATCGACACACGTCAAATATGCAGCATAAGGTTACGTCAAGACGGTATTCACCGAGTCGTGCAATTATACTGATTGCAGGTTCGCCCACCGCAAGAATAAAAAAAAAGCAGGTTAATACGCTGCGAAGGAACTGTCGTAATTCTGAAACTGATCATTTCGTATAGCGGATGATTGAAGGTTATTTTATTTTATTGTTTCTTCAATCACCGATATTCGAAATCACGATTTTCTATAGGTAATCTAGGTGAGTATTCTTTCAGACAAAAATAAATTTGTTATTCAAATAGTAAAAATCGAGAATATTATCAAAATTCAAACTAATCAAATGGAATTATACAAATTAATATAAATGTTGGAGAGATAGTTCAAATAATTTCAATATTTTGGTGATTTAACAAATTTTTATACTCTTTTTCAAAGCTGATACTTCATTATATGCTGAGGGATATTTTTGGAAAGAAATTATACTAAGAACTTGACGAATATCCCTGATTAATTATTATTGCAGGAACTTTTGGGCAGTAAAAAAATTGAAACAATATTTTCAGTCCGTAAGGAATTTGAAATTTGGCATGAATATTATCGATATAAGAATGTGAATGAATCAGAATGATAATATATGTGAGAAAAATTTATTGAGAATTTTTACACAGTGTAAAAATGACCAATTTTCAAGGATTTACCGTCAAAAAATAAAAATTGTCAACTTTACCATCAAGAATATTCATACATATCAAAGTTCATCATATCACAAATAATTCGAATGGCTAGAATATAATTAACTTAGGATATTAGGAATTCAAGCTCTCTAAAATAAGCCTAAACAGTGTGAAAAAAATGTAAAAAATGTAACTAACGATTATAAGTCACTCTGAAATTATCTGTCAATTTTCGCGAATTCAAGGTACATCCTGATACCCCGATGTGCACAGAGATCGTTATTTCAGCCACCTGCGTGCAACTTATTGCGAACGGCATTCCGGAGTCCGGACCACCCTGTTCGCAATTACGATACTCACTTTATGGTCATTAAGATTCTAGAAACGTTTGTCACATTATTTTCACCGGTATTTAGAGACGCGAAAAGTTGCATAAGGCGCACATAGACTCATTCTCTGAATAGGCCTAGAGGCAGGCATTAGTTAACTCGACTGGTTTTACATCCGTGAATAAAATCCTCTCAATCCAAAGAACAAATTTGGACTACATAACGCTTCTTTTTTTTTTTAGTTTTAATGTAGAAAGTACAAAAATGTTTTAAGACAACGATAATGATCGTAAGACAAAATTTTGCAATCTTATTTTACCCGGGTGACAAAGAAGAGGCATTACGACGTTCTTCTGTAACCGTGTGTAAAATTAGTGATGATTAAAACAACGTTCGCAATTAACTATATATTTAGCAATAAATTCTTCCTCGTTATCTTCCCACTCGAAATGCGATGATTATGACAAAAGTTATTGTGTCAAAAAATTCGTGATATATATCGAATACAAGACTGGAATTTTTCGAGTGTGTAATTGCGTTCCAATTTACAACCGATCAATTGACGAGGCGTGAGGTACATTGCGTCAATGTGTGCATTTAAATTAAGAATCCTATCCATCACCGTTTAATCAATTGTCTTCGGCAATCCTGCCCAGAGCGATAAAATTTTACTCTTTTATTATCGCAAACGTCGATATGAAGATACGTCAGCAGATATACGTACCCTATCAAGAGACTCAATGACTGTCTTCACTGCCCTGAAAACACTCAGACGAGATTGATACCGTTTACCCTATCCGATTCATGATTCATTCTTGATCATCACTGCATGATATGATTCGAGTGGTCAAAGGACAAAGAAGACAAGAGTTTATTAATTGTTTCACATGAAATTATTCCGTCGATCCAATACATGATATATTCTTGCACGTAAAACTTTACGATTCTACACGAAAAGATGACCACGTTATCACAGTAAATCATACGTGCTTCCTGGTGGTCCTACTTCTGTATTTTTTACACTGCAAATCAAGTCACAAGGTTGTAAATCGGAAAATAATAAAAGTCTGTGGGATCATTCGTTAACTGATTGGTTTAATAGCCCCTGTTTAATTTACTTGAATGTGTAATTGCTCCCTGAAAAAAAAAACAATGATTAATAATATGTTCTACTGTATAGTTGTAAAAAATCGTGGTTCATTAACTAATTCAAAATCAGAAACAATTGACAATTTTTTTCTGTTGGCGTGAGACTAAACATTTTTTTGTAGATCTTCTGAGACATGCAAAAATGTGTTAAGCTGAAAAAATTCTTTTTTTCAATTTCATTACTGTTCCAGAACTCGTGATAAGATTCAGAAAATAAAAAACTTACAAATTTTACGACAAACAGTACGTTTATTCATTCTTCTTTATATTTTTTATCGATGTAACGAAGCCTTTGAAATTGAGGAACTAAATTTGAACTAAGAGAACGAAATCTTATTGTTAGCTTCAAAGCTTTTATGTGATAAGATTTTTACGTACGTTATATTAACTAATAATAATCCCGTTGATTTACAATACTTTCACGTTTTCTTAATTGTCTCAAATAATGATCGATCAATATAGGGGTAATAATGAGAAAGTCAGGATTAGAACGAGATTATAACATTAGTCGCGTTCTAAACCGCGTACCAATAATCAAGAGACCACATGCGAATGTATATCCGTATGGCTCGAGGTAGTAATAAAAAGAATATAGTATATATATATATATATATATACATACTGTTGCCTGGTTTGTTAATTATCAGCCGTTTTTCTTTTTCTACTTTTTTACCGATCGTCAATCTGACAATCGGTAAATAATTAACCAATATTCGTTAACTCGAAGCTGGGAAAAAAAAAAAAATAGATCCTCAACTCGATCAACGAGGACAGGAGGAAAAGAATGATTTTAATCACCATAAAAATGAAATATAAATTGTTAACAAACCCATTGATTAATTGGTCACTAATTATGTAGCATAGTGTCTTTTTTTCATTCATTATTTTATTTCACACCGATATCATTTCTATCGTCGAGTAGATCGGAGGGTATGATTATTTTCGAATCAATATTCTATAAGAGAACAGAACAGAAAACAAAAAAACTGGTTTCGTTAATTATATACTCAACTGCTCTAGTATTATTATTTATTTTTTTTTGTTTTTTGTTTTTGTTCAGCGAGAACCGAAACTCCGCGGTTCGTCAGTTGTTCGTTATCAAACACGTTTGAAGTAACCGCTGACGAGACAGTAGTTAACGCTGCTAATTAAGAAGTCACCTGTAATTTATGGAAAGTGACTCATCCGCGTCGTGCAGTGTCATTCCTGGTTGGGGGAAATTATAAACGCTTCAAATGAGCAAAATTATTTAAGAAAAGCCGGGCCTGTCACCCACCCCCTTCGATTTGGCTGATTTTTTGTGAGCATGTTACCTACCTGGAGAGTAGTCAAAAGCCAAAATATTATGTCCCGAAAAAATTTATTGGCCGAGTTACAGTTTTTTTTCACATTTTTGACTCGAATTTGGGTATTTTCGATTATGCAAAGGTTTTTTGGACTACGTGGCTGAAAATCGGTTTCTTTATGTAAAATTGACCCAGGAACACGAATCTGGCCACAGATTTGACCTACGAGAAAAACCTACAATAATATTAGCCAAAAACACCCGAAATTGACCAAAAAAGTCCCAAATCTTGGGGAAATGGTCCAAAAAAAATGTTTTCGACTTTCTGAGGCAGCAATCTTGTAGGAAAAGAGCCAACGAATCCAATGATCACACCCCCAGATTTCTAGGACGAACCGTTCAAGAGATACGCGTTGTCAAAGTTGGAGAATCTTGTTTTTCTGGCAATAATGGACTTTTTTGACCTCTTTGGACAAATGTCCGACCTAAAGGCCTATTTTGCGGCATCCACCACGACTATCTAAATCGAGTATCAATAGGTTATTTTCATCAAATGAGATTCGTCAGATTCTGGTCAAAATAATTAAATGTACTTTTCCATGAAATAAAATAATAAGAACCCTTAAAAAGGTCCATTATTTGCAGAAAAATCAAGATTTTCCAACTTTGACAACGCGTATCTCTTGAACGGTTCGTCCTAAAAATCTGGGGGTGTGGTCATTGGATTCTTTGGCTCTTTTCCTACAAGATTGCTGCCTGAAAACATTTTTTTTGGACCATTTCCCCAAGATTTGGGACTTTTTTGGTCAATTTCGGGTGTTTTTGGCTAATATTATTGTAGGTTTTTCTCGTAGGTCAAATCTGTGGCCAGATTCGTGTTCCTGGGTCAATTTTACATAAAGAAACCGATTTTCAGCCACGTAGTACAAAAAACCTTTGCATAATCGAAAATACCCAAATTCGAGTCAAAAATGTGAAAAAAAACTGTAACTCGGCCAATAAATTTTTTCGGGACATAATATTTTGGCTTTTGACTACTCTCCAGGTAGGTAACATGCTCACAAAAAATCAGCCAAATCGAAGGGGGTGGGTGACAGGCCCGGCTTTTCTTAAATAATTTTGCTCTGTAATTTCCTACCGATATTGTCGACGGAGTAGACAGACACCAAGCATTCGCACACATAGTACAAAAAAAAAGAAAAAGAAAACAGTGATTTTAAACAGTAATAAAAGTTTGGGTGGTGGGTTTCTGAATTGGTCCCAATTTTATCCGTCAATTTTCATTAACTTTCTTCTCTGGCGCGATTGCGGCAAAACCTCTTGCAATAATATTCAACCACTTCCCGTAGACTACTGAAGTTAACTGACTTCTATCACACACTTGTTAATAACTGCAATAATTAAACGATATAGAGAAAGAAGAAAAAAAAATCCCAGGACATTGATAATAATAATAATAATATATAAATGTTGACGATTCATAGTATATATTGTATATTTCATTGAATAATATGAGATATTAATGAATGGCTGTTAACGAGGAGGGTAGAATAATATATACCATATGCACACTCACTCCGTGTATCGATAAGTCATATAATATACACCGCATATATACGACATACAAAAGCCATAAACAATAGCCGATCGATATACTCATAGTTTTAATATACATATACGAGAGTAATAAGGTGAAACGAACAAAGAGCATTGTCGAGAACGGTTGTTACAAGTAAGTCGTTCAGAACGCGCGCGCGCTGCACCCTCCTATCGCTCGAATCATGTACGAGGGAGGCATGGCTGCTGAACGACAGGTACGTTTCGCATTTTCTCGATTCTCGACACGAACAGATCCAATCGGGATCACACATCGCCTAGATAGAAGACACTAGACCACGCTTTTCGAAAATATCAAACACGCCACACGAGACACTGTTCATGTATTTTATTTTTATTTCTATCCAATGACCAGACGATTAACATAGAGCAGAATATTGTTGTGCTGCTGTAGTATCATAGATAGCTGTGTAGTCGTAGTGTCCGTAAACCTTCAAAACGCACTTCCGCTTCTTCACACATGTACTCACATTTTTATTCGTCAATTATGATAACAATAATTTGAATTCAAGAGGCTCTAGACTCCTGGTCTGGATTCATTCAGAACTTCTGCTTCTATAAAACGAGCCAAAACCTTGAATGATTCGCTCGATTTTGGTCGTAGCGAAAATTCATGCTATCAGATCACAGAGGGACCTATTTTTGACCATTTGAGACCAAGATATCAAAAATCGGACATCGAGTTTTCGATTGGTGAATCATGCTGGTTGGACTTTGAAGTTTGTGTTATCAAATCCTCGAGTTTTTACGTTATTGAAGAAGTTTTGTTGAAAACCTTGATAAACAGAGAGAGAGAGAGATCTGAAATTGGAATGTCGAAGGATCGTATCCGATTGTTTGTTGAAATTCTAGAGGGTTGATTGCTCTCCGCTTGAAATAAATTGAGTTTCGAGTTACATCACGAAAATTGCGTGCAAACAAAAGCAGAACGATTAAATTCCTTGCAATTTATTCAAAGGGAAAACCGCGCTGTTTCCTATTGGCGTCGATATTTCGCCATCCCACGTCATACTGAACATTACACACCGTTTAGCGCATGTTTAGTTTTCGTAGTTTAAATGACGCATTTTCATTCTAGTTGGATAAAACTTAAATTCCATTATTTCAGGATACGAAAAAAAGTCGGAGCCGATTTCGCTATCGAAGCACGTCGATAATTTTATCAAAGCGGGCACGCGACGCGTCGACCAGGCGAGGCGTATTGATACAATCGGTTTCTCAAAGCTTTCAGGTTGAACGTCCCGCGGGGGACGTGGATTTAGATCGCTGGCTTAAATCGGTCGCATGAGGAAGAAAAAAATCTGTCACGTGGTTACATTGCCCTTGTTAACCTAGTTCGTACTATTTGACTAATGAGCTTATCGTAGACCGTAAAGAATGTTCCAATACCATCACTCGCCAAGTCACTCACTTCGATCCAGGGTCATGTCTGATGTCCGGCCTAAAAATCGCCCGGTCGAACAGGACGAGGGCTGCTTGCATGATCCGCGCTTTAATCCGGAGAAATTTAATCGCAAACTGTGCGAAATTTTCCCCACTCTGTTCATACCGTTCATACCGTGAGCCTGCTTTCAGTTTTATTCAAATTAACCCCGGACACGCAATAATCGTCGCCTTGCCTGACCTGTCGAGGTTCAATTAACCCTGGGAGGTTGGCTTAATGAAGCAATAACTGAAACAAGCCTGATTAATTGATTGTTTGGGGAAATTGAACAAACAAAAATGCAAAGAGTATTCATTTTGGAGGTTTATTTTACAATGAATGAGCTTTTTTTAGATTATTCTCATTCAAACTCTGAGTAATTCAAGTTTCTAGTTTCTGTGCTGAAATCTGAACCCGTCCATGGTTTAAGTTGAGCTTCAAGAACGGAATAAGCATCGCCTTACAAAGGGCAGATTGCCATCGTTCCAGTGAAGGAGTCGAGCCCGAACTATAGAGCTTAAGTTTGCCGACTATCATGACTAAGGATTCTACCTCGCGGTGGTTTATCTCGACAATTAATTGCCTGGCTATGCTCGATACCCTCCCCTCGGGCTGGAATTCGGATTCTAAAGACGGTTGAGGAAAAGTTTATCATTATGAGGATAAAATAACCCCCGATATATCGATGTGTCGAAGCAAAAGCTGTTTCGATGGTCAAAACGTGGCTATCGATGATCAGCAACACCGCCACCATCAGTCATCCCCCAAACGCTACAGACAACCTCGAGGCTCTTCGGTCTGAGAGCTTTAAGCTCGAAAATTTCCCCAGCCCGGGCTGCGCGCCCTTCTATCAATGCCAGCCCTATTTCCTTCCGAGGTTCGTCCTCTCAGGGCCGGCTGAAGGTCCTTCTTCTCAGGGATTCTAAATTCCACAATATTTCTAGAGGCAGAATTTCATCAGGTTCCCCAAGAGCTTCGAGTCGATATCAACGCTGGACTAATTCTTCTTCACGTTTGATTGCTAAATTTGAGAAAAGCTTGAAGTGATATGTTTCGTTTTGACACATTTTTAGGGACTATTTTTAGAGGTTAGGGAATGTGCTGAGTCAATTATCATTGATGGTACAAGTCTTTGAATGGTTGTTGAAACAAACGAATCTTGGTAGAAATGTTTTCGATGCTTATTATGTGCATGAATTTGACCATTAATGCCACAAAAATGTACGTTTCTTCATTTTCTACTGAATCAATATTATGAATGGTCAAATTCATCTCCATTACCATCGAGCATATTTTGTGTGCTAAATTTTGTTTCCTTCTATCAGATTAAAAGTGGAGTCTCAATCCTGCAGAAAGTGTCGAAGATGCGATTAAACTTTTGAAGCTCTCGTTAAGCTCTCGAAATAATCCTAAGCAAATTAATCCTTCCTAAAAAGTCAGGGAATCCAAAAATTAGTCAGGCTAAAGTCAAGGAATATTATGAACAAAAGATTCCCAGTGATTTTTCTGTTCTTCCTCGTCCGGAAATCTTAATCAATGGAAATAGTGGCAAAACTTGTATATGTTATAGATAAGGAAACATTCTCAAAAATCATTTTCTTTCACCATTGATTCAGAGCATTATTTATTATATACTCGAATGACCACTGATTTGACCGAATTTCAGTCATGGAAAAATTCCAATTTAGTCTGCAAAGGTCAGGAGTGGCCACCACGTAGGTCCGTCCCTGAGTCTCCGCACCCTTTCCAACTGGGTCCAGGGGCTCTGCCAAAATCCAGAGTCCCGGGAATCGTATCAAGGCCACGCCGCGACCTCCGACGCTGGGACTCCGCGTCGCCGACTTTGTCATACTTCTCCCAATATCATCCCCGAATGGTTATCCACCCAAAAAGAAGATTCGTCGGCGTCCATATCGCCTCAATTTCGAAGAATCATGGACTGAGGACCCGGAGGTTCTCCGCCTCGAAGAAGAGGAGCGAAGGCTCCTCCGATACCCAGTCGCGATTGATACCAGCCCATACAGCACGCAACGTTTCAGAAATGTCTCAGAAACATTGCTAATTCTCATTTTCGTTGCATTGCACTGCAATGTTGCTGAAAGATCTCTCCAATCTATCTTTTGCAACATTGCAGACGCAATATTACGGCAATGTTCCTGCAATATAACCCTCAATGTATTCATATTATACAGTGTCAGAAACATTTTTCGTGCGGGAATAAGTCGTTAAATTCCACGCTAACTAGCAAAAAATCGTCACCCTGCATTTTTACAACCACACAGATTAATAATATTCACGTATCATAAAATATGAAGCTCTGAGGACAAATCACTAAAAGATGTACGTACTTTCAATAGTCGGTTTGGCGCAGTGGGTAGAGCGGGGCATTCGTAAGATCAAGAGAAGGAAAGTTTCATAGTTCGAATCCCGGTCCGATCTCGCGGTTATTTTTTTTTTCCACGAAAAATACGTTACAGCGGCGGTGTACAGTCAATTATGAGTCCTCCGTCCTGTCGAACCACGTAAATTTGCTTTTTCTACTATTATTGTAATATGTAACATAGGCGGACATTCAGACATTGCTACAACGTTGCACAGAGGTTCCAGCAACATTACGCAATCATACTGCAACATTACCAATATTGCAAAGTTATGTTGCTGCAACAGTGCTGCAACATCTCGGTGCTGTATGGGAGGAAACGTTGGGTGACGACGTTTCACCTCCACGACGGGAACGTCTCTGTCATATCACGATATAGGGATAGTCCGTCCGTAGAATCCAATCACTATTAAACGGATTACGCTAACCCAAGAGCAGCAGCGACTACACCCCCGCGTACATAGCCGCCGACTATTATCCCAGTTATGTGTATCCGTGGGAGGGTTTGTGTGCCCTAGACCGACCAGCCCCTGTATATTTGTTTACATAACAGCGTCGTAAAGCTACGTTTATCCGGCCACCGTCTGGATACGCGGGGAGGGAAAATCTTTTCTACCACACATGCATTGAAAACTCGTACTTTTTGCCCTCCTCAATGAGGGGGTGTACACACCTTTAGATGGGTGAAGCTTCTCAGGAAGCAATAATTGTTTTTCTCGGATTGGGTCATTTTGGTCTCAAATTATTCATAAAACATATCTGCATAGAACTTTTTGATATGTCAATTATTAAAAATGTAAAATTAGCAAAGCAAAAACTGTAAAATCTGAATAACTTTGCCGAATCTTCCAACATCAAAAAGTTCTATGCTCATTTGATAGAAATATCTTTTATGAACAATTTGAGACCAAAATGACCTGGATCGGTCCAACGGTGCTGCTGATTCCGTGCATCAACCGACTAATTTTGTAACTTCTGTTAGCTGAAAGTAATACCTCATGTAAAATATGGATAATGAGCGCTAAACCATCCTCAAACATCATGATTTTTTTTCCGACTCTCCGATTGGAGAAAAAAAATTATTTCTTCCTGAGAATTTTTACCTATTTAAGGGTGTGTGTGGGGTAGTCCAAATGAAAGTGAACAGAGTTTGACCCCGACCCTCACCGAATTGGTCGCCGATTTTTTTCCGTATTCTACTCCATAAAAGGTACGCTTTCCGATTTTTCTTAGATTTTTTAGACCCATGGCTCGGTCGCGGCGATTTTTTCAAGTTTTTCCATCAATCTAACGCAACTCTGAAGTCTTACATTTTATCGCAAATTCACAGAGGAAAAAAAGTTTAGTTTTCTTCTGATCTTCACAAAAATATTTTTTTACGAATTTTCAGTGCATGCTAAATCGCGGATTTCGACGAAAAACGCACAAAAATTGAGTTATCTCGGAAAACCCGTTTTAAAATTTTTTTAAATTTTTTGTCAATTTTCTTTGGTCAAAAACACACAACTTTTGTATGAAACATATTTTGGGCACGGCCTTCATTCGGGAGCTACGCCTTGTTTTATGTGATAATATAAGTAAAGTACGTAAATCAATTTTTGTTCAATATTTCGTATAAATCACTCGAGGTCAAACCGTGAGTTTTGAATGTGGTCAAAAATTTTCTTGAACATAAAATAGAACATTGAAAATCATAATTGAAATAGTACATTGTGTATCAAGGGTACAAAGTACTATTTTTCGAGTGTACTGCAATCACACTCGCCAAAATAGAGTTGCGCCCGTGATGCACACGATTTTTTTCTCAACACCTGGTCTGCAGAAATGCCTCTTTTCAGACCGAGTGCGCGGGCGCAAAACAGCACTTTGCGCCCGAGGGCCGAAAAGATCTGTTTTGCGCCCGCTCAAGAGGTATGAAAAGTGGCATTTTGCGACCGGTGTAAGAAAAGAAAGTGAAGTACACATGCAAATCCAACTGTCACGGGTTTCATCTACGTGCCAAAGCTGAAATTCTATCGGATAAAAAGATTTAAATTGATTCCCTACCGTAAAGTCGACACTAACCACGATTAGTGAACGTCATAAGTAATCACTGTAAGACCACTGATCTTGGGCTAATCAGAAAACGAATGAAACAAATTATTATAGAGATTTCAGGATACTAAAGTGTTTTGACTCTTGGAACATTGAGTTTGTAAACACTCAATCGTGTGTCGAAGTTGATGACGAATAAAGTGATTTTGATTTTAGGTATGGAACACACAATTTGGGGTCGAATCCGCCTAAAGTAATTTATACGGAAAATTAAAAAAAAAATTTATTCACGTACTTTACTGATATTATCACATAAAACAAGGCGTAGCTCCCGAACGAAGGCCGTGCACAAAATATGTTTTATACAAAAGTGGTGTGTTTTTGACCAAAGAAAAATGACAAAAAATGTCAAAATTTTTGAAAACGGGTTTTCCGAGATAACTCAATTTTTGTGCTTTTTTCATCGAAATCAACGATTTAGTTTGCTCTGAAAATTCGTGAAAAAATATTTTTGTAAAGATCAGAAGAAAACTAAACTTTTTCTCCTTTATGACTTTGCGATAAAATGTAAGATTTCAGAGTTACATTAGGTTAATGCAAAAACTCTGAAAAATCGCCGTGACCGAACGATGAGTCTAAAAAATCTAAGAAAAATCGGCAAGTGTACCTGTTGTAGAGTAGAATACGGAAAAAAATTGGCGACCAATTCGGTGAGGGTCGGGGTCAAACTCTGTTCACGTTCATTTGGACTACCCCGTGTACATCCCCTTAACGGGATGGAAGTCACAGTTTTTTTACCCGGGAAAAAAACTTGCCAGCGGGAAAAAAAACTCTGACAGCAGGGAAAAAAGTCTCATAACCATAGTAACGGTGAAATAAACCAAGATCGCCGTTCTCGTGGTTCTAACCTCACTTTCACTCGTTTTTATTGCATATGTGGTAGAAAATAACACATGTGCCGTATGAAGGAAGCAGGCGCTCGACAAAAAACGCCTGCTTTCTCTCCTTGGCGGAAAATATACTATTTTTCGCGTTCTGTAATGCATCAGGTTTTTTTTCCACGCATTGCATGCAAAATGAGCGAGGATGGATGGCACTCGCGCGATTAACTGGCTAATTTTTCTCGTCCCCATTTCGGCAAGCGAAATTGGGTCGTTTCTAGCTTCCCTGTTTGATAGGAAAAATCCCGGTGGCACCTGTCCGTGATAGGTAAAAGCTCAGGGGTTTAGTTGGGGGAGGCAGAGGCACCAGCCTTGGGAACTCGGATGTGTAATATCCGAGCTGCAGAACGTGATGAGAAATGGGAAATAAATACGAGTAAAGGTGATCTGTCATCCGGACACGAAGTTCAATTACGGTACGCTTCACTAGTTCTCACAATTACTATGGGATGAAAAAGAAAAACCAAAAAGTTACTGACACACTTGAATTACATCCGTAGCAATTAATTATACCTACCGTGGTTTCAATTAGCGAGTTTGAATATAGTTAATTACAATTCGCGTCTGCGATTTTATGTGGGGGATTCCACGTCAAATCGACCGAAAAAACGAGATTTTCTCCCTGACCCCTTTTGATTTGCTTGTCCTTTCCCACAGTCAAACTACATGTTAGAAGGATGAACTGTGATTTTTTCCAGATTTTTTCGACTTCTCATTCCATTGTGAAAAATCATCGAATAAATTGATTTTCAATTTTTTTCAATTTTTCGCACCTTCATAGCTCAAAACGTGAGCGATGTATGAAAAAACTTCCAATACAAAAATGTTGGGTTTTTTTTGTGAACTTTTCGAGAGTATTTTTATCAGATTTTTAATACCGCGTTCAAGTGTAGTTTTAATACAAAATGAGTGTAAATCATTCATAACTCAGAAAGGCCCTAATCGAATTGGCTGACATTTTTACACAGCATGTCTTTTTCAATGCCAAAGGTTGTCTGAAAATTTCATAGTGGGCCAAGTAGTGGTTTAGAAAATACGTTGAAAAATGTTCACATAATGGTGAAAATTCCGCGATTATGAGGTCGCAAAAAAATGTTTTGGCCACGATTCGAAAATTCAAGATCAATATTTATTCTTCTTGTTTGCTTACTCGCGATCGACCTTGAATTTTTGAACTGTGGCCTAAAAAAACTTTTTTGCGACCTCACAATCGCCGAATTTTCGCCGTTATGCGAATATTTGTTGATGCATCTTCTGAACCACTGCTCGGCCCACTATGAAATTTTCAGACAACTTTTGGCATTGAGAAAGACATGCTGTGTGGAAATTTCAGCCAATTCGATTGGGCACTTTTTTGTTACTGAAGGTTTTCGTGGATTTATCACCAAAACCGCAGTTTTGAGAAGCACAAAAAATAGCAAAAAATTATCTTCGGAAATTTCAAAGAAATACGCGAAACTTTTGTATGAAACGTTTTTTCATTGTTCTTCTGGATTCCACGCTATGTTGGCTTGAAAAATCGGAGAAACGTGAAAAGCTGATTATTTGACCAGTTGTAGTCAGAAAATACTCGGTCAAAAAAATCTGAAAAAATTCACAGTAGATCCTTTCAACGTGTACTTCGACTGTGTGAAGGGGCAAACAAATCAAAAGGGGTCAGGGAAATCGACCGGTCGATTTGACGTGGAATCCCCCATGTATATCCTCGAGACTTCCACGAGGATAAAAAAACATCGAGGTTATGATTCTGAGTATTTATTGAAGCTTTTTTTGTTCACTTTTGTCAAATCGTTTTTTGTTCATTTGAGGAGAAACTCAACAGGTTTCTTGAGCCTTTTTTTCGTTCAGACCAGTTACTAAAAAATTAGTTGGAATTCAAAAATCCTTTCACCGATTTTATAGGCTATGGAATGAATGTCAATGGTTCAGAGCTTTGAAAGTTGATTTATAGAAAAGAGACTGGAAACGTTCTCTGCTTTTTCATGGTTGTGATTCTGCAAACAAAAATTGGAAAAATTCGCCCTTTTCAGAGATTTATTAGTATCCGTAATAGATTAAAATCGTGATCATGAAAAGTTTAGCCTTCAGAAGCTCTCAGAAAATTTCTATCAAGAGAAATTCAAACACTATTCTCACGTCGTTGATCATTATCCAAGCTTCCACTAGATTTTTGGAGCTGCTTTTCTGTTTTGGATATTATATAACAAATACGTTATATTTGACGTCAAGTTATACCTCGACTCCGTTTTGTGCGGTGATTCTCCATCCTGCTAGAACTGTGGTCGCCGTATTTATTGGCGGTCTTCGCAAGCTCGACTTCCGTCGCGTCCAACGGCCACAATTTCCAAGATAAATTGGATCTTTTTCTTCCAGGATGAAGCATAGGTTGTGTACTTTCGAATCCCTCTGGCCAATCCGGCTTCCCTTTATTCTGCACAAAGTAACTGCATTTAAAAAATCGAAGTTCACGTTTTCCTCTGATGATGTGATTAGGAACGATTGACGGAGGCCTCGCGGGGACATCGTTTGTCCTCGTTGCTCCTGTTCCCAACAACCTTCGGGGGTCCATTGGTTCCAGGCACTTTCGAGTACTTCGCATGGTAAAATGGCTTCGATCAGTCGTTGATGACACCGCGTATATTCACCGCGGGATGGTAGGGGGTTGTTTTATATTCCGGCAGCATATTGGCGGGACGTATTTATGCCGGGAACTCGGTGCCGAGGTACGGCGCTATTGGAAAATTCTTCCCGCAAATTATACCCGCACTAAAGTGATAAACTTTCGACTTTGGACTCGCCCTCGTATAACTTCTGATCGAGGTCGATTCGGTTCGGTTCGCGAAGTTGAATTTATTGTTTCGCCGCATCCCCGCTAATTGAACCGTAGATACGGACCGCAAATCGCGAAAATCATCCCTCCTCTTCTTCTATTCAACCTGGATCACCGCATTTTCTCGATGCTTGACGCTCTTGACCATGGAGGGAGAAAATAATTGCGGGAAAAAACGCCGGGTGGGGGATGAAAAGAGCTGCGTATTTTAATTATTTCCCCCCTTTAGTTTCTCTCCTGACATCCTGAGGGTATCAAGACGTCGTTTTCTCACTTTCGCAAAAGCTCGCGCCGTCTATTCATGAATATTCTCGATTGTTGTGCAGAAATATATCCAACAGTACCGCAGGAAACGGATGCAATTACACAGAGGCTGCGAAGAAGAAACCGAAGATTCGACAAAAGGTCTCACAGAAACTGTCCCTGGATATGACAGATTCTGATTAAAAGAGCGCGAAGGCGGGACATTTAAATTTGGTATATTATACAAGGGAGGGAAAACGAGACCCGAAAGAATCCGACTATTTATTCAAGCACACGTTGCGCCTCACCTCTCGAGGGGGCGAGTGAAACATTATGCAAAATAGGCTCTGGTCAGGATTATCCGACCCCCCAGAGAAAACAGACCGCTGCCAATTGGCGGACATCTCAATTAATCAGCGAAGGTTCATTATTGGCCACTTATGTTATGGCCACGATATGTGTACTGATTGGAGTACTTGATTAAAAATAATAAATTTATCTTGCGAAGTACGATCTCGTTATGAATGCTGAATCAGGGTTCATTTGAGCTTGACATATCGACGGCAGTATGGAAGAACGTGACATATCAAATTGTGCCACAAGAACGAGACATTTCAAATTATTGACGAAAAGGGTCGTATGTCCTATGTTTCAGCGTAGAAGATACGACCTTCTTCATTCAAAATCTGAGATGTCATGTTTTTCTAGCACAATTTGAGATGTCACGTTTTTCCATACTGTCAACGATATGTAGATGCAGCCAAGAGAATTATCGCCGAGACGAAAACGAATGAATATCTCATAGTACAGGATCAATTAGTGAAGGGTGATACCGTTAAATATTGACAAATCTATTCTCCTCTAAGATATGTGTGCACTGTGCATCCGCCAGTCTGTTTTCCACCCAGCTCTTTCAAACCCTGCACTCGAGCTCACCTTGTTTAGCCGTACACAAGTGGAACAGTGGAGACTCGCCCCAAAGCGCTGCGACTTCTGAACGATACTTGACTCTCTCATACGCTGGTGTTAGAGTTATAGTCGTGTATTTGAGTTCATCAAAGCCGAAAGAGCCTGCAGCTGAAATCTAACTGCATTCCTCATTTCGGTAGTGACGTTATTCACGCGGAGCTTTCAGAGTGCCGGACTGCACCGCTCTTAAAATTAAACGTCTCGCATTGCATTATGCATATCAGACGTCTGGAGTCGCGTCTCGAGTTTGTATGATAATTATTTGAGAAAAGAATCGCACTTGACGGTTTCTCTAGAGATTTCGAGTATATTGCAAGCTGTGTATTCTGCCAGGCGGGTATTACTACAGAGTTTAACCCTATACTTGTACTCACTCGACCTTTGCACCGCGACCCCTGCAGCTTTATAACAACGACGTACGAGACCGAGCCAAGAGGGCAAGCGCCACCCCCTTTCGCCCCACGTGTCATTACCACGAAATATACCGTGGGAGGCTTTTACTCTGTGCTTTAAGATGTGCTTTGATATTGTACCGATGACAACTTCTTCTAACAATTTTTAAGATTTAAAACTGAGAAAAAAACACAATATATAATCCACGTGCACTGAAAATTCGATGCAATGCACCCGAACGGCCCCCGAAGAAACCTCCGCTGGAATTTGCTACTGGCGATGAAGTACTTGAGTTACAGCAATCTCAATTTTTTTTCAATATCAGAATAGAAGGAAGAGTAGATTCCCGTGAGAAATTTATTTTACGGTGAAGAAGTTCTAAAAAAAATGAAGTTTGAAACAATCATTTCCCTCAAAAAGTCACTTTTTGACGTTTTGTTCGTTATTTTTTCATACCCAAAAAAGCTCACACGGAATCGTTCATAATATATCAAAGAAGATATCTGTGAAACTAGAAGTTGATTAGATAAATATTTCATCGCCAGTTACATTTTAAAATCTGAAAAGTAGCCGAAAATTAGTTTTTGAGATGATTCAAGATTTGTAAATGGCTGCATATCAATTGAGAACTCGAGAAAAAAAGTAGTCCAAGTAAACTCATATTGTTTTAGATTTGGTGTTAGTTTGGTCTGATGACAAGTTGCAAGTTTCCCATAACGCTTGACTTTTTGTGACATGTATCACTCTCATTCTGAGCTGTGCAATTGGGTAATTTTCACAGATTATCACTGTTGGGCCCGGATTACATCCTTAAAGAGTTCGCTAATTTTTTTGTTTTCTTGTAATTCTATCCAGGACGAACACGACTTTGTACTATATTTTCAATCAGACAGCTTAACACCTAAACAGTTTTGACACTTGGGCCTTTGCCAAATGGCAAAAACCTCTCAAACCCCGTCCGAAGGCTCTTTGGACTACCGATGCCGGACAATTCCTTAAAATTGAGTTTCTACGTCTTCCATTGTCCTTTTCAGAGTGCTTTCCTTCCACGATATAAACCGAGGGGTCAGAGGTCACAATGTCCTTCCGGGACTCTCGACAAAGGGATGAAAATTACAGCTGGAATTAGAAAACTCCGGTCGTAATACTTCCTGCAAAAAAACTCTAAGACGAGGAGGAATTACGTTTTCAAAATTGAAAGAAAGAAACTCACGCAAACCGGCTAACGTTCCCATTATACTCAGATGAGCTGGTATAAGCACCGTCGGAATTGACTTTCACTGCTCTAGTCGAGGGGGTGTAGGTTATTCATCCGGTAAAACAATGGGATCTCGTCGCGTTCCACGCTGCTCGTCTTCGCGGCTACCTGTGTCCTTCTCTTGGTCGAACAACTCGGCAAGAGACGTCGGCTGTGAACCACTCGGGCGTGAAAACGCATTGTCCAATTCCTCTTCTCTTAGAGAGAAGAGAGACAGAGACCGTGTAATTTCGCGGTTGAGACATTCTCACAATATCAGTTGCGCAATTCACTGCAGACGATTTATCTCTTTCGCCGATTATTCAACGACGAAACCCAAGTGCGAGACACACCGAGTGGAATGACATCCGAGTTACGTCAGAACCACCGTCTTATAAATAACAGAAACGTTTCTTGGACCGCGGGGGCAGATGATAGAAGCACCGAACACCTGTCACGACGACGAAACGCTAACGATCGGACAGACCATTAGCATGCCGCCGGCGTCTGATCGGCCCGTTGAATTTCTCACCCCAAACTTCAGCGAACTTCGGGGATCACCGATGAGGGATCAAGTTTTCTCACGATCTACCTTCTCTTGCTTCCAGATATCCACGCTAGTGTCTCACAGAGAACGTCCGCTATGTTCGGACCGGAGTCTAAGGGCGGTGGCGAGGGTCGGCCAGGCGGTGAATCTAGCCGTAGAAAGGTTCGTCACCGTCGGGGAAACCATCGCCGACGACAACCCGGAGATCAAACAGGACATGTACGAGGCGTGCAAGGAAGCCAGAGCCGCTGGTAACTATGGATTCGATCATGAGCCCAATTTAGTGACGGAGAATTTCTTCGACATGTGGCCTGGGTGGAGGCTAGTCCGTGAAAAAAAAAAAAAAACTGCATCGATCAATGCCTTTTGTAACATCTGACCTATGTCTGGAAGGTAAAGTCTGAGGAGTAGAGTTTCGCGAGCACATATGCACCAGACACTCTCGTCTCTCCGATGGTGTTGGATGATGTCACACATTGAGAGTGAAGGTATTCGGTGCATCGTACGTGTTACCTGAGAACTTAGGGATCGGCTATTTTTACACCACTAGATGACAACCTTTTAAGATCAGGTCAAGTAAACGTGTACATGAGAATTTTTTTTTTTGTTCACTAAGGATAGATAGCGCAAACTCGAACTTCTCGGAAGTTAATTCCACTACATATTCATCGCGTTGTATATATTGAATTATTTACTGGAAGGCTTTTCTTCTTCATCCTTGAAAATTATACTCACAGATGGAGGTATGCCAATCGTGGGATTCGAGCCTGTCCATTTGTAACCCGATATTGATTATCTCGTGCCATTGATTTCTGCTGACATCGTGAAACTGGATTTGAATATAAATGGTTATAACCAACCGCTAATTGCTACCTTGCCTAATTCCCGGAAGTAATTATTACTCTGCTTCACCGAGAATAATAATTATGATCCAGTTGAGGGAGAGTAAGAACCGGCTGTTCTTTGCTCCGTGTACTTTTCAAGTGAATAATTACAGCTCTCACGGGTTCCTTCTTTGATGCGTATAAGAACAGTCGCTCAGAAGAGAATCTCACTCAGCTTGAACAGTTAATGCATTTTAAACAGGCTTCAAAGCTCTGCCGCCTCCATCCAACCACTACTTTACTTTCATGTTGATGAATTATTGGCAAAGTGCAGACTCGATACCGGCGTGCAAAAGACAACCACGACTCCGTCAACGTGCCAAAAGCCATTTGCATGACATGTTCTAAGGTTTCGTTATCAAGGTACGAGACCTACAAAGCTGATCTAATGATTGGATTCAGACCGGATGTCATAAACGGTTATTTTGATTGAGCCGTCCCTCGCCCTTGTCTTCGTTCCGGGTAATCAGCACAAAGAGAAATTGTGGGTCGATGATAACGGTCACGCATCCGTGATCCGTGGAATATTGTAGGGATCGGCTCCGCCGTGGATAAGAATTCTTTCAGTGGCTTACTTTTCATTAGTGGCAGGAAGAGATTAGGTGTTGGTGCTCCCCGTCGATGGCCAAAGGCAATATTGTGCCTGGTGCTAAATATAGCTGACACTCTAATTCAGGAAATTACTCCTTGATAGAACGGCCTCGTGCGACCCACCCCTACGTGTCCCGAAATCCGTTCCTGATCGTCTCTCGAATCCCGCAGGTTCGGCGATTGAAAAATTATGCGAATGTGCGATGGAGGACAGCCTGGCGGACAGAGGGTCGGTCGTCAGGGCGGCCAGATGCCTGCTGGGATCGGTAACCAGAGTGCTTCTGCTGGCCGACATAGTCGTGGTCAAGCAGCTCCTCCTGGCGAAAGACAAAGTGGCCAAAAGTCTCGGGAGGCTCGAGAGCGTGTCCAATTTCACCGAGTTCGTAAAGGCCTTCAGCCAGTTTGGTGCTGAAATGGTGGAGCTGGCACATCTGACCGGCGATCGACAGGTGAGTTTCGGAGAGGTTGGGGGTAGACCTGGTCTCACGGTGGGTGTACCGATTTCAGAACGACCTCAAGGACGAAAGACGAAGAGCCCAGATGGCAGCCGCCCGCCAGGTCCTCGAAAGAAGCACCATGATGCTCCTCACCTCGAGCAAAACCTGTCTGAGGCACCCGGAGTGTCCCTCCGCCAAGGAGAACAGAGACACGGTATTCTGCCAGATGAGGAGAGCCATGGACTTGATACACTACGTGGTTAAAGACGGCGTGCTGGACTGCACCGAGTCTCAACAATCCTACACAAACTCTCAGGTACGGCTGGACCCTCTGCTGATGATCTTGAGCATGCTAGATGACGAATATTGCTTTCAGAATCCTCAACAAGAAGACTGGGACAGTAGCACGGTGTGCTCCGCGCTGAAGCATTTCGAGCGCCTGGTCGAAACGACGAGGATGACCCTCCTCGGGCCGGGATGTCGAGAGACCTTGACGTCGGCCCTGGACACGGTCGTTGAGAGAACCCAAGACTTCACAGACAGCGCTTACACCAGCCACGAGCACAGGGAGAACATCCTCCTCCTATGCGACAGGGCGAAGCTCGAGCTCAACCAGCTCTTGAGGATCGGGAACAGTATGGTGAGCAAGGATCATGTTCGTTACGCTATCGAAGGGAAGTTGTACGAAGGTGAAGGACGTGCCCATAAGTGTGTCCTGTTGTCCTAGGAGAACTTTGAGGGTGGAGGAGGCTCGCCGAGCTCTGAGATGGAGCAGGCAGTGCTGGGTGTGCTGAGGGCTACGAGAGACCTGCGTCAGCAGCTGGGGACCACGACCATGGAGCAGGCCGGTGACCTGGGACAAGTCACAAAGGCGGGACAGGAGTTGGTTTCGACCATCAGAAACCTCGCCTTGGCCAACGACATAGACAGACTTCAGGAAAGCAGCGATAGATTTCACGAATACATCGAACACATCCTCGAGGTAGACTGTAAAACCTGTTTTCCTCTTTTCTAGGAAAGAGAGACGAAACTTAGAATCTACTTCACGTTTCAGGTCTGCAAACTTTTGAGGCACGTAGCACTATCCGAGTCGCTTCAAGTTTCGGCTAAGTTCACAGAAATAAACTTGAGAATATACGGACCCCAGGTCGTCACGGCAGCACACACGTTGGCCAGGCATCCAACCAGCAAAATAGCCAAAGAGAATTTAGAAGGTGAGCTAATTTTCTGGACTTCAATTGACTCTGGAGGCTCTGGATCTCTCATCGATTTCGAACCCTACCAAAAAGCTTCTATTTCATCTGACTTTTTACAGTGTTCGCCGACATGTGGCAGTGGCTCATGTCCGACGTGACAGCGGTTGCCAAAGATGTCCTCGAACTGAGTCAAAATCGGCCAGAGAAGCAGGTTTACATGTCCCTTCCACGACCTGGGGTGAGAATAAGGATTGACGATGAATTTCGCTGATCGGAACAGGAGAGATAAGCTGATCTTTGACTTCTTTCAGAAACATGGAACGACGAGTAAACCTTTGAAGCCAGTGCGACTGGACAGTGAGGAGCAGGCGAAGATAGCGAAAGCCGGTCTCGAGATGAAGTTGATAACTTCGGAGATGGACGCAGAGACTGAGAAGTGGCAGGAGAGCGGTTCCGCTCTCGAGGAGAACAACGACATCGTTAAAAGAGCGAAGAACATGTCGTCCATGGCCTTCTCGATGTACCAATTCACGAGGGGCGAAGGTGCGCTCAAAACTACCCAGGACCTTTTCACCCAAGCTGAGTATTTCGCCGAGGAAGCAAACAGATTGTACAAAGTTGTGAGACAATTTAGCTACCAGGTATGTCTCGATTCGTTTTCGTATGTGTCGATTACGAAAGTTCTATCATTCACTATGATTATATTGAAATTATTATATCACTCTGCAATATCTTACTCACTACCATTATTATCGTTTGATTTTATTCCGATAACCGTATCTTATCGATGAGGCATCTTTATAATTCCATGACTCTCTAACATCTCACATCGGATATTTACTATGCTGTTGATGCGGATAATTTTTTCTTTTCTTTAAACTTTGGTTATGGTTCATTTACTACTACATTACTACTATACTGATTATCCACTATGTAAATAACTGAGATTGGAGTCGTTTCCTATCTATTTCGAGTCCATTTACAAGGTTTCACTTGCTTGAACGGATCACGATCAAAAACTGGAAATGACTCCGATCGATTCTTTTAGCATTAGATATTGTTCGATTTTTTAAAACGTTTGCTGTCCTTTGAAACCCTACCCATAGCTAGGCAGAACCATATCTAGTCGCCCCCTAAGCCGTTTCATTCGATCATACACATTGCTCAATTTTGTCTATGCTATTTTTCCACACGTAACCAAATACACTGTTTCATTAATTCAGATATATGAATTTTCTATCATTGTTTATATAAAAAAGAAAAACCCTTTTACCCCGCTCTTGAATGCCTCTAACCACCCAGGTAACTGTTTATTCAATCTTTTAAACATTAGACCCTTTGGGATAGACATTTTTCTCATCTGTACATTGGTAGAATATAGACACGTTGTCGCAGTAATAGCCGATCTGCTTGATTATTCTGCGGAAGTATGGAAGAAGAAAAACAGTCCCAGTATTATTTGGCGTTTATTATACTATCCGTTATTGCTATGCCAACTCATCTCGTAGAACTTGCGATACTACATTGATAAACCATTTGAATGACGTAGAAATCGTTACCCAAATACCCCAAAAACATAAATTCTATAACCAAAAACACATCTCAGGAAACGTCACTCGCCATTACGATTTGCTCTTGATGTGGGTTTCCTGTGACGTTACGTAACACCTTCAACCCGTATCATTAATATCTTATCCAAAGTTCATTACACATCGGAAACTTGACTTCCTTAAAAATCACTTGTCGTAAGGTTTCAGATACACGGTTGATTCGATCTTGTCTCTCGACATCTGATTTTCTTCCAAGAGCAATCCTTCATCATATGAATGAGGGAAACTGAGAAAAAAAATCTTGTGATCAATTATGGTCGATAACCTACTCACTCTTTGGCTGATCAGTTGGTCTAAAAATTGTTTTTGTCAATTTCCCTCAGTCATACGATGAAGGATTGCTCTCCGCAGAAAATGAGACGTCAAGGGACATAATCGGATTGACCGTGTGCATGAAATCTTACGTCAAGTGATTTTTTTTAAATTTAATTTTTGGAGTATGGAGAATTTGTTAAATCACGCTGTACGTGTACTGGTCCCCTTAACTCGAATTTGACGATTAAAAATAAAACCCTAATCATTGAAGAGGACATTCTTGGAATTTTATCGAATACGTGCTGAAATGTAAAAAAAATTGAGGGTATTTTTCATCGATTGATCCAAGAGTGTGGCCTCGATGTTAAATCGCAAACTAAACAACACCTGCTTATGAAAAAAAAAAGGTGGTGGTTGCCTACCCGAAGCAAAAATAAAACCGTTTATTAAATACAAAATGACTTTATAAACAAGAAACGTTATAATTTAATCCGGAATTATTATTATTATCATTATCTTCATATTTGTTGTATGTAAATTATTATCATTGTTACATACCTTAAGATTTTTTGTGTACGTTTAGTAAAGGTGTGTTTTAGATGCTACGGGAATGCTTCGCGTCTGTCAGTGGACGACGTCTATGTGCATTGTGGTACCCTTTTCCTCCAATATCTCTACTGGGGCATGAATAATTATGTCTCAAAGTCTCTGCTGGCTTCTCAAAAAATTATTACAGCACATTTACCAAAAAAATATAAAAATAAAAAATCTTCAATCATTTTTTATTCTTCATTTTCGTTTTCCACCTGCACCATAGACACACTTGCTGTACATATTTAGCCATTATTTGAGAAGCTAGCATGGACGAGAAGGTCTGTACTTTTTCACTATCGTTCGCAGTCTCATTATCTATAAATTCTCTTTATCTATCTCTCTATCTCTCTCTATCTCTAACGTTTATTAGTTCACATTTCTATACATAATAATTTATGGATTATAAACCATGTTGTGCATCGTGGTCTCCTAGAGACCACCCCGATAGTGTTATCATCATTCTATGATTCAGTTCATTCATTAGATCGATATCAAACCGTAAAAACGAATGTCTTTGTCGCGATGATGATTCAAATTACGATCGCAGAATTATCCAGATAACAAATATAATACGTCAAAAATATGAATATATAGTTTCTAGGCATAATTAAACGATAGTTAAACGTCTTTTTTTTCGTTTATTTTGTTGATTCGAAAGTCGTGACCGCTGTTATTATTATAGTATTAAAAATTGTAATTTGGAATGAAGAAACGTAAAGCAAACGTGTTTCGTGTTATTCAATCCGGCCGTTTAGACGTCCAATAAATCAGAATATAATCAAGGAGAGTCGATCCAATTACCGATATTGATGCGGAAGTTGGAGTCCATCACCTAATCGAAGTTAATTTCGAGTAATCAAATCGATATCTCAGGTCTGAAGGTGAAACGGCGTTAATTAATTGCGTTAGGGATTTGCGATATGGAAACGGGGAAAGACGTTTGCTTTGCAACGAATAGAAAAATCCCGGGGATATCATGGATAAAATTTTACGTGGGCGCAGGTACCGGGAGGACCGCACAAGAAGGAGCTTCTGGAGAACCTGGACCGGGTGCCCACCTACGTTCAGCAGCTTCAGTTCACCGTGAAGAATCCTACGGTCGGAAAAGCCGCCACCTTTACGAAAGTCGACAACGTCATACAAGAGACGAAGAACCTCATGAACGTCATATCGAAAGTGGTCACTACGTGTTTCGTCTGCGCCACAAAGGTCAGTATCACATAAAACTTTAAAAAAAAAAAACACTATTAACATAAATTATTCATCAGATTGACACAGTTTTTTTATCCGGATTAAGAAGACTGGGGAAAAATGTTTATTTTTCGGATCAGGATTTTTTTTTTTTAGTCTCAGACACGTTTCCACCTTCCCTCGATGACTGTGCGAAGAGGGAGCGATAGAGAATCCCTAGAAATCACCTCTGATAACTGAATTGTAAACTTGAAGGTGGTAGTAAAAAAATTGTCCGATTTTAATGAACATTCATACTTCGTTTTGTTTTTTTTTTACACGAATTAATTAATGCAGAATAGGCATTGACATGACGAAATGTCTTACGATTCGTGACAAACTTCACTCAGATGGAAAAAAAATAACTGCCACATTTAGGTATCGTCGGAAAACTTGGTTAAGATGGTCCCTGATTCATTAGTGAAAGTAACTCTCACGTTATCCTGCGATCTTTGCTGAAAATCGATGATCTTTGCAGATTTTTTCATTATTATTATTGTTACGTTGGATTTTCATATAAATCGGATAATCTTTGGGCTTTCTTTTGACTGCAATTTTGAATTTCGCAATTCTAAAACTAGTCCAGTCAAATTAGAGAAAATAGAAAAATTAATTAGCCTACTATCAAATGAACTAAAAGTTCTGACCTCTAACTACACAGCTCGATCCGCGTTATCGAATCGAAGATGCTCGAATTTAGTTTTTACATCATATCTCGGCAATAATTGATCCTATCATCTCAAAGGTGATATTGAAAAATGAAGTTCATAAAATTCTCTACAGCAAAGGTTCAATACATTGTTTTCATATCTTTAATAGTTTTTGTGTAATACAGGGTAGAAAATCAGTTTCTCCGTATTGAACCTTGTGAGAATCATTTACACATTTACTCGTGTATTGGAGAAAAACTATCAAAGATAGGAGAAAAATGTACTGAACTATCATTGTAGAGAATTTAATGAGCTTAATTTTTTATTATCGTCTCCGTGACGATAGGATCAATTGTTGTCGAGATATGATGAAAAGACTGTATTCGAGCACCTTTGACACTTAGAGGTCAGGGCTTTATAGATACTCACTAATCAGTTTTTTTATTCGCTATCACGTTGATCTAATTCGACTGTATTAAGAGAGTTCAAGATCAGAGAACCGAAGAACCACAGTAAACCAATTTTCATGAAAATTGAATAATCTTCACGGTTTTGTCCTTCGGCCCCGAAATTTTTCTGACAGTATAATTCTTCAACCATCTTCACAGTCGTCGAGACAAGGTGACCTGACTAGGTTTAGGTGGGAATCAGACCCCCCATCGAGTATCGCAGAAAGTTTGATGGTTTGATCCGCCCAATAGCACAAGGTCTGCATGCCGGAGCTCGCGGAGGTGGATGTGGGTTCCGTGCCACTGCCAGGTCCTCTTCTGGGTTCGGGTCAGGTTCCGGCGCCGGCCGGGGGCCTCGAGGAAGAGTGTCTCTATCCCGTCAGTCCCAGGCTCCTGCCGTCCCGGAGTCCGTACGTGCAGCCGCGTCCCCTGACCTCCGCCCAGCTCCGGAATATCCTGAGGGCCCCCGCCCCCCTCCAGCCATCTCCGTCCCTGACTCCGCTCTGCTCCCTCCACGGAACCTTAATAAATTCCCTTTTCCAAGGGAGCAAGAATCACGGTTCCGGAAGTTCCGGGGCGACGCAACCGCAACGACCCACCACGATATCCTTTCCTCTCTCGTACACGCTCCCGGCGGCTGGGAGTCAAGCGAATCCTCAAGGACTCCGGAATTCTTACAATCTTCAAACCCTTCAGCAGCAGCTGCAGCAGATGCAGCTGCAACCGAGATAACATTTAATTATGCTGATCGGCTTGCGACTACTGAACAAAACAAATACATTTATCCCGCGAACCTCACGTGGAACACGATCAGCTGTATTGTTCTTTTGCGCAGGTTTGATTTTATTTCCTTTTGTTTCTTTCTTTCATTTTCACATTTTATTCCGTTTGCAGTTTTATCATTTGATATTCACCCGACTAATTTTATTGATTTTTGAATTATTTTGTTTTTCGTTTATAACGCTTCGTTTATTTAATCACCATCATAATTATGACACGTTACGTCAGTTAAAACGCGTCATTGCTGATTTATCGAGTGTCAGAGTTGTGCGAAATGAGTATAGAACCCACAAATTATTACCAACACTTTTGCGTTGTTGACGACTTTTTTTTTGACACGTTGTTCCAGTTTTTACACCAGAATAGATTCATAATCTGGCGCAGACATCCGGTTCTATATAAACTTTGCACAGCACTGGTTTTTTTTTTTTTTTTTATTAACACACTTTTTTATAGGAACAGGAAAATGACTTTCTTTTTTATATTGGGTTTTGTGATCATACTAACAAGATGCGTCGTGTGAATTTTGACTTTTCATTGTCAACCTAGAAGGGATAATATTATGTTGAATTTTTTTTTTTTTTTTTGAAAATGAGTAGTGTTTAGGTAATCTTTCTTTAATTATAGGTGTACATGTAACGCTAAAAACTTTTTATCTAGATTAAGCTGTAACCAATATCGATAAGTAATCATTTTCTTTCACAGGATTTGCAACATTGCATATCGAACAGCTGGACGCAAATTAGGGGAGAGAATTGCTTTGAAAAATAAAATAAAAGAACAGCTATTACAATTAATTGACGGTATTCTCCGAAGACTGCGGAGTTAATTATTCTGTCAATTATACAACATAGATTTTGGGTGGCTCCGTTTCCAAATTGACCTCAGAACAAGAATTCACACATTTTTTGATTTTGCAATACCTACGTATACTTTTTTTTACGTGTATTTCGTTCTTTATAAATTAGAGTAGCTTGAAATGATTACTCAAAAATGTTGATGATGATGAGTTATTGCTTTTATCGGTAGCGTTAGTGACTTCGTACATTATTCCAACTTCAAACCTGTTTGCATTGGATTCAATTTTTTTTATGATAAATTTTTTAGGTACTCAGTCGTGATGAAAAAACAAATCATCATCCTTTTTGCACTCTTCTCCCTTCAATTGATGAAAATATCGCTACATAGAAGCTAACCAACCGGATCACCCAATAATCTATGTTTTTGCACGATTCCACAAATTAGCTGGCAGTAATTCAGGAGGTTTATGGTGTCGAAATGAAAGAATGTACGAAAAAATTAATCGGTTTATCCGATAACGTCGATAAGGTCAGCCATGTAACGTAGAGAATTGGCGTCATTGAAACATAGTTTATTTTTAGCGATCAGGTTTTTGCAAAAATTGATACGTTATCACAAAGTTATTTAGAGTCACTGATGGTTCTGAATCGAACACATTTTTTCAATTTACTCATGGCATAAGATATCATCACCATCTTCGGACACGAGTTTGAGATCGAAATAAAAAAAATCACTAAATTTAATTCCATTATCATCATCAAATCATATATTAAATATTCAATTCAATAGTATCGATAGTTGGTATCGAGGTGGGGAATGAAATATCGATACTCGAATGAGTGAAAAAGGAAGAGATAATGATATGATATAAAACTAACAGAATGAGAGCCAATTCTTCTTCATTCTTTTCAATTAATTCCAAAGAATTGGCCTTCAAGTCTTTACAATTCCATTTAATTCGAGTCAATCCCGTTTTCAAAATACTCAATTCGATTTCTTTGATTGAAAATTTGGCCTCGGTATGCATAAATTCAATTTAAACAAATATTCACTAGCACGAAATGCAACAGTTGTAACCAAATATCGATACATGTGTCTTTCTACGATACTCATAGAAATATCGATATTTTTTAGGGCAAGTATCGATATCAAGAATATATTTCACTCAGAACCTACCTCCTGAATTGCACCGAGAAATTCGCAAAAATTTGCAACTTTGATGGAAAAGAGTCGTAGAAACTCGCAACAAGTGGGTCTTTTCAGGCCGAGTTTACTTCCTTTTTGGACACGATTCATAAATAGATACTTATGTGGCATGCGCCGAAAGTAACTGTTTATTCTGCAAGGTTATGTTTTTCGTACGAGCCGTTGGTTTTACCTGGCGAGCCGAAGGCGAGCCTTGTAAAGTAACGGCGAGTACTGAAAACATAACCTTGCCGAACAGTTACTTTCTGCGCGCGCTCCATACAATATTTTTTTACGGAAAAGGCATTAATAGTCACTTTGGCGCCAGTTGAGTTCCGCACGAACTGCGTATAGAGATGGGGTAACCTGCGGTATAAAGACTTTATTCCGCAACTTTGACATGCGCACTCCGAACTGCGCATCAAAGTTGCGGAATGAAGACTTTATACCGCAACTTTGAGCTTAGCGGTATAAAGTGCCATTTGCCGGAACGAAAACAGGCGTCAAAAAGTGACTTTTTAATGCCTGTGCCGTAAAAAAAAATTTACAAAGTCCATTACCGATAAGATATTAATAATTTTTGGAGTATGTAGAATTTGTTGAATCACGCTGTTCTGCTCCCCTCGAATAACAAGAGTATGATCTATGCGTTTTGAGGTTAGGTGGGACTGTAGAGTAATCAGACATCATACGGCGAGTGCGCATGCGCGGAGTACAATAATGACCACTTTTAACCCTAGGGACTGTAAAGTTCGGCACATTCACTCCCACCACCAGAGAAACTGCCTGAATGATACTCGCTTTGTCCAAAACCAAATTGAATCAAAAAACAAACCCTCCATGAAAATTTTCTCCTAACAAATACCCACAACGTGTCGATAACGAACGAATAAACCTCTAACGCCATATACCGGGTGTGATTTTCAGTACAACCTGGATTTCCGAGGTCTGTCGGCGCGTGGGACCGGCGGCTCGCCGTACAGGGGCGGAGATGGCGCGGGCGCCGACGGCGAGGGTGGCGGCGCAGGTGGCGACGGCAGCAAGGCGGGCTCCGTCCCCGGCAGCGATCCGTCTGTCTGACAGTTCGGGATGGCCCGACGGGCCAAGGGGGACGCCCGCCGCACCCGGGTCTCTTTCCTGCTTTTCTAGAAGGAACCTCACCCGCCCCGGAAACTCAGCCAACCGGGAGAAGCCGCGTGACGTGTCCTTGATTCTCGCTTCCCGATCTCTCGCACCGTCAAGGTCAACCTCAAGGTCAAGCTCAAGGTCAATGTAGAAAATACTCGCCGTCCTCGTCATCGCCGACGAGATGAGAAGCTTCCGGTTCGAGGTTCGTTTGGCCACCACGTGCACGTCAGGGGCGGGAGATCGTCCTTTGGTGGTGACCTGGGGGCGGCACTAGGGCGGTCAGGGACGTACTTTGTGGCAAAGACGTTACGAGTACGTGACCACTCACCGATAACTTAGGGGTCGACCCGAATATCGCACGAACTGTCTTCTTGTGTGGTGACTACGATCGTTTCGAGACACTGACAGACTACGATAAACTTGCGATAAGCTGCGGGGATCTTTGCGATTGAAGGAGAAATGATTTCGAGCCTGATGATTGGGATCCAACATTTGGTAACGTGAAATCCTACGGATTTGATGATCAACGATCAACTTCCGCATTCGCCTGCTTCCATTACATGGCACATGTGTTAGTTTCTACCACATATGCATTAAAAACGATTGAAAGTGAGGTTGGAACAATGAAAACCTCGTTCCCCGCTAGAGGCAGCACTTTCTTCGTTTATTTCACCGTTACTATGGTTACGAGAGTTTTTTCTCCCTCCTGCCAAAGTTTTTTTCCCGGTTAAAAAAGTGGGACTTCCATACCGTTGAGGAAGGCAAAAAACACGAGTTTTTAATGCATGTCTGGTGGAAACTGGTTGAATGTACTTGGCGGAGTCTCTTCGTTCGTGTTTTCGCCACCAGACGTCGGGTCCCAATGGCGTAGCTGAGGAGACCTTCCTCTTGCGTTTGGAATCGTTGGGAGGAAGGCCTCTGGATTTATCAGTGAGCTGAACTCGGTCGATTATCGTCAATTTTTGTAATTTGATTTAAAAAATGAAGAATTATCGGCGAGAAAGAGATTAAAATCGCTGAATTAAATTCTCAGGAGTTTATTTATGGGACGTGTCTAGATTTACATGGTTCTATTCTGCGTGCGTAGAGAAATGGGCTTGAGAATATGATGAAAGACTCTAAATTCATGTATAAAAAAAAATAGATCGATATTAAGAAGCGAACTGAAAATACGATTTTTGAATCCAATTGTATATTTATTCAAAGTTCGACTAGCTGCGCAGGCTTAGTATTATTAATATTAATGAAGTGAAGAATAAATAAATAATACCTACAGATAATGAAACCAACAATAATGTAAATAACTCAAATATATATACATAAGTATTTATAATATGCGTATAAATATGCAGTCAGCCATTCGTGCATTTGTTATACAAATATTATTATTATTACATATAAAAAAACAGAATAACTTGAAATGTAATCAAGCTAGCACGATTATTTATGTACAGAGTTGGCACAAAATCAACGCTTAAACCATTATTCATTAATATTATTATTATTAGGTTAAGTAAAGTCGTAATTAATCATATTTCAATTCGATTTTAATTTATTCATATTCACGTTCTCTCACAGTTGATTGACCTATATGACCTATAGCGGAATGTGACGGGCTCTTTTCTCTCTAATCTAACTTATTATCTATTAAACCATGTTATATCGTCTTCGCATCTATGTGTTAGAATATACGAGGAAGAGAAAGATACCGATTACCATTCGACTATTAGTTCCTAAGCACGGATGTGAATATTGATTCAAACAGTGTTGGCTATTCATACACAAATCCACACAGGGGTTCAGACACACATTTTTGCAAATATCTCACTTCCCTTCGATCCTGAGTGAAAAATGGTTCCATTCAATTTTGAAGATCGTAAAATTTCCTACAAAAAGTGTTCGAGTAGTTTTTCGCGTGGATGAACAGTTTCTCAGATATACAAGCTTGAATGAATTCTCTAAATGGATTTGTGTGTTTCACATGAAACAAATGCAGCCTGTCGTTTTGAAATCGTAATAAAATCATTCAGGGTGCAGAATAGGTGGTAAAATCCCGTAGAATAATTGAATATGATACATACATAAGAATAAGAATATATATTAAGGTAAAACAAAAGAAGGAGGAGGAGGAGAAAAAGAAAATTGTACAAACTCTGTATTATACGCTCCAATCTCGATCTTATGTTAGAAGAACGAGACTGGTTGGATTAATTGATTAATCGTTAGCTAGAATTTTTTAATGGAATATTATATATATCAAGATCGAAATTTTTTTGTATAAAGAAGAAGAAAAACAAAAAGGGAAAAAAAACGTCACAATTAAGTATTTTGTAAGAATGCAATTGTTTATATAAGTGTTGATTTTTATTCCGACTGACGTACTTTATTTAGTATATATATACTAATTATTTAAACAAAAAAGAAAGAGAACACTGTATAATTATACGTAGGTGATTATATATAGGCGCGTATAGTGTCGTGCAGGGTATAAATGCAGTCTATTATAGCTAGTTATAATTAAATAAATTCAATTCTTATCGTCGTTTATCGTTTTCTATTTTTTTCGACAGTTATTAATTACTATTGCAATTTGTCATCACAAATTTTTGCTAAAAATGAAGACATGAGACAAAATTACAATCATTTTTCGCGTAGAACGAGAAACGTATTTAAATTATTATAGAATTCTGAAAGTACGCGTAATAATGAACTGGTGTCAAACGATTCATTGATTAATTAATAAAGTCAGTAAAAAAAAATCTTGAATTCTTCTTCAGTCACTGTCAGTCCCTCGTATGAATATAAAATTTGAGTTTGACACCCAATACGATCATTAGAGAGAATTAAAAAAATTAAAAAAAAAAAACAGTTCAAATCGTAAGGTTATAAAAATTTAATTATCGAGTAATGTTGAGGATTTATAGATAATTGTATTTAGTGAAACTAACTCGTGCCTGTGGTTAAAAAGGAAAAATAATAACTTTGGTCAGGTTACCGATGAATAATTTGTTTATCGCTTGATGAGTATGTAATTCGCATCGTGTATAATTATTATTACGACTCAACAACGGAATATACTGAATTAATTAGGAAAAAAATATCCTATATACGTGAAGGATACACGAAAACCTAAATTACGATATTAATTATGAATAAAAAAATTCAAAAAATGAAAAAAAAACGCTTGTAAATAAATAATAAATAATTGTACATGCATACATACCATAATTATATACTAACAATATGTTATTATAATTAACTAAATAACGATTAAACGAGGCTCGTAATCAATCACTGAAAACCAAAAAAATGAAAATTATAACCTACAAATATTTATAATCTTTACATAAAAAAACGTTCTTTTGTTAAAAAAAAAAAAATTACTGGTGAGTGAAATTCGTTGATAAAAAATTCTAGCGCATATATATTATATACTGCGTTCATACAATCTGAATTAGTAATGATAAAAGTTAATTAATCTTCATGAACTTAGATAAAAGAAATTATTGATAAATTATTTATAATAACGGGGCTTATTTATATAATTCTACAGTATACCTTTTCTTTCAAATAGAAATATTCGAATTAATCGAATAATGTGGGTATAACGATAAAATACAAATCGTCACCAATTTATAAACATATTATTATTATTATTATTATTATTATGTAAAATCTAGGTAATTACGATTGTTGGAAAGTTTACAAGATATAAGAATAAAAAAAAAATTGTTTAGCAAAAAAAAAAAATTTAAAGAAAAAACGATTTTCTTACTCGATGTGCAACTAAAAAATTTTCATTCAAAAACTAATAATACTATTATTATTATTATACCTACCTACTATTTGTCGTGTGTAAAATTTGTATTGAAGTGTATACGCGTAATGAAGAGTGAATGAGAAACTGGTGGAAAATTGACGTGGGCTCTGAAGTTTATAAATTACTATAGAAAATAAAATTGTTAGACGCGAATAGATTTTTCGAATCGATTTATTAATAAAATATGTACAACGTTATCGAATTGTTTATTAATTTTTGACTATTTGAACGATGTAATTATGATTAGAAGAGAGGTAATTTATGCCAATTGTAGGAATAAACCGCGGAAGCTCCACCGGCTATTGGAAAATAAAAAAAACGCAATTCTTCCATTTCGAGAATTCTTACGTTTAGATGATATTTTTCTGCGATGAATGATCGATAATCTATTTGTAACAATTTTTACATTATAGATCGTAGCGAAATATCTCTTACAAGCAACCTCACAGTAATACAAAACTAAATTAATTATTATAAAAGAGGAAAGAAAATGAAAAATGAATAAAAAATGATCAATCGACTGACCTAAACCAAAGTTAATGAAATTATATTCGTATATTATATTATATCATGTATATATACTATATTAATGTTGATGAAATCGTTTAAGACGCTTAGCCGATCTGCCATATACATATTAGTAACTATGTCATATATTTTGTGAGAATAGCAAATGTACCTACCTTGACTCTCAAGTTTTAACAAATGGTCAAATTATTATTCAACTTTCTTCGTTCTCCAATTCACAGTGATTATCATTACTTTAACACTCGATGCAAACTGTCATCAAGCGTAGACCTGCACTCAGTCGATTACAGTTTCGTCATTTTTCGAATATCGAACGAGGGAGAAATAACTCAAAATTTGACTGAAACATGATTTTTTTTTTCAGTGAAATAGTTCAAATTATTTCGTTTATTTCGAGCAATTTTATTTTACTTTGAATTATTTCTCTTACTTCAATTCATTTTTTCTATTGCGAACTTTTTTTTCTTTATTTCACATGATTTCATTTATTTCAGCCTTTTTTTTCATTTCGAATTCATTTGTTCATTTCTCGATGATTTTGTCCTCATTATTTCAGTTATTTCCTCGGTTATCTCCTATTATTTCATTCATTTCACGTTATTTCAGTTATTTTCTCGGTTATTCCAGCGAATTACTTCCCCCTCGATATCAAAGGTGATGAATAAACTAATCTGTAAATTTGTGCAATCATTCACCGCGAGAAAGTATTGAAAAATCACTACTTATGTTGCACTGGAAAAAATGATTTTCGATGCTTTTGGAAAACTGGAAGCGATGCGGTTATATGATGACAGTGATGCAATCGAGGATCAATATAGAGGCAGGGACTTTTGTAAAACACATTTTAGTACACTTAGACATCTCGTAGGTAGGATATTCATTCGTACGTTGATTATAGACAACCGAGAAAAAGAACAAAAAAAAAAAAAAAACTGAAATACTTAATAAAAAAGGATGAAAATTATGTGTACATCCATATAATAACCCTGAATACGCAGAATATCGATTGTGAAAAAGGAAGAACAAAAGTTGATACAATTTGTAATGTGATGATTGATAAATATCAAAGATTTGATAACCGAATATAATCAATACGTTCGTCGATTTCGTATTTCCCATTTGAACGAACATTGTATATTACTATTGCGTAATAAATATTACATGTATTAAACGATTGAAGCAGATTTGGATCAAATTTTTTCGAAGACTACTTCACTCCGTACATAATAAGCCTTTCAATTTTCCAACCTTGAAAGTGACAAAACCGCGAAAATGAATAAGGATCACACATTCGATGGTAAAAAAGAATCATTCGACCAGAGTAAACGCAGGTCGACCCACATTTGCGAGCTTTCTCGTGGTTCGGATAGCAACCTGCTGAAATTACAGCCGACAGCGTCACTTCGTGCCCGGCTGAAGAGGCTCTTCCAGAAGTCGATAATCGTCACTGAAAAACACCCTGCGACTAGATTTTACCTCAGAAGTCACGCTGCTATTGCATTCGAGAAAAAACGTCACGGACGTTCTCCAAACTGGTGGGTAATTCACCCCTGCAGTGCTGTCAGGTAAATTTAGTCAAGTTGAACCTATGAAAATCTAAATAAAAATGTGACAACGAGCCAAAAACAGTCAAGAGCTAGTAAACGAGTGCAGTAAGAGTACTTGTAGCTGCCTTGATCGGTGGAGCCTCCTCTTGAAGTCACTCAAAGTCAATTGAAGTCGTGAAGAAGAAGTCAGCTCATTTCGTGAAGTCTTCAATTCTTCGAGTCAGGAGGACGATTCAGTCGACAAGTTCAGTGGTTCACCCATCGACTGTATCTAAAGGATCGAGGTTGAGCTTCAGGATCGTCAGACAGTTTCAAAATACTAACAACCATTATGGCTCATATTGTGACTTTTTCAGATGATTGCTTACATGATCTTTTTCAGTAGATCGAGACTCGACTAATGCTTCCGGTGCTAGAATCTTCTGCTCATCATTCATCGTTACCTTCTTACAGACTCGTGTGGGAGATCGTGATGAGCATGACCTACCTCTTCAGCTTTGTGATGATTCCTTACACCGCCGCGTTCTACATGTTGAACACGGTTTCGTATCACGTTCAAGAGTCTATTCTGATACCGGCCTATCTCATATGTCTAATCGACATCTGTTTGAACTTTATAACTGGATACGTTTCTTCGAATAGCCTCGATATATTCCTCGATCCTGGCCTGATTGCGAGGTGAGCTGACCATCGGACACGATATGTATTTGGTCACGTTTTAACTTAAAAATTTCCCCGTAGTCGATACGCCAGAGGATATTTCCTCGTCGATTTGATCACTTCGATCCCTTACAGTTGGATTCTTCAAGACTATCACACAGTTCCTGACGGTTTGTTACAATTTTTTTTATCATAAATCACTGATTGTGAGAGAATAATAATGTTGGAAATAACAATCCCACGGAAAAACGTCGAAGATGTAAAAAAAAGCCGCCAAGTAAGGACACAAAAATAACAATCGCTTTATAAGCAAAAAGTTTCGTCAATCTCTGTCGTTAAAAAAAAAAACAAAAAAAAAACATGATCTCTCAGCATGTTTACGTCGTGAAGTCAAAGTTTTGCGTGAGGATATCGAAATATCATTCCAAAATCTACGTACTTGGCGGGCACATTCGATTTTTTTTCTTCGTGTTTGTTCTTTTTGCTTCGACATTGAGAGAGAAATATCATTATGGTAATTATAATGGACGTTTCAGCCGGTGAGAACTCAAATTTTGCTACTGTACTGGTTGAACTGTTGCCTTTGCTGAAGCTAATCCGTATTCACACCCTGCACATGTCTCTGAAACAATTTATGCGGGTACTCAGTCGTAAAAATCGAATTAATTTTTTTCCAATTCTGTTATTATAATAATCGAATGATTTTCACGATTATAAATTCTCATCCCAAGGTTCTTGGTATCGGTCACATCGGTAGTCTGATGATCTGGCTCTCGTTATTGTCCTTGCTGATCTGTCACTGGGCAGCCTGTTTCAGCTACGGATTTCCGTTCGTTGTTATGCACGCAACAAAAGCAAGGGTCAAGGTGAGCCAACGTCGATCATTTGTTTCAGGAACGATTCTAACTCAATCGATTTTGTCTGATTGGTTAATTAATACACTAGGATTCGGACACGTGGTTTATAAACATGCCGGATATGGCTGATCCTGTGAAAAACCCGTTCAAATTATATCTCTACAGCTTCTATTCAGGACTGATAGGATTGTGTGCCATAAATTCTAGCATCATCGCTGATAAGGGAGTCAAGTTAGTGGATAAATGATTTTGTTTTTCTTTCACAAACTCGTTAGAAGCAGTTTCGAATATTCTATATTTCATAGCCACAAGAACTCTGCAGGAGACAGACTCGTCGCCTGCGTGTTACTTGTTTGTGGAACAGTCTATTGGACATATTTGGTCAGTAAGTTGACACAATGAACGGTAAAGATGATTGAAAATCGTTGCTGACTGTGCCAACTGAAACTTGTAAAATTGTCTTCATTGTTAGTTGTCGTCCTGCAATTAGTGGAGTCGGAAAAAGCCCCTATAATCAGATACCAACAGATGACGAACAACCTGAAATACTACATCAGCGAAAAGCAGATTCCTCCCGCTCTAAAAAAGAAATTGTTAAGCTATTATCAGTACCGATTTCAGGATAGACACTTCAAGGATAACGACATCGTCGGATCCTTGACAGGTACACTAATCAAAGTTCTCAATGATCCGATATTTGATATCATTCTCAAATTCGCAGATCATTTGAAAGATGGGATCCTGATGCACGATTGTCGAAAGGTGATGGACAGCGTGGCGATATTTTGGAACCTGCCGAAATCACTGCATGCCAGTATCGTCGGTGAGCACAAAGTCAATTACGAACCGAATGCTGCAAGAATTTAACCCGACCTTGTCCACCATTAATTTCTTCCAAAGCTGCACTGAAGCCAGAGATTTTCCTGCCAGACGACATAATATTCAAATGCGAGGACGAAGGGTACTGCATGTACTTCATCGGGAGTGGTACTCTGGCGGTGATCACATTCTCGGGGAAAGAGGTGAAGATTCATTACAGGCGATAACAAAGCTTCGTGAAATTTTAAATTCTAAGGCTTTCCTCCCAACACGATAAGATATGTCACCTCGAGGACGGAGCTTACTTTGGCGAGTCCGCTCTGCTCTATCCAGACTTCAAGAGACCCGTGACAGTGATCGCGGTCGAGGAGTGTCAGCTCTTCAAGTTCGATCGTAAGGATTTCAAGAGACTGATACCGGTCAGTTCAGAGCTGCACCATCGCATGAGGAAAGTGGTGAAGGGTCAGATAGCGATTTTGCTGAAAATCGAAAATGAGGAGATGCATGGTAACGGGTTCGCGGAATCCATGTCCAATATTCTGCTCGATAGAAACAGCGAAGACAGACGAACCTCGGAATTCGATGATGACACCGAAGAAGATTGAGATGTACTCTTCGATTTTTCATCACTGCTATAAATACCTGTGAATGACTACCAAGGATTTGTGAGTTTTTTGTTTGAAGATGTCCAATGTGGATTCAGTTTCTAGCAAATACATCATATGCTGTAGCTGTTGATGATAGTTGTTCAGGCTCGTCATGAATACTCTACCAAAAAACAACGTATACAACGAAAATCAGTTTTTTCTTGATCTTCTACCATATGAAACGCACGCATGGATCTTTTGTCTTCAATTTGAGATCGAGACTAATAAGATCGTAGGTAAGACTCTCCAAATTATTCGAGGACTCAAACTTTTCGGAATATCAAATCATCAATTCGATATTCGATTCAAAGTAGCAGGGTTCGAGATAAATAAGCATCATGCCAGTATAATAATTGCAACAAAGCACGTTTGTATAATTACCAGGCTATGTGTTAACATTTCATATTTTATTTTTGTGCGATGGCTCCACGAGCCCAATACGAACATCGATACAATATTGTGTGAAAAAATGAGTGACAATGTATGAAATGTGAATGTGACAGTGAAAGTTGTGACGCTTCATCAGTTTTTGACTCCAAGTTCGTTGAGCATTTTGAGCGAATCTTTTTTCGCGTCCTGGTCGTCGTCGTTTCTCGCTTCGTAGTCAGCCGCCATTTTTAGGTATTTCAGGGCTTCGTCCTTTTTGTTAAGCTTCAGATAAGTCTTCCCGACTAGAAATTAAGTCAGGCATGCCTGTGTAACGCAAGGTTCCACATGGGCCTGATCAGGCAGTACTACTAAATACTAGAAGCCTGATCAGGCCCATGTGGAACCTTGCGTTACATCTGGCCCCTATCAGGGCCTTACTCCCGCCTGCTTCGGCCCTGATTGAATTTCTAGTCGGGTTCCCTAGCATCAGCAGATTGTGGCTGTAAAAATTCGGGTCCAATTTTTCAGCTGTCTCAAAGTACTTCAGTGCTTCTTCGAACGATGATGTCGGTGGCGATGCGAATACTGCCGCGGCTATCTTACGCTGGTACCATGCCAGTTCCCATATTTTGAAACACCAGTTGCCCAGCATGTACAATGTCGTCGCGTCCTTTGGGTTCAGTTCCGATGCTCTCTGAATATTGATCGATCAAATTGTCAGGGATTAACGATCGCCGATTTTAGTCACCAACATATGGTTGAATGGGGTGAAACTGAAGCCACCAGCCATGTGAAGTTAGCAGCCAAAAGTGCTGAATTCAATTAGAATCACACACAAAGGCCCAAGTTTGAAATCCTTCTACAAAAATAAAGACATGAATGTCTGTTATGTCATTCTATCCAGAAGAAGCTTGAAATGTTTGGCTGCTAGCTTCAGCCTCGTTGAAATGGGGTGAGAATATTACCAGCATATGATTTTGGACCGTGAGAAGTTCGGTTATTCTCTGGCCTTCATACCGTCCTGGCTACTTCTTGCGTCTAGGAATATGGCCATCCACTTGTGAACTGCCCAGTGATTCTCGTCAATGTTTAACGCGGTCGCGATTAAGTCGTAACCTTCGTATATCATCTTTTTACTTTCTACTTCAGACGCGGTTTTGGACATGTTGTAGAGCGATCTGCTCAAGCGCCACAATATTTCAACATTTTTGGTGACCTAATAACAGTGGAAAAGAAAACGTTATCATCCTAATAGAACTAAATGTGGTCTCATAGTCGTCGTACTGTCGACGTACGCAAAATTTGTGGACATCTGAATGTCGTCCTAGTCCAAAATACGACTTTGAGACATATTTGAGACGTTTTCAGGATTTGGACGACTTTTGACGTAAAAAGTTATTGCATACAACTATCAGAGCATTATTCAGTCTTGTTTAGTTTCGTGCCGTGACCTAGGTAGTTTTTTTTTATGAAATTCCAATCAATTACATTTCCTCCAAAATTGAAGGACTCACATTCAGTGCAAGAAGTTTTTATCCTCCGAAATGCTTGTACTTCGTTACTTTGTTGTTTTTTTCATTAAGAGCATGCTGCAGTCAGGCTTTACCGACCGTACCCGGTTTTCACTTGTTTTCACTGATAGCAAAGCCTACGCGTCACGAACGCGAAAAAGTAATTAATAGCGCAATTCTATATTGAATTCCGAAGATTTATATTGCAAAACTTCTTTATTTTATGCACTTATCGAGACAGGAAATGGTTTTCTGCATAAAATGATAATTGTCGATGTCAACTGGTGGTCGCGGCCATATTGGACGTTTCGCCCGTTAGCTGTAGAGCTAGACGTAGCGCTGCGTTCGCTAAATTTCCGAAGCGCCCTAGAGATGGTGTGGCGCGTAAATATAATCGTGCGGATATCGTCAGGGACCGGTTCAAAATTATGAAAACGTCTAATTATGGTAACGCAACGATTGCTTCAACAATGGGGCAGGTGCATAAAAGTGATATCACGTATCCCGATTGTCCCCTGTCCTTTTTATTCCCTTTTCCTCCAGAAACTTTCGTTTTTTCTTTGCGTTTCACGAGTTTTTACAACTATTTGGAAAAATCATGAGAAATTGAAAAAAAAATGGTGGATACGACCTTCTGTTTTTAACTGCGATTTCTTTTATCGAATTTTTCGAAACGACGTCGATTTCGATTTTTCTTTGCGTTTCACGAGTTTTTACAGCTATTCGCAAAAATCATGAAAAATTGGAAAAAAATCAGTAGTGCCTCAATTTAGGTACCGACGTCACGTTTTTAAAGCTTTTTTCCCTCGCCTACTGTGGTGTAGCGTGGCGAGCTTCATTATTTCAAAGTTATTGCCGTAACTATTTTATAGGGTTAGACTGAACGATCGTTTATCTGATACATATAATGTATTGGGATAGGGTGGGATTGATCATTTCGGAAGAAACCCATCATACAATTAAGATCGAACTTCACATACAGGTAAGTTCGTTTGATCTTCTAATTGTATTCGGGTTTCTTCCTCATGATCAAATGCGTAGATCTTTAAAGTTATAGTTACGGCAAATGATGTAAGAATACGGAAAGTTAGAGAATAATGTGAAATTTTATTCAATAAATGTATTATTATTCTTTCCATAAATATTATGGGGGATAGATGAATGTATCCTATCTCTGTTGACTTATTGGATGAAAGTTATTAAACTTTAATCATAGATTGCTTCTGCGAATGCACCCTTATTAATTATGGGTAAATTGTAAAAATTTGCAAAAGTCTTGGACTGATCAGACCAACCAGCTGCCTTTCTGATTGAATCTAAATTAACCCCTTTGATATTCGCCATTGAAGTAGAAGCATGACGCGCACTATGCGCTGAAAATACTTCTGTGTCTATCCCACTCTTGTCAAGTATATCTTTTACCCATCTGCTGAGAGTCTGAGATGACACAGGTTTATAGGGTTTCTTTAGTGATATGAACAGTGATTCAATGACACCTCGAAATCGTTGTGATTTCCTCAGAAACACTCTAAGTACTGTAGCAGCACAAATACTCGGATTATCTTTATATGTTGGCAGGTATAACAGAGGTTGTTTTCTACCGGGACCTGAAGTCTTAACTCTATCAGGTATCTTAATCTCTATGCCTGAATTAGTTTCTCTAATGTTATTGATTTTAATGAGAGAAAAAGTTTGCATTCTCTGCCCGGTAACTAAGGCTAGAAGGCAAATTAGTTTCGAAGACAGGTCACACAAACCGATCTTTTCATTATCCCATGTGGATAAAAAGGATAATACAGTTTTAGGATCCCATGTGTTATCATATTTGGCTTTAGATGGCCTTAAATTGAAGACGCCTTTGAAAAACCTTTTGACCCTATAGTCTTGTCCCACTTCTGGTCCTAATATCAAGGCAATGGCTGACCGATAAGAATTTAAGGAACCATAGGCCACCCCTCTATCAAATTCCTTACTTAGGAAGGATAGAACATTATTAATACTAGCTTTTAAGGGGTTGGTTGAAATCAAGGCACAAAATTGCCACCACTTCTTTAGAGCAACATCGTATTGCTTTTGAGTTGATATCGATATACACGAGAAAACCAGAGTCATTGCCTCCGGAGGGGTTCCCTTTTCTGCAAAGGCTCTCCGCTCACGACGTTTTGCCTTTACGTTGTTTTTTATTTTCCCTTAAAAATTGTAATGAACGAACGATGTATCCGCCAAACTTACGACCTTTTGCACTTACATCTTTCGATCTCGTAATTTCAATTGATCTATACGTTTTGGCCGTTTTCAGAGCGAATGGCGTGAAAAAAAAAATTATATGACCTGTAACGTATTCAACAGATAGCCTAGTAATATTTCACGTTTAAATTCAAAATCAGAAAATTCAATTATCAGAGTCAAACAGAAAATTTAAATTCACAGCCAGGAAACCAAGTGACACACTATAGCATTTACACATCAGAACTTGGGATCAAAATTTAATACACACACACTCAATTGTTATAAGAAAAAGAACACCTAGAAGAATCGCAACTTTGGCAACAACATTTTACACACAAAATTTTGTTTAACATACACACATAAACGCTAAAACATCATATTATAGTAGATTTAAGGATATTTCCTGTACACACGACTCAAACAGACCATACATGTTACACTATTACAAATAAAAGAAGAGAACAGAAAATCCGTAAATGGTATCAATACGCGCCAGATAGAAAAACTGAGGAGTTCGTGGGTCAGTCCCCTCTCCTAAACTTTGAAGAAATGTGACTACGCGCACCGGGAAGTAGTCCGAAAACCGAGCCTTAATGGTAAATCAGCGCACTATCAGAATCACTTCGGTCAGGCCTGACAAGCCTGTCAGACGTGTCGAATTTTGAGTGGAATCACTTCGGTCCGGCTCGATCCTCGTATCAGTCGTGCCGATTTTTCGAGTATTAACTTCGGTCCGGCCAATTGGTCCATTGGTACGTAATTCATGCGAGCTATCTATCCATGAATTACGAATTTAAATTCATTTTTTGACTTAGAAAAATATTGAAGAATCCATTTAAGGCGACAGCCTTCCGAAATACGGAGAAAGTTCATTAATATCAGTTAAAGTTATAACGCAAACATTTTCTAACAATTTTTACGGCACAGGCATTAAAAAGTCACTTTTTGACGCCTGTTTTCGTTCCGGCAAATGGCACTTTATACCGCTAAGTTCAAAGTTGCGGTATAAAGTCTTTATTCCGCAACTTTGATGCGCAGTTCGAAGTGCGCATGTCAAAGTTGCGGAATAAAGTCTTTATACCGCAGGTTACCCCCTCTCTATACGCAGTTCGTGCGGAACTCAACTGGCGTCAAAGTGACTATTGATGCCTTTTCCGTAAAAAATATTGTATGGGGCTCGCGCAGAAAGTAACTGTTCAGCAAGGTTATGTTTTTAGTACTCGCCGTTGCTTTACAAGGCTCGCCTTCGGCTCGCCAGGTAAAACCAACGGCTCGTACGAAAAACATAACCTTGCCGAATAAACAGTTACTTTCGACGCATGCCACATAAATATCTATTCTCTTTTATTTGTTATTACAAAACACAACCTTATTCAGCTAAACGTATCAAATACACAAATTTTCTGTTCTTTTGCTTGCGCATCATCTTCGCTATCAATATAAATCTGTCTAACTGCTAATCATTTACACCTACACAACATTCACTCCACAGTTAATTGCTCCGGTCCTGAAATATCCTGTTAAAAATTGGTTCAGTCCTCAGTGAAGAGTGCGGTTAGTGGTAACGCCCGGACTTTCGAGAAAGGGAAGCACCAACGCCGTAATTTCGACACTGAGTCCGCTCGTTATTAGCTCAGGTAAAGTAAAAAGTAAAGTAAAGTTCGGTTCGGGCTAGTCCCAGGTCTTTTTTCCTGCTCCTCTGGGAGCTAATCGACCTATGTTTCCATGCCTATATTGGGATTTGGTACTCTTTAGTTTATATGTACGGCGAAAGGCTGGAACACAGTCAACCCGTGCCGGATCACCTACACGCGTTACGGCAGCGGACCGGTCACTCACACAGAGCGCGGACCAATCACGTACGCGTGTAGGTGAGCTTACGGCCTGTAGGTGATGCGGCTCACGGTACACGGCGTTTACTGTGTTCCAGTCTGAAGCCTTACCCTATAGTCGAAACGCATTCGCCCCCCACACACCCATTCTCATGTGAACATGAGCCTGGGAGGAAGAGAGCGTTTGCATCTCGACTGGACCTACAATTTTTTACACGGTGGGTTCCGAACCACCAGAGTTGCAGAATTGAGCACTTGAAAACTTTTTCTCTCGAAAAAATTCCAGAGGTGCCCGCTCGGGATTTGAACACAAGCCTCCCAGGTGGGAGTCCGTGTGCTTATCCACTGAGCCACAGCGACTCTCGTTAGCGATTCTTATTAGCTCAGGTAGAAAACTCCTTTCCTTGAGGTAATTCGTTACCTCATTGCTCAAAAACCACGAGAGCAGGTGTTAATTGATCTAGGTATCTTATCGAAGCCCCGAGATAGTCTTTACTCAACAAAAACATAATTTTCAGTACGAGTGCTATCAAAGTAAAAATTTCAGAAATATCTATAAGTGAGCAAATCTCCGGTGATAGTAGTGAAACTCGTTTAATATCAGTTTAATCTGAGTGATCGTGCCATACAGTGACCAAGGATCACAGTGAGGATTAACGTTATAGACTTTTTGCCACCAAAATCGCGTTTTCGGCGCTTACGACCTTACGCCATTAGATACGCGAAATGTTTTTGTGATCTACTGTTCGCATATCAGGGTGAAGTCGAGGAAATGTTTTAATAGATTCCGATAAAATTTTATCGTAGACCGATCGAGATTTCCTATTTCAATTCTTCATATTTCATTATTTTTCACTCATTGCCGTTATATCATGCGTCAATTGGTGAATTTCCACTTTGTCATGATACCCTCGTCAACCATTTGAACTTCACAAAACAAGGGACTCATCAAACTTTTTTCAAATGATCATTATTATTATTATCATTATTATTATTATTATTGTTATTATTATTTTATTTTTTCGAATTCAACAGATTTCGAAATTCCGTTGCCCCAAGGCCTTCGTAATTATAGCCTTCGCGTTCGTGACGCGGAAGCTTTGATATCAGTAAAAACAAGTGAAAACGGGGTACGGTGGGTAAAGCCTGACTCCAGCATGCTCTGTTGTCGACGTGGTAGGGGGTCTCTCTACTGCACTGTGTATAAATACGACGGATCGGATGAATTCTATTCAGAAACCTATTTCTAACGAAGTAAGTGGCTACCTTCAACATGAACAAGATCGTCTGTCTTCTCGTCGCCTCGTTGGTGTGCGTGGATGTTGCCAGCGGTAAGTTGCAGATACTGATCTATTTTTCTATACAACGAAACCTCACTTATACTTATTTCAATCGGGTACGCTAGAAAATACATACGGGGCATTCCACGCCAACTCGACCTGTGTTAAACCCCGACAATTTCAAAATCATTCGATGTTTTTTTCCAAAGTTCTACTCAGTAAAAAACGCGTTATACATTTTTTTCCGATTTTTTTTATCAAACCGTTAATTTGTTATGAATTTCTGAAGTTGATTGAGAATGCCCCTTTTTAGAAATCTGAAAAAATTCTCAAAAATCCAGTGGATGACACAAAATAATCCCCGTTTAGGAAAACGTGGGCCGAATTTTTTTTCTATTTTTTTTTTTTCTCAATTCGGAATTTTCGCATTTCAAAAACTGATATAAACACAGGATCAAATATTAAGCGACGAATAAAGGTAATAAATGGTGAAACCGAACGTTTCCGAGTAAAATGAACCTTGTTTGACGCTTGAAATTTGATCCTGTGTTGGATAATTTCAGTTTCAAAAATGAGAAAATTTCGGAATGAGTGAAAAAAAAAAAAAATAGAAAAAAAATTCGGCCTACGTTTTCCTAAACGGGGGCTGTTTTATATCATCCACTGGATTTTTGAGAATTTTTTTCAGATTTTTAAAGAGGGGCATTCTCAATCAACTTCAAAAATTCATAACAAATTAACGGTTTGTTAAAAAAAATGGAAAAAAATTTAGGACGCGTTTATTATTGAGTAGAATGTTAGAAAAAAACATGGGATGATTTTGAGATGGTCGGGGTTTATTACTGGTCGAGTTGGCGTGGAATGCCCCATACATATGAGTGAGAATAACGTTATAAAAAAACTAATCAAGAGTCAAGTGGTTCGATAGCTTCCACGTCAGCATTGCAATTATTCAGACACACACATCATCAACAGGTGGAAAAAGACATGTTTTGTAGATAAACGTAGAAATATTTTTGCATCAAGAAGTAAACCCAGGAAACACAGAACTGCCGAAATCATAATGGCCCAGCACTGGCAGTGTTGGCAATGTGATGGTATAGGCAAGCCTTTGCTACGCCACTACATGTGAGATAGCGGTATTTCGGTAAAATTTTTCCGGTATCCAACCATTGACGGGACGATGTCGGTGACCAAGTACTGTTTTCCTGCAGCGCATTTTGCAACTTGCCACAACCGAGTTGCCGTCACTTCACCCATATCACCCACAGATGCACGCCTGTATTTTGATGACGCAGTTCGCACGCGTCTTGGCCTACGTGAATAATATGTATAATTACTTACCCTACTGAAAATTTCTAGGTGGGAAATCCATGTGGAAATCCTATGTATATCTACATGGTTTCCCATCGGAATTTCGAACTGGGAATCTATGGGATTCCATCGGTTTCCATGTATATTGAATGTGGATTCCTATGTGTACTGAAAATATCCAGGTGGAAAACGATTCAGAATATCACATGGATTTCCCTAGTGGTTCAGTCCGGATTCCTGTATAGATACCTATAGATTCCTATAGGGCGTTATTTGTGCATTTACAGAAAAAAAAGTCACTCCCAGTCGGGGATTTGAACCCAAGACACTCATTTCCGTAGACTATTACCTTACCCCTGAGCTATCGAGCTACTTGAATATCCCTGGATATTCCACAAACATATTGAATCGTTAATGACGGACACTTGAAATAAAATAAAACATACCTATGTGGATAGTTCATGGATTGTTATGGCAATCCTGTAGAAATTCCATGTGTCATCCAGTGGATTTCCTATGATGGTTTCCATGAATTTCCATGAAAAATCAATGCAAGATATACTATGCTATTCCTATGTAAAACCATGTATTCCCATGGAACATCCACAAGAATCTACTCCAAATTTATCTGGATATCCATAAATTCTATCACATGGATTTCAAGAAGGGAAATCATGGATATCAAGAAGGGAAATCTATGGGTGGATATGAGATTAATATATAATTTCCACCAGAATTTCTATAGCACGGCCATAAGTCATTCATATGGATTCCCCATGATTCTGTACGTTCTATGGTTTCTACATAGGTTTCCATCGTTTCCATGGAAATCCATTGACATTTCTATGGATTTCCACCTGGAAATTTTCAGTAGGGTAGTGCATTCGAGGAGCGGGAATGGAAAAGATGCCGTCCACGGGTGACTCAAATCTTAAAGTATTCAGTTCAACTACATTTGCTCTGAATTTAACCTTAAATTCGATAATGAGCATTCTGCGAGATAGGGGATGAGAGAATTTTGAGGTTATGATTCGACTTTTAGGTAAATTGTCTGCTCACTGAGCACGGAGATAGTCTTCGTGTTACTGAGGTTTGTTTTCGCCTGTTGCGAGCTAAGATGGCTTCAAACAGTAAATATCCCTTCAAGAAAAGTCAAGCTGGCAAGTCTACAGAGATATCAAGAAAACTGTCCAGGAAACTATGCAGTTGACAAAGCTAGAAGCAGGGCCGCCGAGTTACGAAATTTCAAGGTGTGGAGTTGATTAGATGACGGGGTGGGGGGGCGTCCGAAAAACATCAGAACCTGCCGAACAGTTACTTTGTATACGCGCGAGCCCGATACTAGTCGCTGGTGTCCCTGGCAATCCGGATGTAAAGCCAGCGGCTCGTGCGAAAAATGTAATCCTTGCCGAGCAGTTACTTAACACGGGCGCCCCAACAATATTTTTTATGCCTGTTTTCGATTCGTAAAGTGGCACCTGTCTCAACACCTAAGAATGACCCTGAAAGATTCGTCACGAATTCTCAATCACGCTGTATTAATGACATCTTTGAAACGTCTCTTTCCGTCCCGTCAAATGCCGTTTTAATGCCTGTGCCGTAAAAAATATTTATTAAGGAAAAGGCATTGAAAGTCACTTCGACGCCACGTGAGATGCACATGAACGTGCAGATAGGAACTGCTGTGCAAAGTAGTAAACTGCGGTTTAATCACGTTCAGTGTTTTGCGCGGAATTCTTTGGAATACATAACTGATAACAATCAGGATATGGAACAAAGTTGTAGAATAATGTACTTTCGTGGCGATTGGTTGGCACGTCCACTTGTACATTTTATTTTTATGGAAAGTGAGTCAAGATTCTGAGGTATGGAGTACTCCACCAAAACCATATGAGGATCGCCAGCCCTGTATACATATTCTCATATTGAAACAACAAGCTAGTCTGGCCCACCGCTGAATAAGTACACGATGCAATCTTCCCCGATTATTATTTACGAATAAAAAATGTACTATATTGGTCACCAAATGTGCGGCTGGATCAGAAACCATGTGCCTTTGGGATATTTTCGTCGTCAAAATTCGATGAATTGTAATTCAGGGCCGGCGACTTATACGAAATTTCAGGGTGTGGAGTTGCTCAGATGACGGGCGGCGGGGGGCGAAGGCTCTTCTCCATATTTTTGGCAAAGTTTTATTCAGTACCTTCGGTTATTCTTTTTATCACAGGCTTTTCAAAATCCATTGACAAATCCTAATTTTTAATCAAGACTTTTGGGAGTGCTCCACACACTCCACACAGAAGTCGCCAGCGATGGCTAGAAGTCAAATTGAAAAATTCCGAAAAATTGAGGGTATGTGAATAATTCGATAATTCTTATCATGCACAAAATTGGTAATGGCGCAGTACCGTATTTCCATAACTATATGATAACGGTTCGATAACAGCAGCCTTACCAACTCCGGTGCTGGTTAAATACCGATAATTTGACAGGCTACTGCAACCGTTATTCTTGCGGTGCGGTGAAGGTAAGACGAAATCGATTGCACAATTTCGTTACATAGCCATCACTGGTTCGGTACAACAGTACCGGTCTTGCCTTCAGTGGCCCGGCTGTCGGCCACTGTGACACTAAGGTAAAATGCCCAGTACTTGGACAAAACGGAAATTTCGACCTATACTTGGACACTACAAAGTGATGAATTATAGTCAATTAGAGAATATAACATCAAAAAACAAAATTGATTACTATTGCTAAGACTATTATTGAGAACATACTTGAATTTTGCATTAATTTTATACATAATTTAATAAAAACGAATGATTTGAAATTTCACCCGAAGTCCCATAAGAGCGGGGTACTTGTATTGCTTTTCCTATGTTTTTACGAATTGCATAAGTAGAATAATCTTTAGTGCGATGCATTTATATAAATAAGTAATGACAATATTTGATAATTCTTATATCAATAAACAATATTCCCAATATAATAGTGCGCTGAAAATGATTATTTTAATGCAAAATCAGTTGTCCAACTATTCGTTCGATAATCGTAGTAGTTGGACACGCGCGCCGTTCGTGTCCAACTTTAGCTCATAGGCGTGGATATATCAAGCCAGTACATGGACACGTGGCTTGACTGATTTGTTCTGGCGATTTCCATCAAATATTGTAGTGAAAAGTGGTTGTTGTATCACAATGTTGTGAAATTATCGTACGTATTAGCTTATTCGACGATAACACATGCAAAAAAATAGGTTTCGCACTTTTTGCAAAGTTAACCTCAAAATCTGCCTTAGGAGATCGCAGTTGCTGGTATGGCGGCAAAAAAGAAGAATGCTGTGGTGGCTGGAAAGAAGAGTGCCGTAAAAGAAACTGTCAAGAAAAAAAAGAATATGAAAACTACTGCTCAAAAAAGTGTGAAGAAGAGAATTGAAAAAATGTACAGTGTTGAGAGCATGCTAGCTGCTCTTAATGCAGTAGGTGAAGGACAGACTCTACGCCAAGCTGCTCACAATTTTGGAGTACCGAAGAGTACTCTTTATTTAAAATCAAAGAATCTTGCACCACTCGAATGTAGAAAGGGCCCAAAGACTGTATTGAGTGCGGCGGATGAGAAAGAAATCGAGTCGTGGATAATATTCTGTGCAGACAGTGGTTTTCCGGTGACTAAAACGAGACTCCTCGATTGTGTGCAAAAGTATCTGCTTGGCGATGAAGCTAAAACTCCTTTCAAGAACAATCGTCCTGGGCATCACTGGTATCGTTCTTTCATGAAGAGACATCCTAATCTGAGCAACCGAATCGCACAAAACCTCACCAGCACCAGAGCAAGTGTCACTGAAGAAGACCTTCGAGAGTGGTTCACAAAAGTTGAGCAGTACCTAGAGGAAAAAAATTTGCTAAACATCGAACCACACCGAGTCTTTAATTTAGACGAGTCTGCTTTCATGCTGGTTCCTAAGGACAACAAAGTGATTACAGAGAAAGGAACTAGAGCTCCATATCAAATTGTATCAGGAAATGAGAAAGCCAGTTTAACAGTATTGTTCACTACTGCTGCTTCAGGAGTAATGCCACCTCCCATGATTCTGTTTGATTTGAAAACGTCGCCAAAGAAGAGTATATTGGACCAAATACCAAAAGGCTGGGGTGTAGGAAATACGGAGCGTGGCTGGATGACAGCAGAAAGTTTCTACAGCTACATGAGTAATGTATTTTACAAATGGCTGATAGAAAACAAATATGATTTTCCAATCATCTTGTACGTGGACGGTCATAGTTCACATATGACACTGCCTCTACTCAAGTTTTGTAAAGAACATCTCATCGAACTTGTAGTACTTTACCCAAACGCTACACACATAATTCAGCCTCTAGATGTTGCCATCTTTCATCCACTGAAAGACTCATACAGGAAAGTTCTACGTCAATGGAGAATCGACAATAATATCATTGATGTTAAGAAGCACATGTTTGCTCCAGTTTTAAAAATGGCTTTGGATGCGCATGATCTTACTCCAGCTGTCAAGAATGGTTTCAGAGCTTGTGGCTTGTATCCATTTGACGCTAACGCAGTTAATTATAATATCTTGAGCAAAAAAAGTAAGAAAAAAGATCCAAGTCCGCAACCAGATTCAAGCAGTATAAATCAAGACAGTGTTGCCAAACATGCAGAATTTCTAGATATATTTGAAAGAGATCTGATGTCCTCAGCTATACTACAATCTTTCAAGCAAGCAGAAGTGGAAGGAAAATGGAATGGTGACCTGTCATATGTTGCGTTGTTTGAATCTTGGTGTAAACTGAGAAAACTTTGTAGTGGTAATTAACTTTCATAACAATTGTCCAACATTTTCTGAAATTTACATTCAACTGTTATTATAATTTTCTATTTCCAAGGAGTTGAGCTAGTGTGTCATGGGCCTCCGGCTGAATCTACAGTGATTGACGAATCAGCAGCCGATCAACAAATCCCAGATAATGATTTGGTGGTGGGAACGGCAACTGATATGACACCTGAAGAAGCTGACAATACCATGCTAGATGCTTCTGTCTACTTTGATATCCAACAAGATTTATCTAGTATCGACAGTGACACATTGCAGAAGAACTCATTTGATATGAGTTGTCATGCAACCCCGAGCACCGAAGAAACTATTCAAGCTGAATTTCCAGCATCAGGACCTGATGAAGTTGAATTGTACGATGAATTGGGTAACCGTATAATAGCTACACTACTCACAGTAATTGACGACGGCACGGACATTAGCAACAATAGAACCGCACCAATGGACACGACTGCAACTACTGAAGTAACAAGCGTTTTAGGTACCAAAGGTTTGCACAATTTTATTTATGTACCTCCTCCGTCAATAACTTGACCATTGTAGAGTTTTTAACGGACGAGTCCTTATAAAGCAGGTTTATACGGCCTGGTCCTTATAAAACTCCACAATAATCTCGTTTTTGACGAAGTTAGCGCATAAAATAGAATGTGCAGCATCGAAGAATGTAAGGACTTCTGGACGAGTGTTCAAGCGTCCTTGTGACACAAATAACTATTATAATAAAATCATATACATAAATTAATCGATGACTCAATCACACTATATGTCTCTTTTTAGTCGACAGTGAGCTTGGAGTGGAGGAAAATTCAGATGACATAGATAACACTGATACTGATAAGACTCCAGTTGATGTAGGCAATACAAATCTACATCAACTTGAAGGTTTCGATAGGAGCTCAAATGAAGAATCGAGTGATTCTCAGTCTCCAGATGTGACGATGACTGAAAATCATGAAAACTCTCATGATTCTAATGCAGTTCCTGGGACTACGGTAAATGATACCTTAGAACATCAAACAAGCCCTGTGGCTGGGGTTCCTGTATTGGGTGAAAACAACTCTATGAATGTTACTAAAAACGATAACATCAAGCTGAGCATCAATGAGGAATCAAACTCCAGTACTTGTAAGTATTTCATAATGCAAATTTTTTAATTAGAGATTGCGTTTGATTAAATTTTGTTTTCTCATTCCAGGTTCAAGGAGAAGTAAAAAAGAACTACATATATCTCCCAAGCTGCAGCGATTTTTCCCTGTTCCTACATTTAATTGCAAGAGAAAGAAAAAAGCTACATCTACGAATACCCCATCTGTAGCTGTCGTTGACGACCTATTGCAAGTATTAGAGCAAAAGGAAGCAGAAAAGAGGGAAAAGGAGCAACAAATTTTATTTAATAAACAAGAACGTGAAAGGGCAAGAACTATGAAGGACAAAGAAGCGTCTATTGTCAAACAGTTCAATGAAAATAAGAAGAAAAACCAACAACAGAAAAAAGAACTGAAGTCTCAAATACAGAATCTGAAAAAGTCAATAAAATCAAAAAATTGCAAAGAGAATATAGGTCCGTTAACAGAGAAATTGAATAAGCTGAATGCTGACTTAGACGAGTTGGAAAATTCGTTAATTGCTGAAGAAGTGGAGTTCTTGCAAACTAAAATCAAAATAAAAAAAGAAAAATGTGATGCTACGGTATAGGTAATTTATTTTATGAATAAGTACCTATTATTTTACTCAAAATAGAAAAAGAAAAATGTGATGCTACGGTATAAGAAATTTATTTTATGAATAAGTACCTATTATTTTACTCAAAATAGAAAAAGAAAAATGTGATGCTACGGTATAAGTAATTTATTTTATGAATAAGTACCTATTATTTTACTCAAAATAGAAAGAGGAAAAATGTGATGCTACGGTATAAGTAATTTATTTTATGAATAAGTACTTATTATTTTACTTATAAGTAAAATATTTTCGGAGAAAATAATAAAATTTCATTAAAAACATCGAATAATACAATTTATTACCCTTTAAGTATTACTTTTATTCAATCGCTAAATACGGAGTCTTGTTGAAATTTATCCAGTAGAAATCGCATATGATATTATAGTCCAAGTATTGGGTTCAAACGTGTCCATGTACTACAACATTGTCCAACTTATGGTTTCAAAAGTGTCCAAGTACTAGTTCCATTGAAAAGAGCTGTCCAACTACTCCGTTATATTAACTAGTTTTTAAATGTACTTCATTTACTGAATATGAGCTCTTTTCACACCATTTTTTTTTCTAATATACTCTAAATGATCAAAATCACATGTTAGAATAAAAAAAGTATTGAACAAATTGCATTTTAACTTCAAAACGATAGCGTGAAATATTGTTTCGAAAAATCTGTCCAAGTACTGGGCATTTTACCTTATGGTGCTGGGCGATCACAAATCTTCCGGCAGCGGTTCGACACCTTTAGTATCGGCGTTCCTCCACCTAACCAGTAAGGGCCCTGGAATCTGTGTTTGCTGGGAAATATTCTCGATACAGCGAGGATACAATATTGAATTCTTGATTTCAATTCCAACAGCCAAACTAGAACTCATGGACGTATATCGAAAGCAATCAATTTTTCAAGTATTGTGTCTCGAAATATTTAACAGTATACTCATTTTGCAGGAATTATTCTGCAGACTTATCGAATCGTTATGCCTACATTTTAGTACTACAGGAAGTAAAATTTGAAACCGTAAAATGGTACTGAAGTGGAAAATCGACCATTCGTCGAACTTATGTATATCAAGAGCAATCAACTTTTGAAGTGTTGTGTCACGAAATATGTAACAGCACACTTAACACTTTTTAGCACGTATGTTCTGCAGGTGGTAAGATTCATTGAATCGTTAAAGATAAAAATTATGCGTACGTCATCACGATATAGATAAAATGTGTTTTTTGAACGTTATGCTCTTTGTTTGGAACCATTTTATTCTCTACATTTTATGCTACACGGAATGTTCAAACCATTTTCAACATGTCAGGTTCCACTCGATTCGTCAAGTATTGTCATGATATCCTGATTTTTGTTTCAGGAGTCGATCCAACCGAACCTGCCATCAAGGGTGAGTTAAAGATACAGAGATTTTCGATAATGACAGGTATTCACTTGTTGTTCGAATTTAGCTCAAGCGAATCGAGCACCGCGGAATGACGACTTAATCACAGTCCTCTTTGCTTAAATTTCAGCTGCCGTGGCAAAGGTCAACGCCCAACTTTTAGACCTTGCGAATGATGTTAGACACATGTCCCCCAGTAAGTTCAAAACAATCGCACCCAATGAAGATATTCAACTCATAGCTACTAAGACATGCGTCAAATATTGACAAACTACAATAGTGTCATGATGTACTTATTTTATTTTCAGATCCCAGATCCCAGCTGATCGCAGACGCTGGTAAGTGACGAGTGGATACACTTACTTGACCAATTTATACGTCTACCAAAACGCTCAAATTATCTTTGTCTCTATTTTTATTTCAGATTCTGTGATGACAATCCGAAAGTATCTCGAAAACACTGTAGCTGATTTCCTGAAGCGTCGCATAGGTGAGTTGAAGACGACTTTACCCTTTAAAAATCGCGTGTCTAATGACATAAGGACGTTTTACGAGTTTTTACAACTATTTGGAAAAATCATTAACAATTATGAAAAAAAAGTAGCGCTCATGACGGTTTGCCTTTTCGTTGTCTTTTATTTTTCCTTAAAAATTGTAATGAAAGAACGACGTATCCGCCAAACTTACGACCTTTTGCACTTACATTTTTCGATCTCGTAATTTCAATTGATCTATACGTTTTGGCCGTTTTCAGAGCGAACGGCGTGGAAAAAAATATATATACGACCTTTTGCCACCAAAATCGCGTTCTTGGCGCTTACGACCTTATGCCATTAGACACGCGGAATGTTTTTGTGATCTACTGTTCGCTTCACATATCAGGGTGAAGTCGAGGAAATGTTTTTATTGATTCTGATCAAATTTTATCCTAGATCGATCGAGATTTCCTGTTTCAATTCTTCATAATTCATTATTTTTCACTCATTGCCGTTATATCGTGCGTCAATTGGTGAATTTCAACTTTGTCATGATACACATATTTTACTTTCAGGAACCGAAACAGGAATGGCTGCCATTTTCGCGAGTAAGTGACACTCATTCGAAAAATACATCAAGCCTAGCTTGCTTTACATCCAGCTGTTATTAGAAATGAGTGAGAGTCGAAGACGACTTGATCATAACCTCTGTATATTCCAATTCCAGATATGCTCCACCCACTAAAATCCGAAGTCACAGCCCGTTTGCTTAGAAGTGGAGCGAAAGCCGGACGTGAGTTGAAGACGATTGTGCCTATGTAGAATATCGCGCATCAAGCACTTGAAAATTGTCTCAATTATTGAGGTATTTTTTAATTTCCAGAGACCAGCACTGAGTTCACAGCTGCTGTCACCAGAATAACTCATTCATTCGACGAAGTAAAGAACGACATCGATGCGATTGTGAATGCTGCTTTCAAGCTTGCCCAAAGTAAGTTGAAAACAATCGTACCATTAGAAATATAATTGTCATACTGAGATCTATCGTTTGCTACAAACCAAATTTCAATTAGGCTTTCATAAATCGATCTATTTCCTTAGCCTCCAGTTAGGCAAACGTATTTGATACTCAACATTCGATCCCTCATTTCAATTGCACCACCAGTTTAGTACTACTGAACTACGATCCCATTGTGACTTTTTATACTATTTCGTAGAATGTTAGAAAAAAACATGGGATGATTTTGAGATGGTCGGGGTTTATTACTGGTCGAGTTGGCGTGGAATGCCCCTTACATATAAGTGAGAATAACGTAAAGAAAAACTAATCAAGAGTCAAGTGGTTCGATACCTTCCACGTCAGCATTGCTATTATTCAGACACACACATCATCAACAGGTGAAAAAAGACCTGTTTTGTAGATAAACGTAGAAATATTTTTGCATCAAGAAGTAAAATTCTCTCGATACAGCAAGGATACAATATTGAATTCTTGATTTCAATTCCAACAGCCAAACTAGAACTCATGGACGTATATCGAAAGCAATCAACTTTTGAAGTGTTGTTTCAGGAAATATTTGACAGCACACTTAACATTTTGTAGCACGTATGTTCCGCAGGTGGTAAGATTCATTGAATTGGTAAAAATAAAAACTATGCGTACATCATCACGATACAGATAAAATGTGTTTTTTGAACGTTATGATCTTTGTTTGGAACCATTTTATTTTCTACATTTTATGCTACACGGAATGTTCAAACCATTTTCAACATCTCAGGTTCCACTCGATTCGTCAAGTATTGTGATGCTAACCTGATTTTTGTTTCAGAAGTCGATCCAACCAAGGCTTCCATCTACGGTGAGTTAAAGATACAGAGATTTTCTTATTAGATAGTGACAGATATTCACTTGTTGTTCGAATTTAGCTCAAGCGAGTCGAGCACCGCGGAATCAATTTTTCAAGTATTGTGTCTCGAAATATTTAACGGTATACTTATTTTGCAGCAATTATTCTGCAGACTTATCGGAACGTTATGCCTACATTTTAGTATCACAGGAAGTAAAATTTAAAACCGTAAAATGGTACTAAAGTGGAAAATCGACCATTCGTCGAACTTATGTATATCGAGAGCAGTCAACTTTTGAAGTGTTGTGTCACGAAATATTTGAAATTTTTAGCACGTATGTTCTGCAGGTGGTAAGATTCATTGAATTTTTAAAGATAAAAACTATGCGTACGTCATCACGATATAGATAAAATGTGTTTTTTGAACATGATGCTCTTTGTTTGGACTGATTTTATTCTCTACATTTTATGCTACACGGAATGTTCAAACCATTTTCAACATGTCACGTTCCACTCGGTTCGTCAAGTATTGTCATGATATCCTGATTTTTGTTTCAGGAGTCGATCCAACCGAGGATCCCATCGACGGTGAGTTAAAGACACAGAGATTTTCGATAATGACAGATATTCACTTGTTGTTCGAATTTAGCTGAAGCGAGTCGAGCACCGCGGAATGACGACTTAATCACAGTCCTCTTTGCTTAAATTTCAGCTGCCGCGGCAAGTATCAACGCCCAACTGTCAATACTTGCGGATGATGTTAGAAAGATGTTCCCCGGTAAGTTCAAAACAATGTCACCCAATGAAGATATTCAAGTCATAGCTACTAAGGACATGCGTGAAATAGTGACAAACTACAATAGTGTCATGATGTACCTATTTTATTTCCAGATAGCGAATCCCAGCTGGCCACCGCACGCGCTGGTAAGTGATGAGTGGATACACTTACTTGACCAATTTATACGTCTACCAAACCGCTCAAATTATCTTTGTCTGTATTTTTATTTCAGATTCTGTGATAAGACTGAAAAAATTTCTCTCAAAAACTTTATATTCTATCGTAAAGGGTAAAGGGGGTAAGTTGAAGACGACGTTACCCTTTAAAAATCGCGTGCCTAATGACATAAAGACGTAAGCGCCATTATACGACGTTTATAATGGTTATACGTGCTGTTTATAATGGCATAAAGTCGTATAATTTTTTTTTCACGCCAATCGCTCTGAAAATGTTCGAAACCTATGGATCAATTGAAATTACGAGATCGAAAAATGTAAGTGCAAGAGGTCGTAAGTTGGGCGGATACGATTTTCTGCTTTCAACTGCGATTTCTTTTATCGAATGTTTCGAAACGACGTCGATTTCGATTTTTCTTCGCATTTCACCAGTTTTTACAACTATTTGGAAAAATCATTAAAAATTATGAAAAAATATGGCGCTCACGACGTTTTGCCTTTACGTTGTCTTTTACTTTTCCTTGAAAATCGTAATGAAAGAACGACGTATCCGCCAAACTTACGACCCTTTGCACTTACATTTTTCGATCTCGTAATTTTAATTGATCTATACGTTTTGGCCGTTTTCAGAGCGAATGCGGTGAAAAAAAAAATTATACGACCTTTTGCCACCAAAATCGCGTTTTTGGCGCTTAAGACCTTATGCCATTAGACACGCGAAATGTTTTTGGGATCTACTGTTCGCTTCACATATCAGGGTGAAGTCGAGGAATTGTTTTTATTGATTCCGATCAAATTTTATCCTAGATCGATCGAGATTTCCTATTTCAATTCTTCATATTTCATTATTTTTCACTCATTGCTGTTATATCATGCGTCGATTGGTGAATTTCCACTTTGTCATGATACACATATTTTATTTTCAGGAGACAAATCAAAAATTGCTGCCGGATTCCAGAGTAAGTGACACTCATTCGAAAAATACATCAAGCCTAGCTTGATTTTTATCCAGCTGTTGTTAGAACTGACAAGGGGAGGGCCAACTTAGTAGGTTGCCGATTCGGTTCTTCTTTGGTACACGTGAAGGTTGACGTCACAGGTATAACAGGTGCAAATAACAAGGTGCGACGCTCAGCCGTTTCCGAGAAATAAATTTATGGAAATTTCCCTGCCTTTATCTACCTTCCACGTTAACGGCGCAACAGCGAGCGGCGTGGCGCAGCGGCAGCGGCTTCGCTTCATAAGCGCGCGGTCGCTGGATCGAATCCCGCCGCGGATTCTTTTTTTTTTTTCCTCCTTCAAATCAATCAAAAAATCATATATAATTTAATATTAATTTGTGTCTTCACAAATGTTTATTTTGGAAATAATTTGAACACCTTATTTTGTAACAGGAAAAGGATTCTGAAAAAACTGTACAGGAGGTTGAAAAATGAATACTTTTATTCCCAGTATTGTATATAAGTATTCGGTAAACTTTTTTTTTTTATTCAATATCTTCATCTTCGAGGGACGAAGGACTGCACGAAGTAGGGTGATACAGGTCGTAGAAACACGGGAAACAGTAATTCTTGTTCCTGTAATTCCTGTTACAAAATAAGGTGTTCAAATTATTTCCAAAATAAACATTTGTGAAGACACAAATTAATATTAAATTATATATGATTTTTTGATTGATTTGAAGGAGGAAAAAAAAAAAAGAATCCGCGGGATTTCCAGCGAGCATTTCACGCCGCTCGCCGCCGCGAAGGTAGATAAAGGCAGGGAAATTTCCATGGCTCTCGCAAGCAGCGAGCGTGTACCGAATCGGCAACCTACTAAGTTAGCCCTCCCCTTGTGAGTGAGAGTCGAAGACGACTTGATCATAACCTCTGTATATTCCAATTTCAGATCGACTCAACTCAATAGAACGCAGAGTCATAAACGATTTGGAATTCACTATGCTCAGAGCCAGAAGTCAGTTGAAGACGATTGTGCCCATCTAGAATATCGCGCATCAAGCACTTGAAAATTGTCTAAATTATTGAGGCATCTTTTAATTTTCAGCTCCCATCAATGAGACCAGAGCCGCTGTGACCACAATGACTCAATCATTCGACGAAGTAAAGATCCCAGTCGATGCAATTTTGAAAGCTGCTTTCAAGCTTGCCCAAAGTAAGTTGAAAACAATCGTCCCATTAGAAATATAATTGTCATACTGAGATCTATCGTTTGCTACAAACCAAATTCCAATTAGGCTTTTATGAATTGATCTATTTCCCGTAATAGAAAAGTAGGTCACGGCATAGGGCTGTGATCGCGTGGACTTACCCTCCTGGAGATAAGACTCCGGGGGTGGTGGGCACGTCGGGAAACCGACGTGATGAGTTAGTCCACGGGATATAAGGTTGTGACCGAAGACGTTCGGGTAAATTATACCTTATTCGTTCAAGTGAACAACTCGCATAGATTCCGCTGGCACAGATAGATTTCACATACAATATGAACTATCTCCAATGAGGCTAGAATAAAACCTAGAATTGTATGCTAACAGAACGATTCTTTATGTCAAGACAATGAATAAACGCCGTTGAAACCAATGCGCATATGTCCTGTTGATTTGAGTCGTTAGTTGAACCCGAGTTCCCATACAGTAGATCTGAGGCTATCGGTTATACAGGGTGTTCACGATAACTTTGGAAAAAATTACAGTGTAGAGGTGGGTAGAGGACCCAAAAACAAGGATTTTGAGTATTGGAACCCATGTCCAGAAATGTACCGATACAGAGCTATGGCCATTTTTCGATTTTGATTCGCGCTCCTGTTGCATACTCGAAACTCGCCTCTATCAGGTGTTTCGCGTGTGAAGGAGATAACAGTCATAAAAATGGCAAGTTTTGCGTCTACGTGGTGGGGTCTTAATAACATAAACAACGGAAAACAAAACAAAAACATCATAATTTTGTTCTCAACGTAATAAGGGAAAACAAAACAAAAACATCATAATTTTTTACTCAACTCAACAAAAACATCATAATTTTGTTAACTTGACTTAACAAAATGAACTGAACTTAACTTAATAAGGGAAAACTTAACAAAAACAACGTAATTTTTCACTCAACTCAACAAAAACATGTCAAGGTTTTACGGAACTCTTGTTTACGGAACTGATGTTTTTGTTTTGTTTTCCCTTATTAAGTTGAGTAAAAAATTATGATGTTTTTGTTTTGTTTTCCCTTATTACGTTAAGTACAAAATTATGATGTTTTTGTTGAGTTGAGTAAAAAATTATGATGTTTTTGGTTTATTTTCCGTTGTTTATGTTATTAAGACCCCACCATGTAGACGCAAAACTTGCCATGTTTATGACTGTTATCTCCTTTACACGCGACACACCTGATAGAGGCGAGTTTCGAGTACGCAACAGGAGCGCGAACCAAAATCGAAAAATGGCCATAGCTCTGTATGGGTACATTTCCGGACATGGTTTCCAATACTCAAAATCCTTGTTTTTGGCTCCTCTACCCACCCTGTAATTTTTTCCAAAGTTATCATGAACACCCTGTATAACCGATAGCCTCAGATCTACTGTATGGGAACTCGGGTTCAACTAACGACTCAAATCAACAGGACATATGCGCATTGGTTTCAACGGCGTTTATTCATTGTTTTGACATAAAGAATCGTTCTGTTAGCATACAATTCTAGGTTTTATTCTAGCCTCATTGGAGATAGTTCATATTGTATGTGAAATCTATCTGTGCCAGCGGAATCTATGCGAGTTGTTCACTTGAACGAATAAGGTATAATTTACCCGAACGTCTTCGGTCACAACCTTATATCCCGTGGACTAACTCATCACGTCGGTTTCCCGACGTGCCCACCACCCCCGGAGTCTTATCTCCAGGAGGGTAAGTCCACGCGATCACAGCCCTATGCCGTGACCTACTTTTCTATTACGGGTTTACTTAATTGCTGGTTATACCCAAGCAAATCAACCGTCACAGATCTCTGGTCATCACGATGATGACCTCCCTGTGCCGGCCAAACCCGTGATAATGAATCATTTTTTGATTACATAATACACGGATCGACAGTCGACTTGATACACGCCGGTCTCCCGGCGCGCAAACCACCCCAGCTTTGCTTTACTTATAAAGACTCTGGGAGGTCCGACTGCGATATTTTTCCGCCCCGCATAGATCCACTTTGTTTCACAGCCCTCACAATACATTCTTTAAGCTATGAACCCTTATCGACACGCTGATAGCCCTTTTCCTACTCTACGACACTTCACGTGATTATTACACGTGCACACAATGATATCCCGGAGGATTCATACCTTGTTAGCGCGCCGTTCGGAGCAAGACTGACTGATTTCAGACTTTTCTCCTGCGACCGAACGTAGCGCTCGGCCGGGCGAGGGTTTACCCGCTTGTATACATACACTGGAAATAATTTTCTGCGCTACCTCCGTCGGGAAACGATGCGTGGAAAGTTTTTCCACGCACTTGTGCGTGGAAAAACTTTCCACGCACCGTTATCCCCACTCCGGGCGCGCAGAAACTTGGAAGTATGGCTCGGGCGCAGATAGGGACACAGTGACTTGTGCTTGTGTGTCACACTCGCCTGCGGCTCGTGTGTCCTACGCGCACCCGTCACGCGTCCCTTTTTCTACGCCCTTGCCATACAAATAACTATTTCGCTTCCCCAGCGTTTTAATTTATCGCTCAGAGCAGTTCCTTACCATAAGAATGAATATAGTTGCAGGAACAATGTGTATCGCTACAGCAGCGATATCATCTATAGTTACTTCGAACCGTCACACCTTTATCTAACATAACCTCTTTTGCGAGAAAAAATTTAGACACTTTCTCGTATTAAAGTCAAAATTATAAACGCCAAATAACTAACTGGTCTATCTGTAAGTCAATTTATGATCTGAATACACTGTATTCGGCTATACACTGTCATTACGTCGTTTATACACTGTCATCGTTGCAGAAAATAATATTTCTTGTATCGCTCCTGCAGCGATACGTGTTCTTCTAGCAACTTTAATATGGCTCCTGCAGCGATACGTATTCTTCTAGCAACTTAAATACGTTTGGCAGAGTTGTTTAGTTGCCACAGCTTGACAAAGGCGCTGCTATCGGTGCGATGTACGTTCTGGCTGAGGGAACCAGAATTCTTGCTATCGGGGAGAGATTTTTTTTTCAGTGTACAGGGATTAATACCTCGCTCTCCCGTGTCAACCTTTCATACATATTTATATACTATGTATACATATTTCTTATACTTTGTCTCATTCTCTCCTTATGATTACATAAATTATCACACAAGACTCTGCACATGTACATGATTATTGTATTTCTCAATCATTCCATTGTCACATTCTCACACACAGATACGAAACTATATCAAACACTTGGCAGAACATTTTGCGTCGCCAACAATGATGATTTCTTACATTATTTTTGCAATGTGTTCTGGTGATTGGCAATAAATCGTGATTTCACTTTCTCAGGTGCATCTTCATCAATAGGGCCGGAACTACATTTGGGCAAGCGGGGCAATGCCCCGGGGCCCCCGACCCGAGGGGGCCCCCTGGCAGGGGATGAAAAGAGAAGAAGATTTTAGAAAATGCTGTGATTTTTTGCCTTCATCTATTCTATATATATACCATAAGTAATTCATAAAGAGGGGCCCCCAATTTTTTTTGCCCCGCACAGTTAAAAGAAATCTGTTAAATTCAACATCTTTTACTTGTCCCAGAAAGTCCACATAAATATTCCTGTCAATATAACAGAACCCTTTTCTGTTAAACATTTATGGAAAAAGCCTGTTAATTTTTTGACAGATAAATAACAGATTTCCTGGGTAATGCTCCAGAAAAAAAGTGTCAACGCAACAAGAAAATGATGTTACTTTACAAAAGAAACTCGTTACATCCTGCATGTGATTCCTGTTACAAGGTTGAACGTAACATCTGTAAGATGTTAATTTAACAGAATAATTTATTCACAATAAACGCTAATATATGTCAATACTTTCGATTGTAATCGAATTATCTGTTGGTTTTACACTCATTACTTGTTGACAATAGACAGCTAAGAATAGTTAAACCTCCTCACTTTACTCACATATCCTGTAAAAATAAACATGTTTCTGCTGTTACATTTAACATGAATAGAATGTCATTCAATAGCACGGGGGTAGAATTTTATGAGGAGCGCTGTCAATTAAACTGCAGGTATACGACGAATGACTTATCGTGACCTTCTGACGCTTGGTATTTTGGATATAATAACCATTACCACAACAGAAACAATAATTACCATACTTATATTACAAGGGGCTATTCACTGCGATTTACAAAGTTACCTCTCAGTGAGACTGTTAGCGACGACATAAGACGACAGAGACTGCCAAGAGACGATCGGAGAGAGGACGCCCGAGAAGACGAGCGAGACAACGAGAGACGACGTGAGACGACCAAGGACGATGCGGAAGACGGCCAAAGATTCATATAGGGACTGCGTCGTCTCGCAGTCTCACCGAGTCTCATTGTCAGTGAATAGCCCCTCGTTATATTACCAACACTCAGAAGGCCGCAATAGGCCCATCATCCAATACCAATGTGACAACGGTTGAAAAAAAAAACACAACCATCCACCACAACGGACATTGAACGAGTGAAAACGATGGGGTCCGAGGACCCCCCGGTGCACTACGACAATTACCGAATATTGCCGAAATCCGTCGAAATGCATAGCTTACGGGTAAAATATGTTACCGACAACAGACTTGTACTGTCGCGAGGAACTTTTACATATTTTGACAGTGAATTCAACAGATCAGAAATATGTCCCTTCCGCCAATGTACACAAATAGACTGTTGGAGTGACTGTATTTAATCTGTTGAAATATTTTATTTGTTTCGATATACTCTACATCTGTTTATTGTGATTTTCGACAGGAATGATATGTTATTTGAGATATTTCAACATTTCAAACCCGTTATGTGCGATTCATAATTTAACAGAAATGGAGCCTTTAACAGAAACGGGTCCTGTTAAATCAATACTCCGACCTTGTTATTTTTAACATGAAAAAAGTGACAGCTAATTTTTTTAACAGTTACAGAATTTATTTTCAACTGTGCAGCACGATTATTTATGTACAGAGTTGGCACAAAATCAACGCCCCAACCATTATTCATTATTATTATTATTATTATGAGGTTAAGTAAAGTCGTAATTAATCATATTTCAATTCGATTTTAATTTATTCATATTCACGTTCTCTCACAGTTGATTACCTATAGCGGAATGAGACGGGCTCTTTTCTCTCTAATCTAACTTATTATCTATTAATAGATATTTATGTGGCATGCGCAGAAAGTAACTGTTTATTCGGCAAGGTTATGTTTTTCGTACGAGCCGTTGGTTTTACCTGGCGACCCGAAGGCGAGCCTTGTAAAGCAACGGCGAGTACTAAAAACATAACCTTGCTGAACAGTTACTTTCTGCGCGCGCCCCATACAATATTTTTTACGGAAAAGGCATTAATAGTCACTTTGACGCCAGTTGAGTTCCGCACGAACTGCGTATAGGAGCTGCTGTATAAGGTAGTAGAGAGGGGGTAACCTGCGGTATAAAGACTTTATTCCGCAACTTTGACATGCGCACTTCGAACTGCAAATCAAAGTTGCGGAATAAAGACTTTATACCGTAACTTTTAACTTAGCGGTATAAAGTGCCACTTGCCGGAACGAAAACAGGCGTCAAAAAGTGACTTTTTGATGCCTGTGCCGTAAAAACCATTTTATATCGTCTTCGCATCTATGTGTTAGAATATACAAGAAAGAGAAAGATACCGATTACCATTCGACTATTAGTTCCTAAGCACGGATGTGAATATTGATTCAAACAGTGTTGGCTATTCATACACAAATCCACACAGGGGTTCAGACACACATTTTTGCAAATATCTCACTTCCCTTCGATCCTGAGTGAAAAATGGTTTAATTCAATTTTGAAGATCGTGAAATTTCCTACAAAAAGTGTTCCAGTAGTTTTTCGCGTGGATGAACAGTTTCTCAGATATACAAGCTTGAATGAATTCTCTAAATGGATTTGTGTGTTTCACATGAAACAAATGCAGCCTGTCGTTTTGAAATCGTAATAAAATCATTCAGGGTGCAGAATAGGTGGTAGAATCCCGTAGAATCATATCATATATAACAGTCAGTACGTGATCGGATGTTCGGATGTTCGGATGTTCGGATGTTCGGATGTTCGGATTTTCGGATTTTCGGATTTTTGCGAGATTTGCGAGATAGGAATGAATCAATCAACATTTCGGTCTTCTTCACTATTGTTATCAACATTTCCGCCGCCTCTCTTATTATTATTAACATTTTTTCGTACTTTCTTTTTTATTATTATTATTATTATTATTATTATTATTATTATTATTATTATTATTATTATTATCTTGTCATTGTGATTGTGATTGTCATTGTCATTGTCATTGTCATTGTCATTGTCATTGTCATTGTCATTGTCATTGTCATTGTCATTGTCATTGTCATTGTCATTGTTATTGTTATTGTTATTGTTATTGTTATTGTTATTATTATTATTATTATTATTAGTTGTTTTTTTTTTTTACAATTCAACAGATTTCGAAATTCCGTTGCCCCATGACCTTCGTAATTATAGCCTTTGCGTTCGTGACGCGGAAGCTTTGATATCAGTAAAAACAAGTGAAAACCGGGAACGGTGGGTAAAGCCTGACTCCAGCATGTCGACGTGGTAGGGGGTCTCTCTACTGTGTATAAATACGACGGATCGGATGAATTCTAATCAGAAGCCTATTTCTAACGAAGTAAGTGGCTACCTTCAACATGAACAAGATCGTCTGTCTTCTCGTCGCCTCGTTGGTGTGCGTGGGTCTTGCCTGCGGTAAGTTGCAGATACTGATCTATTTTCCAATGCAACGAAACCTCACTTATACTTATTTCAATCGGGTACGCTAGAAAATACATTTTCAATCAACTTCAAAAATTCATAACAAATTAACGGTTTGCTAAAAAAATAAGAAAATAAAATTGAGGACGCGTTTATTATATGTATATATATATATTACTGAGTAGAATGTTAGAAAAAAACATGGGATGATTTTGAGATGGTCGGGGTTTATTACTGGTCGAGTTGGCGTGGAATGCCCCATACATATAAGTGAGATAACGTAAAAAAAAAACTAATCAAGAGTCAAGTGGTTCGATAGCTTCCACGTCAGCATTGCAATTATTCAGACACACACATCATCAACAGGTGAAAACAAAACCTGTTTTGTAGATGAACGTAGAAATATGTTTGTTTCTCTATACAGCAAGGATACAATATTGAATTCTTGACTTCAATTCCAACAGCCAAACTAGAACTCATGGACGTATATCGAAAGCAATCAATTTTTCAAGTATTGTGTCTCGAAATATTCAACAGTATACTTATTTCGCAGCAATTATTCTGCAGACTTATCGAATCGTTATGCCTACATTTTAGTATCACAGGAAGTAAAATTTAAAACCGTAAAATGGTACTGAAGTGGAAAATTGACCATTTTTCGAACTCATGTACCTATATCAAGAGCAATCAATATTTGAAGTGTTGTATCACGAAATATTTAACAGCACACTTAACATTTTGTAGCACGTATGGACTGCAGGTGGTAAGATTCATTGAATCGTTAAAAATACAAACTATGCGTACGTCATCACGATATAGATAAAATGGGTTTTTTGAACGTTATGCTCTTTGTTTGGGACCATTTTATTCTCTCCATTTTATGCTACACGGAATGTTCAAATCATTTTCAACATGTCAGGTTCCACTCGATTCGTCAAGTATTGTCATGATATCCTGATTTTTCTTTCAGGAGTCGAACCATACCATGCTGCCATCAACGGTGAGTTAAAGATACAGAGATTTTCGATAATGACAGATATTCGCTTGTTGTTCCAATTTAGCTCAAGCGAGTCGAGCACCGCGGAATGACGACTTAAGGATGTATTGGCTGTACAGTCCCAACCACGTTGACCTTCGTCGACAATTATTGCATACTTCGAGATAAGATAAAAATCTGAAAAAAGTCAACCACAATCAAGACAATAATGATAATCGAAGAATTGAAAATAAAAAAAATTTGATTTTTCTATAGGTTTTTTTCGGTCCCACCAAGGTTTGCACGCTCGAATAGAGGAAGAATCTCTCCTTGGTGGGTACCAATAATTAATTAATTTGGTTCGCCTCGTCCGATAAATTCAAATATGTGAATAATGATAATCATTTTCAATTCTAATAATTCCCAAAAGTTATCAACAAATTGTTTAAACAAAACATTGTTTAACAAATTTGACGGTGGCATAATTTTTTTTTCATGCATGTTGATTTTTTTCAGATTTTTGTCTTATCTCGAAGTATGCAATAATTGTCGACGAAGGTCAACGTGGTTGGGACTGTACAGCCAATACATCCTTAATCCAGTCCTCCTTACTTAAATTTCAGATGCCGTCGCAAAGGTCAAAGCCCAACTGTCAGAAGTTGCGGATGGTATTAAACAGATGTCCAACAGTAAGTTCAAAACAATGTCACCCAATGAAGATATTCAAGTCAGAGCTACTAAGACATGTGTCAAATATTGAAAAACTACGATAGTGTCATGATGTACCTATTTTATTTTCAGTTCACGGTTCCCATCTGAAGTTCGCAGACGCTGGTAAGTGATGAATGGGTACACTTACATGACCAATTTATACGTCTACCAAAACGCTCAAATTATCTTTGTCTCTATTTTTATTTCAGGCTCTGTGATCAGTACCGGATCCGAACTCACCAACACTGTAGCTTTTATCCTAAGTCGTAGCGGGGGTGAGTTGAAGACGACTTTACCCTTTCAAAATCGCGTGTCTAATGAAATAAAGACTTAAGCGCCCTTATACGACGTTCTGCTGTTTATAATAGCATAAAGTCCTATAATTTTTTTTCACGCCAATCGCTCTGAAAACGTTCGAAACGTATAGATCAATTGAAATTACGAGATCGAAAAATGTAAGTGCAAGAGGTCGTAAGTTGGGCGGATACGATTTTCTGCTTTCAACTGCGATTTCTTTTATCGAATGTTTCGAAACGACGTCGATTTCGATTTTTCTTCGCATTTCACCAGTTTTTACAACTATTTGGAAAAATCATTAAAAATTCTGAAAAAAAGGCGCTCACGACGTTTTGCCTTTCCCATGCAGAAATTTCGGTAGCCCGCCGATGTTAACGAACGGCCCAGTATTGGGACGACTCTGGCGGCCGAGCCTCGTTTTAAGCGTTGGCCCAACATTGGAACGAATCTCAAAATACAGCTATGCCAGTACCGGGCCGATGGTAAAAGCCAACGCTGTCAACTCAGCGTCGGGCCAAAGTACTGCCAGTATTGGCTAGGGATAATAATTGTTTTCTGATTGACCAGTATCGTCGATTTTTTTTCTCAAATAATCGATTGTTTTCATCAATGTTTTCGCGGGCCGGTCTATCGATGTTCGATAAAAAAAAAAACTTTACTTCTGAACACTTTTTGGAAAAACAGAATTTTCGGAATAATTTTATACTTATCTAACAAAACAAAATTATTATTGTAAAAGAAAAAAATACTATCGCTATCAATGACATTGTTTTATTCATTAGTCAATATTAATATTTTGGTAAATATCCCGAGAAAAAAAGCGTATGTATATCTAATCTGATCTAATAATACGTAATTATATTCGACTTAAATATACGATTGCGTAAATAAACATGTATCATTTATATCAGAGACAATGGGTTTCTATGGCGCGACATCACCAAACGCCGCCATATTGTTTTAATATGTCAACGGCTGTGAATGCGTCGTACGTACGACTCGGACACTGGTTTAAACAATTTTGCTTCATGGTTTCACTCCTTCAACAGATTCGAATTCTAACTGGTTATCAGGTGAGTGATAATCTATCATCTACACATTTTATGTAAGGAATATCATTAAAAAAGAGATATTTCTACGTCCAGGCATCCCGTAACACGCTACCTAACCTAACTTCAGTCTGACGCTACTCTTTCGCACTATCTCAAAGAACTAAAACTCTCTAAGACTATCTGCCCAAAATTCACTCCTTAAGTATGAAACAAGTAGCACAATGTCAGAGTATAGAAGATCCGTCACTAAAAAATAGTCATGTAGTTATTCACAATATGTAATCTTGCTCTTTAATTAATTTGATCGTTCACAGCCAAATGCACACCCAGTTAAAAATATCCTTCCAGAAGGATGTGTGTTATATTTTCAGCTGTGATACATTGTGACGACATATATTTGCTGAAGATGAAAGAATCATAGAGTCTGTCGGCGACCGGCTGGCATCTTATCGGATGAGGATATGAGGACTTTGGTCAGCGTATGTATTTACTTGAAATTAAAGTTTTCACGACTCGTGAATCTCATATTTTCACTAATTTATCGTTTCTTGTATCAGCACAAGACAACATAAGGAATTAAGGCCAGCGGCTGACTGGCTCAGTGAGAAAAATATTCTTGACACTACTACAGCGGAGTCGGGTATTGATTCGTAGTTTGGGTAGTTTGTTTTCATATGATGACTTTATTTTATATCAGATAGCGATATGTTCTCTGTAGCTGGAGATGGAACTGTTCTATATTATGTAATCTGAAGAAAGAGTCTGTAATTCCATGTAAGTGATAGATCCTAGGAAAACCAAAAAGTAGGTTAGTTTTCATGGTATAAAGTTGACGTATGAAAGCTCGAATCTCCAAAAGCACGTGTGATTGTCTGGATTATGCTAGTATTGGGCTCGGTATGAATTTCCAGTCCCCTACAATGGAGTTGAGATGCAAGGAACCCTTTCGCTGAACCCTTTCGAAGTCCTTCGGAGAGGTTCGGCGTAAGGTTCTTGCACTTCAATTTTCATCGCATGATTGTTCACTTTTCACTGTAAAACCAGGGCCTTCCTTCTACCACGTAGGAGGTTTTTCTCGATATATCTTATCAATTGACATAAATTAGTAATAATTTTGTCTCCAGAACCTGGTAAATATTAATCAAACTAATTTTAATACTTTTTGAATTATCAAAATAGTTATTGAATTTAATAAGTCAAATCTTGATTATATATATTTACACACTTATTTAGGTCTATAATTTTGTATCTAAACATAAAATATATAGTATAGTATAGTAATTTCAATGCATATATATGCATTTTACGTGTTCTGTAGTCAATAGTTCTTTGTGCTAACTTTGACTTTGACTTGAATAGTTGCAGATCGATGTATTTATATTTCTTCGAGCTATTTGCCATCTTCTCTCTTACAGGTATGGTTTGTTCCAACGCATCATCACGTATCTTCGTACTGATAATACTGTTGTAAAATTTCACGGTATTATCACACAATAAAGAAACGTTTAACAAATTATTGAAATTCTGCCCATAATTATTTTTGATACTAATTTTTAGAGTGGCAGATTGATGATATCTGATCGAATATGATCATATATAATTAGACACAAACATTTTTTTTTCGGGTACTTTCTCATCTTTTTCGTTTCTACTTTGTCAATCGTAATTAATATTGTTCGATTATTTTTCATGATTATGGATTACAACATACTTCCAGCATGTGTGATTCTGATTAATTAGAATCCGCCAAATTAAATTGAACGTCAAGTTGATTAATCCATCTCGATTCAATGAATAATTAAGTCGACGTACTTGAATTTTTAAGGTAGTAGCTTATTTTCATCTACAACATTCATTAAACATTCGCCGAAATAAGCGACGGTTCAGCTCCGACCCGTCGTTCTGTCAGTACTGGGCCAACGTAGCTTGCCAGCACTGTTGACTGTCAACCCTTGGGCCAGTGTTATCATCCCAGCGTACTGCCATTCGTCGGCCAACCATTGGCAGCAAGCACTCGGCCAACCTTGCACCGTTGGCAGCAGCACTGGCACAATACGGGGCCGGTTGTAAATTTCTGCATGGGTTACGTTGTTTTTTATTTTTCCTTAAAAATTGTAATGAAAGAACGACATATCCGCCAAACTTACGACCTTTTGCCACCAAAATCGCGTTTTTGGCGCTTACGACCATATGCAATTAGACACGCGAAATGTTTTTGTGATCTACTGTTTGCTTCACATATCAGGGTGAAGTAGAGGAATCGTTTTTATTGATTCCGATCAAATTTTATCCTAGATCGATCGAGATTTCCTATTTCAATTCTTCATATTTCATTATTTTTCACTCATTGCCGTTATATCAGGCGTCAATTGGTGAATTTCCACTTTGTCATGATACACATATTTTATTTTCAGGCACAGAAAAACAAATGTCTGCCAGATTGCGGAGTAAGTGACACTCATTTGAAAAATACATCAAACCTAGCTTGCTTTTCATCCAGCTGTTGTTGGAACTGAGTGACAGTCGAAGACGACTTGATCATAACCTCTGTATATTCCAATTTCAGCTTTACTCCAACCAGTAAATGAAAAAGTCGTCGCCGATTTGGACAGTAGTACAGTAAAAGCCGGACGTGAGTTGAAGACGATTGTGCCTATCTAGAATATCGCGCATCAAGCACATGAAAATTGTCTAAATTATTGAGGTATCTTTTAATTTCCAGTTACCAGCCCTGAGATCAGAGCTACTACGGCCAAAGTAACTAATTTATTGGTCACCGTACCGGTCGAAATCGATGCGATTTTGGAAGCTGCTTTCAAGCTTACCGAAAGTAAGTTGAAAAAAATCTTACCATTAGAAATATAATTGTCATACTGAGATCTATCGTTTGTTACAAACCAAATTCCAATTAGGCTTTCATAAATTGATCTATTTCTTTAGCCTCCAGTTAGGCAAACGTATTTGATACTCAACATTCGATCCCTGATTCGATCCCTGAGAAAATTCCGAATTGAGTGAAAAAAAATCAAAAATAGAAAAAAAATTCGGCCCACGTTTTCCCAAACGGGGGCTGTGATATGTCATCTACTGGATTTTTGAGAGTTTTTCAGATTTTTGAAGAGGTTCTCAATCACCTTCAAAAATTCATAACAAACTAGAAGGCGTTGGTCCTCATTCGCTCGCTCACTCGGTCGGAAGAGAGTGTTGTTCCTCACTCGCTTCGCTCGCTCGGTTGTCAGTGGTATTTCAAATATTGTGGGAGTGTATACTATCACGCTGTGCAATTGAAATCCGTAGAGGATTGAATAACGATACTGCCCACTTTTAGCGTTCGGTTATTAGGTGGAAGACCATTGGGTGTCAATGAATTCATGAATTCCATCGGGAGAATATTACTCATATCAGTTTTATCTTCGTCTTCGCCTGTATCGATACTCATTTATTCTACTCCAACACTTTTAATTTTCTGACAATATTTCGTTGTTGATGGCAATGACATCCACATTGGTTGGAGCTAATATAACCTTTCCATAATTTGAGGTATCTTGAGGACCGACGCTTTCTCCAAATATTTCTCGCACAATTTTACCATTCGAGCAGAATTCCGTAGGAAATCATTGAGAACTTCGTTGTTACGTTTGGAAGAATCGCCAAATACACCATCCCCAACTCGTAGAAGCGTTTGCTTGAAATCTGTCCATCATTGTCCATCAGAGATGCGAATATTGCCCTTCAATGAAAAGTATACAAATTGATTCCATACGCTGCTTCTTGTCACACAGGCCCCTCAAATTTGTGTTCCACTCCCACGTCTCACAACTGGCAAAGTTTGCCGAAAATCCCCAGAAATTATGACTATTTTACCACCGAATGGTTCGTTAAATTCGCATACATCTCTTAACATACGGTCAACAGCCTCCAGTGCATACTTCGTGGATTCCAACTTTCACATCTCGAATGTGCAACCCTTGTGCAGAATTCGATTTCATATTACACGTTAAGCATTTATTTTATTGTAACGGTAGTTTTAAAGTGGAGTGTGCAGTTCTTCCTCCTTTTGATAAGATCGCTGCGATTCCAGTCCATGCTACACGGAGCACTATCAAACCCATAATTCTCAAGAAAAAACGTGAATAACTTTTTTCGCTCCCACCTGGACCATCCAAATGAATGCACTTATGCCTACGCGACCTACAGCACGCATAACTGCGTCATATACAATACGTTGAGGTTTTGTTGACGTTTCGTTGAACTATTAACGAATGTTATCACCATCTGTGCGATAGCAGTGATGTCTTCAACATTGTCTGTGACACACGTAAATACGTAACCTTCTTTTAAGTCCGGTAAATTGAAATTTTGCCACGTGAATCCATGAAATATGAGTATTTCATTGATCACCTGCAAGGCCTTTCGTTCGATTGTTTCATTCTATTCATTTCGATCGACCAACTCGTATTTCTATTTTGCGCAAACAGCCTACACATCTCCTTCGGAAATTTAATACACGATCCAGCTTCAGCCAAACATTCGTCGCATTCTTCGACATCAGTAACTAACTCTCGCGCTACAGCTGCCACAAAAAGGATATGTATATCGTACCTCCATAAGGTCGCAAATCATCGTATGATTGTGCTCCCGGAAAACGTTATAACAACAATCTTAAATGAAAATGCTCTTTTTTTCTGGGACTCACGAAATATATTCTACTCAATACAGGTTCCACAAATTTCTTTCGATTCGTCCACTCCGTATTCCTCTCATTAAACACACAATCATTCGGAATTTCGCAGTACAAATAATTACGTGTTTCCACGTCGGTCTTGTTGTGAATTAGCCACGCGAGCAACGTTTATTCTTCATTTCTGTCCACAGCTACATGCCCACGCCCCTCTTCAGAATATGACGTATTTTCATTTTCAATGTGAACAGCTAACCTATATACAGCGTGCGATTGCTCATTTATCGGAAATTGATACAACCGATGCATTGCCTCGGCTGGACACACATATCACGTCGATCTGTATTCGTTAAGCTTGTCGTATCTCACGCTATTTTCTTCCTGTGCATCCTTCATTTCGACGACCGCGCAATCATACTCTTCATAACAGTACTTAAATACGTATTTTATACATTGCACCGTTGTACTACGAGTTGTTTATAATAATATAAAAAAGTATAAGTAAAGTAACGAAACATTGGGATTTATAATTGGGATAATAATATCGAAAAATATCAGTAAAGTAACCAGACATCGGGATTTATAGCCGGCGTGACGAATTGTTTATGATAATATCGGAAAATATCAGCAAAGTAACGAAACATGGGGATTTATAGCCGGCATTACGAATTGTGTATAATAATATCGGAAAATATCAGTAAAGTAACGAAACATGGGGATTTATAGCCGGCGTGACGAATTGTTTATGATAATATCGGAAAATATCAGTGAAGTGACGAAACATCGGGATTGATAGTAGGCATAACAAATTGTTCATAATGTTATCGGAAAATATCAGCAAAGTAACGAAACATCAGGATTTATAGTCTGTATGACGAATTGTTTATAATAATGTCGGCAAGTATCAGTCAAGTAACAAAACATCGGGATTTATAGCCGGCATGTGGAATTGTTTATAATAATATCGGAAAATATCAGTCAAGTAACGAAAAATTGGGATTTATAGCCGGCATGACGAATTTTTATCGGACACATCGAATAATAACAATGTTAATAATGATAATATTAATAATGGAAATAATAATGATGATATAATAATATAGTAATAATATGCTGAAAATAAAGATAGAGACTTTGCTGTATCATCAGGATTGAGGAATTTTCTGGACATCCGGACATCCGATCACGTACTTTACTGTTATAATAATAATGTATGATAGTATAATAATATCGAAAAAAACAGTGGAGCAACAAAACAAAGAAACTCGCACGGAGGTGTCGACCTGGGCGCGTAACCACGCGACGCAACCTCCGGGGGTCGGGAATTCGCGGAGGAGTCGAGCTGGGGCGCGTGGACCGCGTATCGCGACCTCCAGGGGTCAAGACATCGCGGAGGAGTCGACCTGAGGCGCGTGAACAGCGTGGCGCGACCTGAGGCACGTAAACCGGATGTGGCGGCCCCTGGCGGCAGAAATGGAACCTGCAGACATCCATTTCTGTACTTCAATGTATAAGAAGATTAATGGTTTGTTAAAAAAATAAAAAAAATTTAGGACGCGTTTATTACTGATTTTAGTTTAAAACTGATCAAGAGTCAAGTGGTTCGATAGCTTCCACGTCAGCATTGCAATTATTCAGACACACACATCATGAACAGGTGAAAAAAGACCTGTTTTGTAGATAAACGTAGAAATATTTTTGCATCGAGAAGTAAAATATTCTCGATACAGCGACGATACAATATTGAATTCTTGATTTCAATTCCAACAGCCAAACTAGAACTCATGGACGTATATCGAAATCAATCAACTTTTGAAGTGTTGTGTCACGAAATATTTAACAGCACACTTAACATTTTCTGCGCTACCTCCGTCGGGAAACTTTCCACGCACCGTTATCCCCACTCCGGGCGCGCAGAAACTTGGAAGTATGGCTCGGGCGCAGATAGGGACACAGTGACTCGTGCTTGTGTGTTACACTCGCCTGCGGCTCGTGTGTCCCACGCGCACCCGTCACGCGTCCCTTTTTCTACGCCCTTGCCATACAAATAACTATTCCACATAGTTCTTATTCTACGCGTAGTTATTATGCACGGGTTTTATACTACACGGCGTTATTGTGCACTCATTTGATTTCACATGATATACAACGTAGACGGTGTTCTGGAAAGGAATTAAAGTGGATGCATTTTTTTGTTTACTTACCTTTTCTTCCCATTCCCCCAATTTCAAAGAGTTCAATTATTTTCAGCAACAGTTGAACATCATCCACAAGTATTCATCCAAAAGCAAGGCCATTGGCCTATTCATTTCAATGTTTTTTTCCCCCCGAATATTTCAACGATTGACAGTGACGAATATCAAGAATTCTGCAGGAATTGTAAAAACGAAGGCGTAGATCGGCAAATGTCATGTAAAATCAAATTAGTGCACAATAACGCCGTGCAGAATGAAACCCGTGCATAATAACTCCGTGTAGTATAAGCCTCGTGCTTGATAATGTCGTGTAGAATAAAAACTATGTGGAAATATATTTGTAGCTCGATTTCACAAAAACGTGTACAATAAAATCCGTGCAAAATACATCCGCGTCTACGAAAAAACTGTGTATAATAGCGCAGCGAGAAAAAAGACACTTACAAATTTCGCGCTAAGTCAAACCGTGCACAATAAAATCTGTGTAAAATAATGTTGTGTAGAATAACGCCGTGCATATTAACGCCGTGTAGAATAATTCCGTGTATAATATTGTCTGAGTCAAATCCGATTGAGTCAAATATATACCTTCTCTTTTATTCTCTACATGTTCTGCTACACGGAATGTTCAAACCATTTTCAACATGTCAGGTTCCACTCGATTCGTCAAGTATTGTCATGATATCCTGATTTTTGTTTCAGGAGTCGATCCAACCATGGATGTCATCGACGGTGAGTTAAAGATACAGAGATTATCGATAATGACAGATATTCAATTGTTGTTCGAATTTAGCTCAAGCGAGTCGAGCACCGCGGAATGACGACTTAATCACAGTCCTCTTTGCTTGAATTTCAGCTGCCGCGGCAAGTGTCAACGCCCAACTGTCAATACTTGCGAATGATGTTAGACAGATGTTCCCCAGTAAGTTCAAAACAATGTCACCCAATGAAGATATTCAAGTCATAGCTACTAAGGAAATGCGTCAAATATTGACAAACTACAATAGTGTCATGATGTACCTATTTTATTTTCAGATAGCGAATCCCAGCTGGCCACTGAACACGCTGGTAAGTGATGAGTGGATACACTTACTTGACCAATTTATACGTCTACCAAAACGCTCAAATTATCTTTGTCTGTATTTTTATTTCAGATTCTGTGATAAGACTGGGAAAATATCTCTCAAGAACTTTACATTCTATCGTAAAGGGTATCGGGGGTGAGTTGAAGACGACTTTACCCTTTGAAAATCGCGTGTCTAATGACACAAGGACGTAAGCGCCATTATACGACGTTTTGCTGTTTATAATGGCATAAAGTCGTACAATTTTTTTTTTCACGCCAATCGCTCTGAAAATGTTCGAAACCTATGGATCAATTGAAATTACGAGATCGAAAAATGTAAGTGCAAGAGGTCGTAAGTTGAGCGGATACGATTTTCTGCTTTCAACTGCGATTTCTTTTATCGAATTTTTCGAAACGACGTCGATTTCGATTTTTCTTTGCGTTTCACGAGTTTTTACAACTATTTGGGAAAATCATTAAAAATTATGATAAAATATCGCGTGTCTAATGACAGAACGTCGTAAGCGCCATTATACGACGTTTTGTCGTTTTTAATGGCAAAAGGGCGTATAATTTTCTTTCTTTCGTATTTCGAATAAGAAGGCAAAAATACATCCAGAACCGTTGAAATCGAAAAGCCTGTCAACTAATGGCAGAAGGTGGTATGTACTGGCGGATACAACCTTTTGTTACGAACGTGAACAGAATAAATTGTGTAGACTAATTGCATAACGTCGTATCCCCCAAAAATATGATTTCCGGTTTTTTTTCTGTCGAAAGTATAATAATTGATTGTTTAAGCACCGATCCATACATGGTCAAGTTTCATGAAGTCTCGTAAAGAGAAAAAAAGTTACATACGACGTTTTGTCATTACGTCACCGAGCAAAATGACAAAAAGTCATACAATTTTTTTTTGTTCCTCGAATCGCTTGTAAAACACTCGAAACGCGAAGATCTGTCGAAATTTTGAATTTCCGAACGTCCCACCGAAAAGTCGTATGTAACTTTTTTTTTCTCGGACGCGGCACATACGACTTTTCGGTGGGACGTTCGGAGATTCAAAATTTCGACAGATCTTCGCGTTTCGGGTGTTTTACAAGCGATTCGAGGAATAAAAAAAAATTGTATGACTTTTTGTCATTTTGCTCGCTGACGTAATGACAAAACGTCGTATGTAACTTTTTTTTCTCGAACGCGGCACATACGACCTTTCGGTGGGACGTTCGGAAATTCAAAATTTCGACAGATCTTCGCGTTTCGGGTGTTTTACACGCGATTCGAGGAATAAAAAAAAATTGTATGACTTTTGTCATTTTGCTCGCTGACGTAATGACAAAACGCCGTATGTAACTTTTTTTCTCGAACGCGGCACATACGACTTTCGGTGGGACGTTCGGAATTCAAAATTTCGACAGATCTTCGCGTTTCGGGTGTTTTACACGCGATTCGAGGAATAAAAAAAAATTGTATGACTTTTTGTCATTTTGCTCGCTGACGTAATGACAAAACGTCGTATGTAACTTTTTTTCTCGAACGCGGCACATACGACCTTTCGGTGGGACGTTCGGAAATTCAAAATTTCGACAGATCTTCGCGTTTCGGGTGTTTTACACGCGATTCGAGGAATAAAAAAAAATTGTATGACTTTTTGTCATTTTGCTCGCTGACGTAATGACAAAACGTCGTATGTAACTTTTTTTCTCGAACGCGGCACATACGACTTTTCGGTGGGACGTTCGGAAATTCAAAATTTCGACAGATCTTCGCGTTTCGGGTGTTTTACAAGCGATTCGAGGAATAAAAAAAAATTGTATGACTTTTTGCCATTTTGCTCGCTGACGTAATGACAAAACGTATATATATATATTTTTTCTTTTTTTCGAGATTCGGTCCAAGTTTGGTCAATTATCAATACTTGAGTTTCGAATTACGTAAAGCTTCGCGATTTTTTCACCTCAGCGTCGAAAATATGTGATCGAAAAATAAATTCCATTTATTCGCGGCACATACGACTTTTCGGTGGGACGTTCGGAAGTTCAAAATTTCGACAGATCTTTGCGTTTCAGGTGTTTTTGAAGCGATTTGAGAAATAAACAAAAATTGTACGACTTTTTGTCATTTCTCTCGGTGACGTAATGACAAAACGTCGTATGTAACTTATTCTTTTATTCATTGATTTTTGGTAGATACGACGTTTTGCGCTTACGTTTTTTTCTTGCCAATTTCAATGAATCTATGCGTTTTAGACGTTTCTAAAGCGAATGCAACAAAAAAAAATTTTTATACGACGTTTTGCCACCAAAAACGTCTTTTTGGCGCTTACGACGTTCTGTCATTAGACACGCGATATAGCGCTCACGACGTTTTGCCTTTACGTTGTCTTTTAGTTTTCCCCTAAAATTGTAATGAAAATTGTAATGAATTTTTCGATCTCGTAATTTCAATTGATCTATACGTTTTGGCCGTTTTCAGAGCGATTGCGGTGAAAAAAAAAATTATACGACCTTTTGCCACCAAAATCGCGTTTTTGTTGCTTACGACCTTATGCCATTAGACCCGAGTCGAAATTTTAGACCTCATTTAAGCCTCAGGATTCTCTATTCTTTTGTAGTTCAGATTTGCCGACACGAATTTAGGCTTCATTTACGTCGTCTAGATCCTCATCAACCAGTTCTACTCAATAGAGCCTCCAAGTTCTCCAATTTTTTCGATTGAAATTGAACCTCGAAAGTCTCCAAACGGTATATATATATACTCGAATTTGGTACTCCTTTACACCTCCAGATCCTCATCATTTTAAGTCGAATTCAGTAGAGTCTCGAAGTTCTCCACATTTCGAGATCGAAATTGAACCTCGAGATACTCGCAGCCAAGTCAGACTCAGTAGAGCCTCGAAGTTCTCCACATTTTGAGATCGAAATTGAACCTCGAGATACTCGCAGCCAAGTCAGACTCAGTAGAGCCTCGAAGTTCTCCACATCTCGAGATCGAAATTGAACCTCGAGATACTCGCAGCCAAGTCAGACTCAGTAGAGCCTCGAAGTTCTCCACATTTTCACACAGGATAGGATTTAATACATGAATAACAAATGCAGTATATATGTCATTTGCACAACGAATATATTTTTAAACTCAAATTTTTACAAGAGTAGAATCAGGTGTGTATACAACGGACTTACTTCGGTCTTACAGTACGTGGAGATTATGCTTAGAAGTATACCAGGTAGAGAAGTATTAAAACTAGATGAGCCGTTGTTTCTGACCTTTTTGTTTTTTATAAAAAAAAGGACTTCTGCATTGAATGTGTAAATCAGTGTGCGACGCTAGTGTGATAGAATTACACGCTAGCTTGTAGTTAAGTCTTCATCACTGTTGCACTTTGGTGTACGTATCTCAAAACGTGATTTTTTTTTTTAATCTTAGTAACCCGTGTGATTTTCATACTTTTACCTGTTATATTACTGGGCATTATCTTGACAAATTATTCTAATTCCTTGTCGTTAATGGGAACACCTACATATGACTGATTATCCACTCGCATATGAACAAGCATTCTTGCAATGGATTGCACAGGAATGCATGCGAATTCGTTCACCCTGCGACATTCGCAAATATGCGGGATTTGGACGCGTTGTCCATCGTCGCCTACAGCTATGTGTGTTCCTTGATTATCAAGCCGTTGTACAATTGCATAATGCTTCGTTTCACACTGGCAATCATTTTCACAGTGACAGTTAGTAGTTACCTTCAGGAAGTAATGAATCGAAGCGAAGTAAAACACATCATTTTCTTTATACAGAATGTAGGAAGATGAAGTTTTTGTGGAGCGCAAATATTCTTCCGAAACGTGCAATTTACTATTTTTCAAGAGGCGCAAATACTTGTATAGGCTATCATATTCAATGCCTCGTTGAATTAGAGCTCGTTCAATGAAATGGGGGAGCTCTCGAATTACTTTATAAGTGCCTACACTGTAACAATGATCCTTAATCTTCTCGCAAATCTTTAACATGCTGTCTTCTGCCAAAGCAAAAATCTCGAATTTCACTTTGAGGCAATGCGTCCAAATGTTTTCGCATTTTTAACAACTGCCATTGAGAGTTAGCGATTTGAGATTCTACGTGCCAAGTTCCATGAATCAGGTTTAGCAATTGACCATTCAGATCTTCAAATCGATAGCAAGTATATGCCCACAAGGGTCCGAGACTTTTCACTTTGTCAACAAGGTGAGTTACTTGATGCATGTTCATCGAACAATGTCGTAATCCATATATATCGGGAAATTCTCTACTGAATTTAGTTAACAAATTACTAGCTTTGTCAATCATTGAAGGAGTGATACAATCATCGTTCAACAGAGAAACACCAACAACCAATAATAAATAATGTTGAAAGAAATCGGGTCGCATTATTCCGGACAAAATTGGTACTGAATAGTAAAAGAACCACATGCGTAATTCAGAGGCTTTCCAATGGACCAAATCCTCAACTGACCGTGGCATTCGATGAACGAAATTCGGAGGTTTCAAAGCACTCAATCTTTCATTAATCACCCCTACAACGTCAAGTAACGAAAATGGCAAATGACGGTAAGCAGAATCGAACCATAAGGATAGCAATGCTTTTACGACTCCTGCATCGATTCCATGCATGCGATCTAAAGCTGTGCCTACAATAAAATCAGGCATCAATTTAGAAAATGCGCAAGATCCCTTAACACCCATAACTGGCTCCTGTCTTAATAGTGCTGCATCAGCGTGCCTTATAGTTTCCTCGGATGTTCTGAGTACCGGATTTTCCTCGTGTCTGTATATGCGTGTGCCCGCTTTGTCGGAAATTTGGAACCTTTCACCTTTACAATAACACGTCGGGCAACCGTATTCAGAATTGAATTGTGCAAGATTGAGAAATTGATATTTAGCCATCAGATCACAAGTTCCTAGTAAAAGTGTTCCTCGCACGGTAATGTTTCTTCCGTCAGGTAATGTAAAATTTTTACCGTCAAATAGTTTTTTTAATTCTGGGCGCAGTGTATGAACAAAATTGTTGGCGTTGGGCTTTGTATTACCGAACCAAAGTCCAGCTAACATTACATTTTCCCTTTTCGTTCTTTCTTTGAATGGTAGTTAATTTATCGTGAAATACATCGGCCATATTGATATTTTTGACAATTTGAATACAGAAACGCCGTCTGTATACCATGTCAATGAAATATTATTTGGGTTTGACAAGAAACCGCAATCCGTCAAATTTTTGTATAAACATCCATCATAAATATCAGTGATGTCACCAGGCCTCACATTTTGTCTTCTAAATCTGTGTTGCAATTGATCATAGAACCCTTCTCTTTTTAATAATTCTTTCAGTTGTTTCAAAAATGGCATTTCGATAAAATAGGATTTTTTACTTCTCTCCTGACATTTATTACAGTCGTCGTCAATTGATTGTAGAGAATCCAGGCATACTGAGCAATAGTAATGCTTTACGAAACATTTCTCTTTGTCGAACGAAAAAAATTTCCTGAATTTATACAAACTGTTTCGGAACAATCTATCACCTATGCAATGCAAGTTCAAAACTGCAATAAAATCCGCAAGACACGACTGATTGACATTGTGAGTGATGACAAGTGTTAGTATTAACAACATACTCTGTGAAATGGATAGAGGAGCATCTGCATAGAGTAATCGATTGGCATCAAATCTGTCATCAAAATTCTCTTCTTCGTCTTCGTCGTCTTCTTCGTCGTCTTCTTTATCGTCTTCATCTTCTACGTTTTCTGGATTTTCCATGTCTTCTGCATCTGCCATGGCTTCCTCTATCCCTTCTACGTTTTCTGGATTTTCCATGTCTTCTGCATCTGCCATGGCTTCCTCTATCCCTTCTACGTTGTCGTTTGCAGGCTCAACAATTTCTTCCTCATCGTTTACATCCAGCAAATTTTCATTTACATCCTCGAAGGCGTTGTCATGATTGTCTGCGTCTTCAGAAGAGATTTCACTCCGTATCTCATCCACTAAGTTGTCCTCTTCCTGATCTGGTACTACAGAGCCACAACGTTCATTGCCATCCATCAAGATTTCTCCCTCGTCACTGATAGCATCGTTGTATATGTCTGCACCTTGTGCTAAACATTGGACTTGTAGCAATTCTTCGTGACCAGGTTCGACGAGTTCACGATCATCTAGAACACATTATGTACATCACAATGAGCCACAGTTATTGATGGAAACGTAAGTACGTGAATGTTTTTTTTTTGTTCATTAATTTGAAATAAAACTTGGACGCACTCTAAGCCAACTTGACCAACGATTTTACTTCCACATTCATAATTTGATTCGTGCATTTTTTTATATTCTTGTTCTCACTTTCGAAGGCTATTCTGATTTTTTGCACGATTTCTCACGAATTGAGCGTTCATTATTTATGAATTTATGTGTATTACATGTTCATGAACATACTGTGAGTTCCACTGGATACCATACACCCGGTTTAGCGTTCACGGCGGCGTGACTATAGACTGCCACTGGTTCTCGGGTTTCGGACCCACCCAGAGAGGGATTTAAACTGTGCCCCGTTCAAGCTAACTCCATTTTATTTCGAGGTAGGGCGAAACCGCGAGGCAAATTTTAGGTTACATTAAGGTTATCATCAATGCGACTAGATTCTTCGCAATGGGTCTACAGAGAGTGAATCATCTGTTGAAGCTTGAGGTCTGCGGAGAGTAAATCTTAAGCGGTAGGTCCGCAGGCTTACTGCATAGGATTTACTCTCCGTAGACCTACTGCGTTGAATTTACTCTCCGCAGGCCTACTGCGTAGGATCCACTCTCCGCAGGCCTACTGCGTAGGATCTACTCTCCGCAGGCCTACTGCGTAGGATCTACTCTCCGCAGGCCTACTGCGTAGGATCTACTCTCCGCAGGCCTACTGCGTAGGATCTACTCTCCGCAGGCCTACTGCGTAGGATCTACTCTCCGCAGGCCTACTGCGCAGAATTTACACTCCATACACCCACTGCGAAGAATCTAGTCTCATTCATTATATGTATAACCTCAATGTAACCTAAAATTTGCCTCCGAGTGTATGGTATCCAGTGGAACTTACGGTATGTAGTCATTCTGAAAAAGTCGTAGAATATGTATACGGGGCATTCCACTTCAACTCGACTAGTGTCAAACCCCGACCATCTTGAAATCATTCCAGGTTTTTTTCGAACATTCTACTCAGTAATAACAAGCCATTACTTTTTTTCCAATTTTTCAAGTAATTGAGAAAATCAAATAAAAAAATTAGTATACAGATGAAATAAAGAATATACAAAAATTCTTCACTACCTTTTTTCAAACAGGGGGCTGTTTTACGTGATCGACTGCATTTTGAGAATGTTTGCAGATTTCAAAAATAAGCTTGCTTAATCATCTTGAAGAATTGATAAAAAAGAAACAGTTTGATGTAAAAAATATTCGAAAAAAAATTCAGGAGACAATTTCTAAATGGTCGGGGTCTGATGCTGATCGAGCTGGCGTGGAATGTCCCATATACATGAAGATAGAAATTCAGTATTTTTTTTTATTACAGAAGAATGAAAGATAACCAATGAATGAGATTGCAAGATACTTCTAAAGACGTTTTGGTTTCGGTGAGCAGAATATAGGTAATGAATATTACCCACACTATTTGGATATGACTCCGAATTTTCCACTTTGAACAAAGATTTTTTGAGAATTTTTTCAGATTTTTCCAAATCGCCCCCCTGTTCGTAATATTACAAATTTATGAGCTCATAATTGACGTTTTGTAAGAATCTTAAAAACTTCAAAAGCGCTTATTCCAGAATGAAGACAATCGCATGAAAAGGCACGAATCAAATCGGTAATGGTGAGGGAAAATTGATCGTCGAGATGGCGGTATTATTCCAAGTATTCATGAATCCCAGACCACCGTGATAGCTATCTATTTTGTCGTGGTTAGTCGGCGTAGAACTGTCTCCTGTAGTTTTAAAAGTACTTACCAGGCTCGATTTCCACAATACCAGCCGCTACTGGGTTTGCAGGAACGTCAGGATCTCCTAACCTCAACCGTTCTGGATGTTCTTGCACATTGTTTTCGCCCGATAAGATACAACGCGCATAATCACGTTTCCTCTTTCTTGATAATTCGTCGAATGCCTTTCGAGACATTATTATAATATTTAACGGTACTGTACTATCATCCGGATATAAATGTTATTGAAGTTATAGGGATAGGTAGTAGTTTGACAGCGAACGCAACGAACTCGACGCGTTCAAAACTATAGCTGTTGTAGCCCCTCCCCCCCTGCCGCCGACGATTGCGTTTTGGCGCCACGAAAGATGATTTGCATTATTATTTATATAAAAGCACCCAAATTTACACAGTTAACGGGATGACTTGGAAAAAAATAATAATAAGAGTGAGTCAACAAAAGGAAACCAATTTTTGATAAAAATTATGTTTTTTAATACCATGCCGCCTTATTGGTCAATCGACGACCAATGGCGTAGCAGGAAATGCGGTCGTGACTCGTGAAGTCGTGTAGTCACGTGCGAATTTGGGATTCTCGTGGTAGCGTCAGTCATCAAATCGTGTTTATTGTGCTACAGTGCGTGAATATATCAATTCCGAAATGCCGCCAAAAACGACGAAAAAGAAATACGTGTTGATATGGTGGGTAAATACTCCGCACAAGAGTGTAGTAGAACTTCGCATGATACCAGCAAATGTGGCTATTGCCAAGTTAAATGAAGATGTAGAGGCCATACTGGGCTGGTCCACTGCGAACTTCCTTAAGCTCAATGTCGCCAAAACCCAGGTCCTTGCTCTCGGGAGTGCTCCTTTTGTCTCTAGGTTCAAATTACTGGATCCTCCTAGGGTGGTCCTGAACGGTATCTCGCTTTCTTACTCCGATACGGTGCGCGATCTCGGTCTTCTCATCGACAGCAGGCTCTCTTGGTCCCAGCAAATAAGTTCCGTCTCAAACCGCGTCCGTCTTACTCTACGACAGCTCTCCGCATCGCGCTCATTGCTCTCTAAACCGCTACGCAAGAAACTAGTGGAATCGCTTATTTTTCCCATACTTGACTATTGTAGTGTGGTCTTCAATGATGTCTCTGAAATGGAAAATTCACGGTTGCAGCGCCTCCTCAATTCTTGCGTGCGCTTTGTTAGCGGCGTTGCTCGTAGTGAGCATATCACTCCGCACCGCCGGGAACTTGGTTGGCTCTCTGCTCGGGATCGGAGACTCTATCTTCTTGGCTCGCTGTTTTTTAATGTTGTTCGAACCGCTACACCACTGTACCTTCGGACACTCTTCGTGAATCGGGATGCCTCTGCACCGGGTTCAGCCAGATTGATGAGAAGCGAATTTGTCCTTCCGCGCTATAGATCTGCTGCGTACGAACGATCCTTCTCGATTGCTGGGCTCCGTTTCTGGGACTCGCTCCCCATTTCTCTGCGGGAAGCCCGTTCTATTGCTACCTTCAGGCTGGGGCTGCGCAGGCATCTTTTTGAATCTGAGGCTGCACGTCGGGAGAGATTCTGAACAATGGCTTGTTCCTATTTTCATTTATATTTTTTATTTTTGTATCGTTTATTTTTTAAGTTTTAACATTAACTCTTAACTTGATTTTTATTTTTACTTCATCGCTGTCCTCTTGATACGTTCCTGTTTCTGCTAGGTCTGATATTATTATCACTATTATACTTTTCATTTATTTATTTTCGTATGTGCTTCTACTTTTATCCACTTGATACCTAGTTTTTATTGCATGCTTCATCTTTCTTGTATCTTTCTTGTATCTACCTTGTCCAGCATCGTTATGGACATAGTCAAATAAATAATAATAATAATAATAATAAATCGCCAGAAGAAAGGCGCTGAACTTTCGCTACGATGGTGTGATGGTCCGAAGGATCGAAAGGGCACATTACATCCAGCAAAAATAATCGAAATAGGAGGTAAGTTGGTGATCAATTATCTGGTAATAGATTTCACCCGTCTGCCCAGCTTTAATTAAACCTAACCTAAGTGAAGCTGTCTGAAAAAACCCCCGATCACTGCGCGACGGAGAGAGAGGGGAATCACAGGAACGAATGGAATCGGAATGGAACAGAACATGCAATATGGCGGCTACTCAGGAAATGTTTGTTTATAGTTTGTTTTCTCCATATCGATTCTCCATCATTACACTCCTTTTCTTTATCTTGTGAGACTTTTAATCTAATACTTTTGTTTTGCTATATTTGATCAAAGTTCCTATTCAGATTTTTACTTGATTTTTTTCTCCTAGTAACAAAAGAGGTCACTGATCTAACTATATTATTGAAGCTTCACCGATCAAGTATACTGATATTTTGGATGAATCAATTCACAATATGTTACGTTTAACGCTGAAATAAAATTTGAAAGCTGCCACTTACACATATTGACCTCCGCACTCGGTTGCCATTAGCACTAATCTTTGCCAGACAAAAGTCATCACGAATTGCACTGAAGTGTGTTTAACAGTCTCAGCTCAGCTCAGCTCAACTGCTGCACTACTTGATTGTCGACGTCTCGGTAACCTGGCGCATAGAGTCTGGGTCAATCAGAGAAACCTGTCCGAGTGAACCTTTCATTGCCTCGGCTCAGCTCATCTGCTGCGCTACTTGATTCTTGACGTCTTGAACGAAGGCCAGCAGTATATCTAGAGGTGAGCCTGACTCAGGATTGGGGTTTTCGAGTACCCTTTGAAGGATCTGTGCATCCCTGAGCAGGCTGTAGATATTGTCACTGGATTTCCTATGACGTCGACAATCAAGTAATATAGTAGTATCGCCAGACTCAGTCTTCAGACTTTGAAAAGTCATACATGAGCAGCTACGTGACACCGTATACTGCAAGTCAAGACGGCTGCTTTGATCGACAAATCCAATGTCATTGTTACATGAAAATTTAATTGAAATCAATTCTGTTTGTTTTGGTAGACTCTATCGTTTGCTGTCTTTTACATTCACATATTTGAATTTATCGGACGAGGCGAACCAAATTAATTAATTATTGGTACCCACCAAGGAGAGATTCTTCCTCTATTCGAGCGTGCAAACCTTGGTGGTCCCGGTTCAAACCCGGGCCGAGGAAAATTAAAGGAATTGAAAAAAAAAATTGATTTTTCTATAGGTTTTTTTCGGTCCCACCAAGGTTTGCACGCTCGAATAGAGGAAGAATCTCTCCTTGGTGGGTACCAATAATTAATTAATTTGGTTCGCCTCGTCCGATAAATTCAAATATGTGAATGAAATCAATTCTATTTATATACCTCAATATTTTTTCTTATAGACGATGCCGACGCACTAGATGAAATTCTATTGGATGAGAATGGAAAAATTCGTGATGCATCCACAAAACTTTATTCAAAAGTTGTGATGGAGAAAAAAAAGATTTCGCAGTCAACTGCGAAAACTCAACGGAACGCTAAGCAAGAAACGAAGAAAATTCTTGAACAAAAAATCGCCAATGAGAGCCCTTTGGTTGATCTTGCGGCGTTACAGAAGGCAAAGCCGGCTAAAAATCTCCAGGAAACAGAGTCAAGTGAAAAATCAGGAAATAAGGGAAAAACCGTCCGTAAGAAGATAATCCAAGACAGCGAGATACCAAAAAAGAAAGCAAAAAAAGGAAAGGAAGAAAGCGTGAATAAATTGTTGAATCTGTCGAACGAAAATGAAAAAAGGCGTCAAGACGAGGCTATCGACAAGATAAAGCCTGAAAGAAAAAGAAGAGGAAAAGGTGTGGTTAAATAATACATTATTAAAGAGACTGTTAAATGTAGATGAAACTATTATTCTCTCTGGTTGAAATAATTTGTTGTATCATCGTAACCCTTATTCTTTCAGATCCAAGCGACACAAATGAAGTCGTCAGTTCAGTTGCCATGCCTTTATCGAAAGATAAGTCGAATATATGCACTGTGACTGGCGAGAATAAAAGAAAGCTGGAATCATCAACTGTTAGAGAATGTTCGCTGCAAAAAAAAGCCAAGTCTTGTCCCAGTCAAGAAATAAAGACACAAAAAGTAAAAACAACGAATAACGTTGAAGATAAGGCTAAAACCATAGGGCAACAAAAAAGAACGCAAGAAAAAGAGAACAAGAAAGGTGAAAATTACTCAATGGTCCAACATTGAGGCCAAAATTCAGCGAAACACTCTGGAGGACAATTTTCTTGATTCCACTTTGTTTTTGTGTTACAGTTGTGAGCGTCGATGGGCAGAAGAGCAACAATTGCAACGCAGCTGCTAATGATACTTCAGGTATCAATGTCCCGACAATAAAGCATCCCCCTTCGACAGCAGCATCGCCTGAATTACCAGAGCTACATCTAAATGAAAAAGGTAGAAATTAATCAGTGGTCCAACATTGAGGCCGAAATCCAGCGAAACACTCTGGATGACAATTTTCTTGATTCCACTTTGTTTTTATGTTACAGTTGTGAGCGTCGATGGGCAGAAAAGTAACAATTGCGATGCAATTCCAGATCATACTCCAAGTAATAATGTTGAGACAATGAAGGGTGATTCTACAGCAAAATCGACTGAAATACGAAGGTTGGATGAAAACGCAAAAGGTAAACATTGATGATTTCTCAGTAAATTTGTTTTTTGAAAGAATGCTTTGTAAACTCTTGTAATATTAGCATGAATCTTAAGTTGTAATTGCATATGAAAATGATTTCCTTAAGTCGAACGATTATTCGATTTCAGCTGCAGTTATGGTTGAGTCCAGTTTCTCAGGCGAATTTTCTCAAGGACAATCAAACGTGATACCCAGGGAAGGATACTTGCCATTATCTCGCAACAGATACTTCAAATCTGAAAGTTATTCGCTTGATTCATCTCTGGGAGGATTGTCAGCATACGTCGGACTTGGTGTTGCTTTATCTGGATCGGGATCTGCAGAGTATGGACAATGGAGTTATGGAAATCAAGATCGTTTCGCTGATATTCTACCATATCCTCACCATGAGAGTATACAGCACCAGATGACTACACCAAGTTACCAAACAAGTGATATGTGGGCCAACGTACCTCACAGTGATAGTACTATTCCACGATGTGATCCTGAACCAATGGACTTTTCAACATATACTGAACTAAGTCTTACACAACAGCAGCAATCATCTGTCGCTCGAAATGCAGCCACGAGGATGACTACTACTGCATTCACACCCGAAGACACATTAGCTCGAATTCGCTCCGAATCAGTATTACAGACACCTTGTCAACAGTCCACGGTCATATCGAGTGAAAATATCAATAATGGGATGACCGCAAATGAGAACATTGTGGCTGAAGTCATTGAGAAAGAAAATAGGGAGGATGGGAATAGCAAGGATGAGAATGGCGAAGATGAGAATGGCGAAGACGAGAATGGCGAAGACGAGAACAGCGAAATTGCAAATAGCGAAGCTGAGAATGATGGAGAAGAGGATGAGCATAATGAAGATGATGGAGATAGCGAAGCTGAGAACAGCGAGGACAATGATGCAGAAGACGATATTGGAGCGCTCGCTGTACTTATTCCAGAAGCAGGTAATACTATCGATGAATCAATGTAAAATATCGACATTCATAAGTGGGCATACATAATAATCTTCCTGAATTTCAGTTACCGAACATGACTTGCAATTTTATCGTAAGCTAGTGGCAAACATGGAAGAAAACTTGAATAACCAACAAAAAGCAAATCCGTATTCAAGTCATGCGCTTACGAAGGTAGCGTATATACATAGTAGAAAATTTCTCCACGTTACAGGGCTGGTAGCGAGGCACTTTTCTATTTATATTGATCCCTTTTTGCAATCAAGTCGTGTTTTTCAACTTTTATCAACATCTGATCACTCAAGCAAGTTCTGGTCACAATTTAGTTTCGCACTCTACAAATATCATTGCTTTTCCTTACATCTGTTTTTTTAATCGAATATCTCACTGTGATTCTGAATTCAAGTAATATTTGAGTAATGTGTATCGCTTCAAATTAAAAAAAAAATGTATTTTACTAGACATGATTTACTTGATAGAATATTTGTATCTAAATAATATTGTGTTTTAGTGCAATTAAAATGACACAATCCCACTATTGATAACTCCTATTGATGTAATTACTGAGCAATCATTAATTTTTCCCAGTCACTTTCTACTCACTTTTGGAAGTCAAAAACTCACTTTTCAAAGTTATTTTAGAGCCCTCTGCCACTACCAGCCCGAGACACAATATACAACAACAATCTACATAGATTTCATATTTTTCCAGCTCATTTGTCGATATAAAGTACCTGGGGAAAATAAGGTAATTGTTAATACATTGTGTGTGATCGACTGTACGTAAGAAATCAGCAATTATGTGACTTGGAAATCGCGGAATACTATACTGATACTTCGTTTCCAGATACAAATTTCTGACAAGCGCAATATCTACTTTACAAAAACTACCATTGACTACGTTAAAGAAACTACCATTGACTACGTTAAAGAAAGAGCCACACTGCCTAACGGCGTTATGGATTGGAAAGAGTTGGTTAAACTCTTACTAATGGAAGTATATGGGGAAGGTATACGGAATCTTTGTGCAAGGGGGAGGAATGGATCACGAGAAGCAATCGATGCTGATCTTTTCCGTGCAATGCGCGGTTTGTATTAAAGGGTATAGCCGAATAAGAGGGCAAAAAGTGCCCTTTCACCAAATAGATGACGGACTTCATTTCCAGTTGGGCCTTGGTAAAAAAGGTATTCATGCCAAATTTTAGCCTTCTACCCCGTCTGTCGCGGTAGTTATGGCGAAAAAACGTGATTTTTGCGTTTTTTTTTTCTATCTTTGCTAATTCATAGTATAGATCTTCACCAAAATTCATGGTCATGCATTTACATGTGAGAAATGTAGAGAAAAATGTTCAGAGGTTCGGCACTGCAGGTCCGATCTTTAAAAAATTCATAAAGATTCAAATGTGGTGTTTCTGGTGGATTTCCGCGAGGCACTAAGTTCCAATAATTTTTTTTACAAATTTCGTTTACTTTTGCCCAATTTCTCATATATTAGTCTTCGCTTTAATTTTGGTGCGTCATGCTGAAAAAAAATGAAGAAACCTTTCGGAATTAAAAAAAATCCGATTTCGTACCCAAGCAAGTGTAAAACATATTTTCGAATGTATTTTGATCACCTTATTCCGTACAAATTATTTCAAGCCAATAGTCGGGGATTCATGGACTAGGTATATCCTTTCCTGTTAAGAGTTACGAAGAGCAAGGAGTTTTCGAAAAAATCTAGAAAATTTGAAAAATTTGAAGGAAAATTAATGGTAGTGAACACACGTGAAGCGATATTCCTCTGCTTTATAGAAAAGAAGACGTCCTCCTTCAAAAAAATCCGAGTTGAAATGTCAAGAATTGAAAAGAAAAGGTTATTGAAATATTCGAAATCGTGAAATTGTATAACTGTGGACACAACCTTTCTCAAGTGCACTAGTTGACTCTCACCAATTATATGTATTTGTGCATTTTATAAGAATCACCGCTAAGCATTTTCAATATTTTATTCCATACGTGAACGGGAAGGCCGATTTCGCTACCTATTTTCGGGGAGCAAAGAGCGGTTTTACCGACCGGGAAGTTTTCCCTCCCGCTTCGCTGTCTCCCGGGAGATAAATTCTTTACTCACGGCCTTTGCTCCCAGTGCGACTTTTGTCTTTCAGTTTTCTGTGCCGTACTGACCAATACGGCTCGGTCGGAACGTCACATAACCTAAAATGTAAACACTGATCTGCCCCCCGAAATCGGCTTCCGTTCATGTATGGAATAAAATATCGTGTGCACCACGGTCGCAAAATGTTTTCGCTCCCTTGGTGCATGATATACTATTTTACCTTTTATAAACTCCTCAGATAGAAGGTATCACCTGTATGTTACATCCTGAATATGGTGAAAAAGTAATGCGAACAGAAACGTCCTCAAATAATAAACGACTGGAAGTCAGTGCGATATCAACAAACCGCACTAGATGGCAATTTATGTCGGCACCCTTCCCCCACTATTCCCGTTGTAGTGGCATACTCAGACTGTCGACCGCCTCAGTCAGAACATAACCTAATAGTGTTATCTTGTCTTCTCAATATTGAGGCATCATTGTGTTATCGGTAATCTGGAAATCTTTCGAGTGAAGGTATGTAACTGCTGAACATAATGTATTTTAGATGAATATTGATGGTCACTTTGTTTACAATATCTTTCTGCAATTTCATTTCTTACTACTCAAATAAAACTTTCAGAGCAATGCCATCGGACGATGACGACGTCTCTCGACGCAGAAGAGATGGCATTCCTACTTCTTCAACAGACAATACAAAGTGTGTGGCTTGTAATATGTATCTCCGCAAATCGGCTCGACAAAAAAAGATCATTAACTCAGAAATCGAAGTGCAAAAAGTGACTGCTTTGGGTTGTCATCGATCTGTACGTATAGGTGATCACCTGTGCAATACATGTCGATTGAAACTGTATAAAGTGAAAATACCAGGTCCAAACAAAAGTGAAGTGGCAAAACCGATTGATGCCTTATTACATTTACCATCTACTTCTCAGACTTCAGATGAACCACGTAATTCACAAACTCCAGATGCACCCACTACGTCTCAGACTTCAAGTGAGCTAACTATTTCTCAGTCTTCATCGCGAACTACTGATTCTTTGGCGGATGATCCATCGTTTTTTATACAAACTGCAGAAAACGCTGCAATCAGTGAGACTGTAGAAATGCCATTCACTAGGGTGATATCGACACATAATTATTGTTTCATCTGTGGATTTACACAAAAATCCAATCTAATGCAAGTTCCGCTCGATGCTCGATTACAAGCTTTCGCGAAAAGAAGATTATACATTCCTCAGGGAAACAGGTGTTGTCGCAGTCACGTGATTAAGAAACGCTTTTATGATGATGAAGTTGATTCAATGCGAATTCATTCCACTAAAAGTACGATAGAAGCAGTGTTGGGCGAATTTGTAATTAATTAATTACAAATTACAAATTACAATTTGTAATTTGTAATTAAACCGAAATCCATTAACCATTACAATTGTAATTTGTAATTAAACCGAAATCCATTACCCATTACAATTGTAATTTGTAATTGAACCGAAATCCATTAACCATTACAATTGTAATTTGTAATTAAACCGAAATCCATTAACCATTACAATTGTAATTTGTAATTGAACCGAAATCCATTACCCATTACAATTGTAATTTGTAATTAAAACAAAATCCATTGACCATTACAATTGTAATTTGTAATTGAATCGAAAAACATTACCCATTACAATTGTAATTTGTAATTAAACTCGAATCCATTAACCATTACAATTTTAATTTGTAATTAAAACGAAATCCATTAACCATTACAATTGTAATTTGTAATTCAATCGAAATACATTAACCATTACAATTGTAAATTGTAATTGAACCGAAATCCATTAACTATTACAATTGTAATTTGTAATTAAACCGAAATACATTACCCATTACAATTGTAATTTGTAATTAAACTCGAATCCATTAACCATTACAATCTTAATTTGTAATTGAACCAAAATCCATTATCCATTACAATTTTAATTTGTAATTAAACCGAAATCCATTAACCATTACAATTTTAAAATGTAATTAAGTCGAAATACGTGAACCATTACAATTTTCAAATGTAATTGAACCGAACCTAACCGAAGCATTACAGTTCGAAAATGTAATTGAACCGAAAGACATGAACCATTACAATTTTAAAATGTAATTAAACCGATCCTAACCGAAGCATTACAATTTTTAAATGTAATTAAGTCGAAATACATGAACCATTACAATTTTAAAATGTAATTGAACCGAAATACATGAACCATTACAATTTAAAAATGTAATTGAACCAAAATACATGAACTATTGCTATTTCAAATTGTAATTGAACCGAACCTAACCGAAGCATTACATTTAAAAATTGTAATGCTTCGGTTAGATTCGGTTTAATTACATTTTAAAATTGTAATGGTTCATGTATTTCGGTTCAATTACATTTTTGAACTGTAATGCTTCGGTTGGGTTCGGTTCAATTACATTTTAAAATTGTAATGGTTCATGTATTTTGGTTTAATTACATTTTAAAATTGTAATGGTTCGGGTATTTCGACTTAATTACATTTTCAGATTGTAATGGTTAATGGATTTCGGATTAATTACAAATTAAAATTGTAATGGTTAATGGATTTTGGTTCAATTACAAATTAAAATTGTAATGGTTAATGGATTCGAGTTTAATTACAAATTACAATTGTAATGGTTAATGGATTTCGGTTTAATTACAAATTACAATTGTAATGGTTAATGGATTCGAGTTTAATTACAAATTACAATTGTAATGGGTAATGTTTTTCGATTCAATTACAAATTACAATTGTAATGGTTAATGGATTTTGGTTTAATTACAAATTACAATTCTAATGGGTAATGTATTTCGGTTTAATTACAAATTACAATTGTAATGGTTAATGGATTTCGGTTCAATTACAAATTACAATTGTAATGGTTAATGGATTTCGGTTCAATTACAAATTACAATTGTAATGGGTAATGGATTTCGGTTCAATTACAAATTACAATTGTAATGGGTAATGGATTTCGGTTTCATTACAAATTACAATTGTAATGGGTAATGGATTTCGATTCAATTACAAATTGCAATTGTAATGGGTAATGGATTTTTTTTTAATTACAAATTACAGCTGTAATTTGTAATGGAAATGTAATTAATTACACCATGTAATTTGCTGCTGCCCAACACTGGATAGAAGTATCGGAACTATCACAATTCATCAATCGTATGGCAATTTCTGCCGACAAAAGTCTTCTAGATAAAGTCAGCGATTTCACTATGTCAGAGGAACGTTTGAAGGTATTCACCGGATTATCGTGGGAAAATATCATACAACTACGTGAAATGCTTGTTTCCATGAGGAATTCGGAGTGTAGAAATATCACTCAAGCGCTGATAGTTTTCTTATTCAAAATGCGTAGTGGTAATTCGAATAAAACGATTGCTGCAGTATTCGAATTAGAACGTGAACAACAAGTTTCAGACATGCGCAATTCCGTGCTAAAATCATTCGAGAAGGACATTCTCCCACTCAATTTTGGATTATCAAATAACTCACGGGAAGATCTAATAAGAAACCATACTTCGCAACTCGCAAAGAAATTGTACGGTTTAGATAACAAACTGGTACTCATTTGTGATGGAACGTACATTCGTCACCAAAAAAGCTCTAATAATGAGTACCAGAGGAAATCATATTCTGGCCAGAAAAAAGTGCCTTTATGTAAGCCGTTCACTGTGTGCACCACAGATGGGTATGTGGTAGACATGTTAGGTCCGTTTTTGGCTAATAAAAACGACGCTGAAATATTGCGTACAATAATGACTGGTTCAAACGATATGACAAATCTTATGGAGCCAGGCGATATATTCATATTAGACAGAAGTTTTCGTGACATAAAAGCGTATTTGGAAGAGAATGGCTACAAAGTTCTAATGCCTGCGTTAAAGGGTAAAAGATCACAATTGTCCACTGAAGAGTCGAATGAATCGAGATTTGTTACAAAATTGAGATGGGTTGTAGAAGCAGTTCATGGTATTATTAAACAAAAAAAATAATTTACTGGACCAAAAACTGGATAACAAAATGCTACCACATACTGGAGCTTACTGTCGTATTGCCTGTTTTTTGAACAATTTATTTGGTAAACGACTTGATTCTGATATTGACGTATCTGATGAAATTGTAAACGCAATGCAGTCGCGACGTGCCGAAACGAATACTTTAGCTGCAGATGTTGAATCAAAACGATGGGGTCGACGTAAGTTACCTTTTAAGGAACTTACATCTGCAGAAGTTTTAGATTTCCCTGAGTTGACCGACAGAGACTTGACGATTCTTTTTACTGGCTCGTATCAGCTGAAGCAAACTGTTTCATATCTTGCCGAAATGTTAGACAATGATAACGTGTTGAAATTGAGTTACTGCAAAGAATGTAACAATATCATCAAAGTACTGGTTCGATCGCGGCACATCAATAGTAAGACGTATAAATGCTTCATTCAATACGAACCTCACGCAATAGGATACTCCAGCATATTGCGTTATTGTTGTGATTGCGCTAACGGTAATCGTACAGTAGGTTGTTGTGCTCACGTCGCAACAATTATTTTTTTTCTATCTAACGCACGATATCGTTCCAAAATAATAAGACCAGCAGAAATCCTATCAAAATTGTTCATTAATGACAATGTAGTAGTGAGTATAAACGAAGATAGCGACGAAGACTGAAAAACGTTGTTACATGTATCACGAAATAGGCATATTGCATTTCCTCATGTATATCACATATATATTTCCAATTTTGTAAGTGATAAGCTAAATTTTTGTGTATTTCAAAATATAATAAATCATTATTACAATGAAACGATGATGAAATCGACCAAGAAAAATGTTTGTTACTTTGTTCCCCACATTCACGATCAAGTATTGGCTTGAAATAATTTGTACGGAATAAGGTGATCAAAATACATTCGAAAATATGTTTTACACTTGCTTGGGTACGAAATCGGATTTTTTTTAATTCCGAAAGGTTTCTTCATTTTTTTTCAGCATGACGCACCAAAATTAAAGCGAAGACTAATATATGAGAAATTGGGCAAAAGTAAACGAAATTTGTAAAAAAAATTATTGGAACTTAGTGCCTCGCGGAAATCCACCAGAAACACCACATTTGAATCTTTATGAATTTTTTAAAGATCGGACCTGCAGTGCCGAACCTCTGAACATTTTTCTCTACATTTCTCACATGTAAATGCATGACCATGAATTTTGGTGAAGATCTATACTATGAATTAGCAAAGATAGAAAAAAAAACGCAAAAATCACGTTTTTTCGCCATAACTACCGCGACAGACGGGGTAGAAGGCTAAAATTTGGCATGAATACCTTTTTTACCAAGGCCCAACTGGAAATGAAGTCCGTCATCTATTTGGTGAAAGGGCACTTTTTGCCCTCTTATTCGGCTATACCCTTTCAATCATGATGGTGCTATTTCATTTGAAAATTAATGTCATCAACACAATTATTCTTGCTGTAGATTGGACGCGATCCGTAACGAACCAGGACATATGCGAAAAAGAATATATAAAGTGTATCAACCAAACAGCGACAAACAAACGCAGAGGTCAGAAAGTTCCACCTAAAAAACATGGAACATGTTCCAAATCTGATCAAGGTAAAAATAAAATACAGAAATACTTTGATCGTCCCATCGTTGCTCCGACGGATTAGTTTATACCCATTGCTAAACTGTTATCCATCATATCTATATCCATAAAATATATGTTCAGTTACAGTAAAAAATGTCCAATTTTTGAAGAAATTATTGGCTGCCATGGAACGCTCAGTAAAAATCCAAGCCGAAGCTGGAACGTTAAAGGAAATTCCGCAAGTAAGAATTGATTTAATTTTGTATCAATTCTTGAGTCAATAATATGCCAATCTGAACTTGTCGATACAGACGAACATACACGTTATTTTTGTGTTTAGTTAGCGGAGGAATTTATCACACCGACTGCAATGACTGCGAGAATTGCTCCGGACTATAATATCGTATTGCCTACAGCAACAATTGCGTATATTGAAAAAAAAACTGAGTCAACACCAGGCCAATCTAATTGGAAAGAATTAGTGCGAGAATCGCTCTTGACAATATATGGCAAGGGCCTTTGCAATTATTCCGCAACTGGAAAACGATCCAAGAAACATCAAGCCGTAAATCCAGAGGTGTTCAATGCTGTGTACTGTAAGTATTCCATCATGACAATTTTCGAATCATTATCTTGGGTAATTTGTAATTTCATTGGCTGATGAACAAATCGAGCATCTATTTTATGCCTGTCAGATAAAAAAATCGTTGCTACACAGGATTGAAGCAATCAGTCCGCCAGTTTCAAGTCTTTATTTGAATTTCATCCCTACGGATTCTACCCATGTATTCTTGGAGCTCAGATTTCTTGCATTTAAAGCAATTATACAGATGCGATCAAGAATTTTCATAAAAATCATCATTTTCAGCTTGGGCTCAGGCACGAACAGACGAAGTGATAGATCGGAAGGAATTCATCAGCCATATCAACAAAATAATAAATAACAAACGGCGATACTTGAATAAAACAAATAACAAATAAATACCAAAATAAATAGAAACTCGTTCATGAACTGTAAAAAGTTCAACTGAATAAAGTCCGTTAACATATTGGTAACATATTGTCCAGGAAATTTTTTCATAGTGTAATTTCTGTCCGGTTATTCAATAACATGAAACAATTTCTGTATATAACAGCAGTCTGGGTAAGACCTGATTTCGGTTTCGGTTAACAAGGGTAAATGTGTCTTGACATTGGACCTCATTAGAACATCGAAGTTGGAAAAAGAGAACTTCGAGGACCAACTGAGGTCCGAGCTAGGAACTGAAAACGAGGTTCTCGCGGACCAAACGAGACCCAATTTTGGATCTCATTAAGACCTCGAAGCTGCACATAGAGAACCTAGAGGACTAAGTGAGGTCCAAGCTAGAAACTGAAAACGAGGTTCTCGAGGACCAAATGAGACCCAATTGGAACTCATTAAGACCTCGAAGCTGCACATAGAGAACCTAGAGGACTAAGTGAGGTCCAAGCTAGGAACTGAAAACGAGGTTCTCGAGGACCAAATGACACCCAATTGGAACTCATTAAGACCTCGAAGCTGCACATAGAGAACCTAGAGGACTAAGTGAGGTCCAAGCTAGAAACTGAAAACGAGGTTCTCGAGGACCAAATGACACCCAATTGGAACTCATTAAGACCTCGAAGCTGCACATAGAGAACCTAGAGGACTAAGTGAGGTCCAAGCTAGAAACTGAAAACGAGGTTCTCGAGGACCAAATGAGACCCAATTGGAACTCATTAAGACCTCGAAGCTGCACATAGAGAACCTAGAGGACTAAGTGAGGTCCAAGCTAGAAACTGAAAACGAGGTTCTCGAGGACCAAATGAGACCCAATTGGAACTCATTAAGACCTCGAAGCTGCACATAGAGAACCTAGAGGACTAAGTGAGGTCCAAGCTAGAAACTGAAAACGAGGTTCTCGAGGACCAAATGACACCCAATTGGAACTCATTAAGACCTCGACCCTAGGAATCGGCCCGTAAGCGCACTATTGAGGTTCAAATGAAGCCTAATTTACTCAGGATTTCTATATATGCAAGAGAAATCTTCAGCTTCATATGAGCCTCGAAGTCCTCGAAAAATTCTCGAGGCTTAAATGAAGTCTAAAATTTCGACTCGGGTGGTGTGCAACGCGTGCAGGTTGTCGATCCCCGAATCGTGCGAGCATGTCGACACTCGTCTACGGCTCGTGACAACTCGCCTGCGACTCGTGCGCCATACTCTCACTCATCGAGAGTCGCCAACTTCCCGCACGAGTTGCACAATATACTATTTTTTCACGCTATTCGCTCTGAAAACGGCCAAAGCGTACAGATCAATTGAAATTATGAGATCGAAAAATGTAAGTGCAAAAGGTCGTGAGTTTGGCGGATACGTCGTTCTTTCATAACAATTTTTAAGGAAAACTAAAAAACAACGTAAAGGCAAAACGTCGTGAGCGCCATTTTTTTTTCATAATTTTTAATGATTTTTCAAAATAGTTGTGACAACTTGTAAAACGCAAAGAAAAATCGAAATCGACGTCGTTTCGAAAAATTCGATAATAAAAATCGCAGTTAAAAGCAGAAGGTCGTATCCGTCCAACTTACGACATTTTGCACTTAAATTTATCGATCTCGTAATTTCAATTGATCTATACGTTTCGGACGTTTTCAGAGCGATTGGCGTGAAAAAAAAATTATACGACTCTAGGCCATTATAAACAGCAAAACGTCGTATAATGGCGCTTACGTCCTTATGTCATTAGACACGCGATTTTTTAAGGGTAAAGTCGTCTTCAACTCACCCCCATTACCCCTTAGGATAGAAGGTACAGTCTTTTCGAGATAGGTTCCGATTCTCGTCACAGAATCTGGAATAAAAATAGAGACAAAGATAATTTGAATGTTTTGGTAGACGTATAAATTGGTCAAGTAAGTGTATCCCCTCATCACTTACCAGCGCCTGCGGTGGTCCGGGACTCGCTTACTGAAAATAAAATAGGTACATCATGACACTATTGTAGTTTGTCAATATTTGACGAATGTCTCAGTAGCCATGTCTTGAATATCTTCATTTGCTGACATTATTTTGAACTTACTGGCGGGCAACCGTTTAATAACTTCCGTAACTGCTGACAGATCGGCGTGGACCTTTCCCACGGCAGCTGAAATTTAAGCAAAGCGGACTGTGATTAAGTCGTCATTCCGCGGTGCTCGACTCGCTTGAGCTAAATTCGAACAACAAGTGAATATCTGTCATTATCGGAAATCTCTGTATCTTCAACTCACCGTTGATGGCAGCCTCGGTTTGATCGGCTCCTGAATCAAAAATCAGGATATCATGACAATACTTGCCGAATCGAGTGGAAACTGACATGTTGAAAATGGTTTGAACATTCCGTGTAGCATAAAACGTAGAGAATAAAATGGTTTCAAACAAAGAGCATATCGCTGCCTCCTAGCAAGAAGATCCTTATTCAGAAAAGTCGGGAATAAGATCCTCATTCAGAAAAGCTGGGAATTAGATCCCTATTCGAGCGCGGCTGAAAAAGTCAGGTTGGCACCACTGCTTCGAATGGGAAAGACGCGGGCTTCGAACCGGGATAAAGCCCTGCACCTTCTCTATTATGTAAAAACTAATCGTACCCAAGGTGAGTGTACCAGTTAGTGTAACTGTCCCAGTTATTGACGTCTTCTGGTTGTATCTCTTGTAACAATATTTCGAATATCATTTAAAAAATCGTATCTTATTCTCTGAGCCTGTAGTAACTAGTTTTTGTCATAGAAAAAATCACAATTCTTATCATTGGCTGACAACTCTAGAAAATATAAGTGTCGGTAATTGAACAGATTTTTTCAGCCGTAGGAGTGTATTGGAATGAAAAATTAGACCCTGTATGAAGAGCATATAAATCGCGTGTCTAATGGCATAAGGTCGTAAGCGCCAAAAACGCGATTCTGGTGGCAAAAGGTCGTATAATATTTTTTTTCACGCCATACGCTCTGAAAACGGTCAAAACGTATAGATCAATTGAAATTACGAGATCGAAAAATGTAAGTGCAAAAGGTCGTAAGTTTGGCGGATACGTCGTTCTTGCATTACAATTTTCAAGGAAAATTAAAAAACAACGTAAAGGTAAAACGTCGTATTATTTTTTTTCATAATTTTAATAGTTGTAAAAACTCGTAAAACGCAAATCGGAAAAACGACCGTTTAGAAAATGTATGAAAAAAAATACTAAGATAAAAGCAGAAAGTCGTAAGCGCCATTTTTATTTTTTTTTATTTTTCATGATTTGTCCAAGTAGTTATAAAACCTCGTGAAACGCAAAGAAAAATCGAAATCGACAACGTTTCGAAAATTCATAGAAAAAAAAACCAAGGTAAAAGCAGAAGGACGTGAGCGCCAATAAAAAAAAAAAAATTGGTGGTTACGACCTTCTGCTTTTAAGTGACCCAATATTAAATTTCAACGTTTATGAACGAATCTTCGGATTTTTATCCCAAATACGAAAAAAAATATATGACCTTTTGCCGTTACGAACAGCAAAAAGTCGTATTATGGCGCTTACGTCCTTATGCCATGAGACACGCGAAATTCTAACTGATATTTATTATTAATTCATTCGAAGTAATTAATATAGGAATCATTAATTTTGAATATTCGCGCGCATCGGACATGCAGCGTTGCAGAATTGTCAGCCAATAATATGAATTCTGATTTTTTCCATGATACAAACTAGTTACTACAGGCTCAGACAATTAAGATACGAATTTTTTATGATATTCGAAATAATGTTACAAGAGATACAACCAAAAGAAGTCAGTAACTGGGACAGTGACACTAACTGATACACTCACCTTGAGTACGATTGGTTTTTAGATAATAGATAAGGTGCAGGGCTTTATCCCGTTTCGAAGCCCGCGTCTTTCCAATTTGAAGCAGTGTTGCCAACCTGACTTTTTCAGCCGCGCTCGAATAAGGATCTTATTGCTTTTCGTCGCGAATAGGGATCTAATTCCCAGCTTTTCTGAATAAGGATCTTCTTGGAGGCATTTTGATATAACGTTCAAAAAACACATTTTATCTATATCGTGATGACGTACGCATAGTTTTTATTTTTAACGATTCAATGAATCTTACCACCTGCAGAACATACGTGCTAAAAAATGTTAAGTGTGCTGTTAAATATTTCGTGACACAACACTTCAAAAGTTGATTGCTCTTGATATACATAGGTTCGACGAATGGTCGATTTTCCACTTCAGTACCATTTTACGGTTTTGAATTTTACTTCCTGTGATATTAAAATGTAGGCATAACGACTCGATAGGTCTGCAGAATAATTGCTGCAAAATAAGTATACTGTTCAATATTTCGATACACAATACTTGAAAAATTGATTGCTTTCGATATACGTCCATGAGTTCTAGTTTGGCTGTTGGAATTGAAATCAAGAATTCAATATTGTATCCTTGCTGTATCGAGAATATTTTACTCCTCGATGCAAAAATATTTCTACGTTTATCTACAAAACAGGTTTTTTTCACGTGTTGATGACGTGTGTTTCTGAATAATTGCAATGCTGACGTGGAAGCTATCGAACCACTTGATTCTTGATTAGTTTTTTTTTTTTAAGTTATTCTCACTTATATGTATGGGGCATTCCACGCCAACTCTACCAGTAATAAACCCCGACCATCTCAAAATCACCCCATGTTAGTGACGATACAGACAGTTTGAATTGAGCGCGCTAAACGTAAACATAATTTGACTATGAGTGACGTGTGAATTGACTAGCGTAGGCTAGCACTATGAAGCCGGAAGAGAAGAAAGCAATCTCTCTCTTGGGAAGACCGTTGAACAGAGCAGACGTGTTATTAAAATTTTGATAAGAATGAATTTATAATCAAACAATCGTAAACCAATATCAATCAATTAACAGTTCATATCATCGTCAATAATGTTGGAAAACTTATAACATCGATTACTGAAATAACGTCGAGAGTAAACTCATAAAATCGCATCGTTATCTACGAAGAGAGAGAACTCGCCAAATCAACCACCATTTCGAGAGTAAACTCACCAAATCGACATCCATCGTAAAACAAGCAATCCTAAGCCTAGGAGCTTGAAATCAACGTTTATAATATCGCCAATAATTTGAACTCTACGATATCGATCAACGTGGAGGAAGATTTTAATCAACGAAGGAGGAATGGGAATTCAACAACGTGTTGGACATCAGACTACGTAACCTCAATAAATCACCAACCTTCCACGAGGATAACTCTATTACCAATTTGAGATAAGTTTTCATATATTGATAAACAAAACGAATAATATTAAGACTGGTTAATTCTTCCCAAGGACTATTTTAATTATTAAAAAACAAAAGCGTCGCTCTTAAATTGCCAAAGACTGATTTACGATATTAACTAGAGAAATTTTCTATTTTTTTTATATTTACAAATAAATTGATTCGATTTTTATATTTACAAGTAGAATGGATGAGTGAATGAATGAATGAATGAATGCATGAATAATTAATGTTTATGAAAAATTTGTGAAAATTTGAGAAGAAAAGGGTTTTTTCGTATTTACAATTTTATTTCTTTACAATTTTATATTGATTCAAATTATATACACATTGCCTTTTACACCAAAAATGATTACAATAAACATAAATTTGCTCGTTTTTCCCTTAATAACCTGTTGATTGACTATATTTATTTCAATTAGGAAAATCCTACCAACGATTTAGATAAAATATCAGAATATTAAAATATAAATAAGAAAAAATAAATAAATAAATTATTTCAATTTACAAAACCTCACATGTTTTTTTTCTAACATTCTACTTAGTAAGAAACGTGTCCTAAATTTTTTTATTTCTTTAACAAACCGTTAATTTGTTATGAATTTTTGAAGCTGATTGAGAATGCCCCTTTTTAAAAATCTGGAAAATTCTAAAAAATCTAGTGGATGACATAAAACAGCCCTCGTTTAGGAAATCGTGTGCCGAATTTTTTTTCTATTCGTTTTTCACTCAATTCGGAATTTTCTCATTTTTGAAACTGAGATGATCAAACACAGGATCAAATATCAAGCGTCAAACAAGGTTCAATTTATTCGAAAACGTTCGGTTTCAACATTTATTACCCTTATTTGTCGCTTACTATTTGATCCTGTGTTTATATCAGTTCTTGTAATGAGAAAATTCCGAATTGAGGGGGAAAAAAAAAGAAAAAAAATTCGGCCCATGTTTTCCTAAACGGGGGCTATTTTGTGTCATCCACTGGATTTTTGAGAATTTTTTCAGATTTCTAAAAGGGGCATTCTCAATCAACTTCAGAAATTCATAACAAACCAACTATTTAATAAAAAAAATCTGAAAAAAACTTAGGACGTGGTTTTTACTGAGTAGAATGTTAGAAAAAAACATATAATGATTTTGAGATTGTCGGGGTTTAACACTGGTCGAGTTCGCGTGGAATGCCCCGTAGGAAACTAGGGAGGTTTGACCACTTTTCTGTAAGTTCGTCTCGTTTATCACTATATTTGAATAACCGGCACGCACAATAGTATGTCATCTTTGAGCATACTGTGCAGAATGTACTTGAATTATTTGATAATTTTCAGAGCCTTAAAAACAAAGTTATTTGCCGTTCTGTAGATGCGCGTAATCGCGGTCAAACCTCCCCATGTATGGGAGGTTTGACCAGGGCGATGGGAGGTTTGACCATGTGGATAAAGCAGTCACATATTTGATATATTGTGGCATATATTTTGATCTCTGGGCTTTTAACACATTATCCGAAAATAATCCAGGCATGAGGAAACATAAAATTTCGCCGGTCCCTTATTGGCCGTCATTTTTTTCTCCGTACCACCGACCACCGCGCTTACTGCTTAGGCTCAAACTTGACTTCGCAGCACTCTGTTCTTTCATTTTTCCGGATTTCGGGTTTTTTTTTAGCGTGCTTTGCACTTTCTTTGATAAAATTTTAGACAGCGATGTCTATTAGCACCTAATTGAATATGGTCAAACCTCCCGATCGAACGTGGGTCAAACCTCCCTAACAGCATTTGTTTACAATGACAACGAAAAAATATATAATTTGGCAATATGATAAATTTATAACTCCTGGCATCTTTGAGAGGATAGTCCACTGAATGAATCTGTGGTAAGACATTCTGATAAAAGATTGATGGGACTGGCCTACATCCTTAGGGAAGAACAGAGAAAATGACATCGTTTCTCGCCGTTTCAGTAATACACCTCTCAAACTTTTCTGCGCTTTCTAAACAGTTGCTAAATACTTGCGCTACGTCTTGTTTGACGTAATGAATACTTCACATCAGATAACAGTATTTATTAGGCTGTCATAGCATGGTAATCTTACATGACGAAACCTCCCGTATGGTCAAACCTCCCTAGTTTCCCCGTATGTATTTTCTAGCGCACCCGATTGAAATAAGTATAAGTGAGGTTTCGTTGTATTGGAAAATAGATCAGTATCTGCAACTTACCGCTGGCAACACCCACGGACACCAACGAGGCGACGAGAAGACAGACGATCTTGTTCATGTTGAAGGTAGCCACTTGCTTCGTTAGAAATAGGTTTCTGAGTAGAATTCATCCGATCCGTCGTATTTATACACAGTAGAGAGACCCCCTACCACGTCGACATGCTGGAGTCAGGCTTTACCCACTGTACCCGGTTTTCACTTGTTTTTACTGATATCAAAGCTTCCGCGTCACGAACGCGAAGGCTATAATTTCGAAGGCCATGGGGCAGCGGAATTTCGAAATCTGTTGAATTGTATAATAATAATAATAATAATAATAATAATAATAATAATAATAATAATAATAATAATAATAATAATAATAATAATAATAATAAGAATAATAATGATATATATTTTGGAGATTCTATCATTCGTATCGTTATAGTTGGAATTTTAACGGACTAAACGAATCAAGCAATTGATTAATATCTCTGTCTGAGGAGAGTCACTCAATTCGAGTGTTTGCAAACCTCAGGGAGAATGAAAAAATCGAAAGAAATCGAAAGAATAATTATTTATTCGAGTAAAATTCCCCCGGCCCGGGTTCGAACCGGGACCTCCGCATCTGTACTACGGCGCCTTGTCCGATTTGACCACCGAGGGGCTGGGAGAATCTTTACTCGAAACTCGTGTTATTATGGCAAGCTGTAGTCGTCATATGTACCTCTCCTCAGACAGAGATATTAATTGATTGATTGATTCGTTTAGTCCGTTAAAATTCCAACAATAATAATGATAATTTAAAAAAAGTTTGATGAGTCCCTTGTTTTGTGAAGTTCAAATGGTTTCCGGAGAAAAAGGAAATAAAAAGGACAGGGGAAAATCCGGATACGTGATATTACTTTTATGCACCTGCCCCATTGTTGAAGCAATCGTTGCGTTACCATAATTAGACATTTTCATAATTTTGAACCGGTCCCTGAATTTATCCGCACGATTATATTTACGCGCCACACCATCTCTAGTGCGCTTCGGAAATATAGCGAACGCAGCGCTACGTCGGTCTCTACGGCCAACCGGCGAAACGCCCGATATGGCCGCGACCCCCAGTTGACATCGACAATTATCATTTTATGCAGAATACCACATCCTGTCTCTATTAGTGCATGAAATAAAGAAGTTTTGCAATATAAATCTTCGGAATTCAATATAGAACTAGAAGGCGTTGTTCCTCATTCCCTCGCTTCGCTTGCTCACTCGGTCGGAAGAGAGCGTTGTTCCTCACTCGCTTCGCTCGCTCGGTTGTCAGTGGTATTTCAAATATTTTGGGAGTGTATACTATCACGCTGTGCAATTGAAATCGGTAGAGGATTGAATAACAATACTGCCCACTTTTAGCGTTCGGTTATTAGGTGGAAGACCATCGGGTGTCAATGAATTCATGAATTATATCGGGAGAATATTACTTATATCAGTATTATCTTCGCCTTCGCCTGTATCGACACTCATTTATTCTACTCCAACATTTTCAATTTGCTGACAATATTTCGTTGTTGATGGCAATGACATCCACATTTGTTGGAGCTAATATAACCATTCCATAATTTGAGGTTTCTTGAGGACCGACGCTTTTTCCAAATATTTCTCGCACAATTTTACCATTCGAGCAGAATTCCGTAGGAAATCGTTGAGAACTTCGTTGTTACGTTTGAAAGAATCGCGAAATACACCATCCCCAACTCGTAGAAGCGTTTGCTTGAAATCTGTCCATCATTGTCCATCAGAGATGCGAATATTGCCCTTCAATGAAAAGTATACAAATTGATTCCATACGCTGCTTCTTGTCACACAGGCCTCTCAAATTTGTGTTCTACTCCCACGTCTCACAACTGGTAAAGTTTGCCGAAAATCCCCAGAAATTATGACTATTTTACCACCGAATGGTTCGTTAAATTCGCATACATCTCTTGACATACGGTCAACAGCCTCCGGTGCATACTTCCTAGATTCTAACTTTCACATCTCGAATGTGCAACCCATGTGCAGAATTCGATTTAATATTACACGTTAAGCATTTATTTGATTGTAACGGTAGTTTTAAAGAGGAGTGTGCAGTTCTTCCTCCTATTGATAAATTCGTTGCGATTGCAGTCCATGCTACAGGCAGCACTATCAAACCCATACTACTCAATAAAAAACGTGAATAACTTTTTTCGCTGCCACCTGGGCCATCCAAATGAATGCACTTATGCCTACGCGACGTACAGCACGCATAACTGCGTCATATACAATACGTTGACGTTTCGTTGACGTTTCGTTGAACTATTAACGAATGTTCTTACCATCTGTTCGATAGCAGTGATGTCTTCGACATTGTCTGTGACACATGTAAATACCTAACCTTCTTCTAAGTCCGGTAAATTGAAATTTTGCCACGTGAATCCATGAAATATGAGTATTTCATTGATCACCTGCAAGGCCTTTCGTTCGATTGTTTCATTCTATTCATTTCGATCGACCAACTTGTATTTTTATTTCACGCGAACAGCCTACACATCTCCTTCGGAAATTTAATACACGATCCAGCTTCAGCCAAACATTCGTCGCATTCTTCGACATCGGTAACTAACTCTCGCGCTACAGCTGCCACAAAAAAGGATATGTATATCGTACCTCCATAAGTTCGCAAATCATCGTATGATTGTGTTCCCGGAAAACGTTATAACAACAATCTTAAATAATAATGCTCTTTTTTTCTGGGACTCACGAAATATATTCTACTCAATACAGGTTCCACAAATTCCTTTCGATTCGTCCACTCCGCATTCCTCTCATTAAACACACAATCATTCGGAATTTCGCAGTACAAATAATTACGTGTTTCCACGTCCGTCTTGTTGAGAATTAGGTACGCGAGCAACGTTTATTCTTCATTTCTGTGCACAGCTACATGCCCACGCCCCTCTTCAGAATATGACGTATTTTCATTTTCAATGTGAACAGCTAACCTATATACAGCGTGCGATTGCTCATTTATCGGAAATTGATACAACCGATGCATTGCTTCGGGTGGACACACATATCACGTCGATCTATATTCGTTAACCTTGTCGTATCTCACGCTATTTTCTTCCTGTGCATCCTTCATTTCGACGACCGCGCAATCATACTCTTCATAACAGTACGTAAATAGGTATTTTATACATTGCACCGATGTCCTACGAGTTGTTCCTAATAATATAAAGAAGTATAAGTAAAGTAACGAAACATTGGAATTTATAACTGGGACAATAATATCGAAAAATATCAGTAAAGTAACCAGACATCGGGATTTATAGCCGGCGTGACGAATTGTTCATGATAATATCGGAAAATATCAGTCCAGTAACGAAACATCGGGATTTCTAGCTGGCATGACGAATTGTTTATAATAATATCAAGAAAGTGTAAGTAAAGTAACGAAACATTCGTATTTATAATGAGGATAATAATATCGGAAAATATCCGTGAAGTAACGAAACATCGAGATTTATATCCGGCATGACGAATTTTGTATAATAATATCGCAAAATATCAGTCAAGTAACGAAACATGGGGATTTATAGCCGGCATGACGAATTGTTTATAATCATATCAGAAAAAATGTCAGTAAAGTAACGAAACATCGGGATTTATAGCCGGCGTGTCGAATCGTTTATAATAATATCGAGAAATATGAGTCAAGTAACGAAACATTGGAATTTATAGCCGGCGTGACGAATTGTTTATAATAATATCGAGAAATATCAGTCAAGTAACGAAACATCGGAATTTATAGCCGGCGTGACGAATTGTTTATAATAATATCGAAAAATATGAGTCAAGTAACGAAACATTGGAATTTATAGCCGGCGTGACGAATTTTTTATAATAATATCGAAAAATCATATATAACAGTAAAGTACGAAACCGGATGTTCGGATGTTAGTATGTTCGGCTCGGATTTTGTGGAATACGGATCATTATATCATTATAGTCCAGGCACTTTAGACGAAAAATGGGCTAATCTTCGGAAAAAGTCCGATCAAGCTGCAAATTGGTTTATACGTACCTTTCGACTCCCCAAACAATCTGTGAAAAGTCACAAAGATTCGGGCTTGTGCATAACTTTTTACAGCGGAAAAACGGCCCGAAAAAGTACCTTTTTTCGGTTTTTCGCCAATATCTTCGTTCCCGTCGATCCTACGGCTATGAGGTGTACTTATGAAAAATACAGAACGGAAAATTCTCTACAAAAAAGGTGATATAAAGTTTATTGATAGCACTAATAGTTTTTACGTAATCGTGCATTGAAACTCCAGTAAAAAATTTGTATGGATATTTTAGTGCATGTAATGATCTAAATATAGTTTTCTGTGCATTGTCTCCTAATTTCTACATTTTTTATAGGAATTGGGGTGGAAAAATGGTATATATATATTTCAGTGGACAAAATTTATTTATAATTCATTCAAAACTATCAATTATTTATATAATTATATTTTTAAAACAAAATTATTCTGACATTTTATTCTTCTCTATCCTCGATTCATGTTACCATTGGACTGGTGGAAAATACCAGGATTCAGAATCATCAATGGAGGTTGTTTCTGGATCGTCAATTTTTTCGAGATTATGGTCTTCGATTGGGGCCGCATTCAGGCAAGATGTTCCATGACAGTTGCCACAAATTGCTGAACATTGCAGTCCCAACTTTCGACAGCCGCACAAAGCGCCACAGCCTTTCGAACAATTACAAAAAATCATGTTCAAAAGACAATCCGGGGCAGGAGGTTGCGAGGTTTTTATTGGCTCCAATAAGCCGTTTTTGAATACCCATCCCCAATCTTGAGGGTTCAGCTCGTTTCCTAACCACTTCTGCACTTGGTAGTAGACCCGATATAGGTGCTCTTTAGCCGCATCGACTGTGGGGGGTAACATACTCAACTGGACCGACTTGTTTCTGCCTACAGCTTTCATGAAGCACTGGTAACGGTATTCCCCTAAATCATCTTGGTTAACCGGAGCGCCATACACAGCTAGGAAGATGCGTATCCCATCCGAAGAAACTGACTCTCGAGAAGCATCACTGTGGTTGAAAATCTGAGCTGCAGCGCGTAAGTCATGACGTTTTGTGAAGAGTTTCAAGGCTGCAGTTTTTCCTTTATGAAAAAGAGCAGATGTTGTGTCGCATCCAGTGAAAGCGTGTAGGAAGAGAATATTATCTCTGATGTCTTCGTATTTATTGAAACTCCGAGAAGAGTAGAGATTTCGCTGGATTTTTCCTTTACCTGGCTTGAGTAAGAAGATTTCTTCATCAATCGGAGCGCGATCAACCAAAATTACCAGAAGGTCTACATCTTCCCCAACAACGACTGTTTCATTTGTGCGTGAACATTCCAGAGCTGTTTCAATGATTAAAACGTCAGCATCATCTAGCGCCTGTTTAACGACATAATTTTTTGCTTCGAACTTGACAGACAACATTGAAATTAATCTGCTCTTGTTGTTACTGTTGGAAAGGAATTTTTCCTGGCTCACTGTGACATTCATCGTCTCGTCGAAGTAAGTGTCAACAGATGAAGATTTTGCTGCACGACGACGTTGTTCCATGGTTTTCATGCTGTTGGTGCTATTGTTGTATTCATCGAAGATTACGACAGCGTTTGAACCGTAGTACCTTCGTACATAATCAACGTACTTTGCACAAATCGAATCAAAAGATTCATTCTGATTCCATATAACTCGATGCAAGAGGAACCCTCCGTCTACGACATACGTGACTGTCGTAAAATCAAATTCAGTTACCGTTTGTTCACTGCCTTGACAACGCGACATAGTATACGTCTAATACGATGTAGATACGCTTTGGGACTGTTTGGGACTGCGTATACAGCACACCCCACCAGCAAAACAGGGAAGCAGGTATAACCCATCGCTGACGTCAGAGGGGAAGGCGCAGCTGCTGTTGGCGCCGCCACACAGAACGCATTATGCAGCGGCGCGAAACTATAAAACTTAATCCGAATTTTCATGCTTTCTTCCGTGGAAATTAATAGTTCTATCGATAAATTTTATATCACCTTTTTTGTAGAGAATTTTCCGTTCTGTATTTTTTATAAGTACACCTCATAGCCGTAGGATCGACGGGAACGAAGATATTGGCAAAAAACCGAAAAAAGGTACTTTTTTAAGCCGTTTTTCCGCTGTAAAAAGTTATGCATCAGCCCGAATCTTTGTGACTTTGCACAGCTTGTTTGGGGAGTCGAAAGGTACGTACACACCAATTTGCAGCTTGATCCGACTTTTTCCGAAGTGAAATGCTAAAGTTCCTGGACTATGTTGGTATATTTTAAAGAGCTGCTGGACAAATACCAATACAAACCATCAACACTATGTTTGAAGACCTATGAAAACACTGATATTTCCAAATACTTGAAATTGACTGCGTTTTTGAAGATACAGAATGTTGGATTTCAAAGCAAGAAATCAAAAGTTTTCACGGCAGAGGAGATTCAAAAATTCGTTAACGAAGCTTCAGATAACGAATATCTAGTGATCAAGGTATTTATAATATACATAACCTTAAATTCTCGGTCTGAACGAAGCCGCTCGGAGACAAGAGCTGGGTGCTCCGTTGGCACAGCTCATTTTGCCACTACAAAACCTCGTAGCATTGTGTGGACAAAATCTGTCACTGATTAATATACAACTAAACTTATCGTCTTATTTACAGGTCGCATGTATTCTCGGAACAACTGGGGGACTCAGGAGGCAGGAACTCACTGATTTAACAGTGAACGACTTTGTATCGCTGACTTCGAACCAAGGAGAACGTTTGCTTCAAATTCGGATTCCAGATACCAAAACTCACACACCAAAATCATTCGTAATTACAGGTGAATTTATGAATGTCGTTGAAAGATACAGGGCTTTGAGACCAAAGAATGCCACTTCCAATCGTTTTTTCTTGAAGTATCAGAATGGCAAATGTTATCAACAAAATATTGGAATCAACAAAATAGGTGGCATGCCAAAACAAGTTGCGATTTATCTGAAATTGCCAGATGTCCACTTATACACTGGTCACAGTTGGCGAAGAACTTCAGCAACGCTGCTGGCTGATGCCGGAGCAGATATCACGACTCTCAAACGCCATGGTGGATGGAAATCGGATAAGGTTGCTGAAGGTTACATTGAAGATTCAATACATAGCAAGCAAAAGATCAACAAACAAATAACGGAATCTGTCAAGTTGATTCCTTTTGCATCGAAAGAAAACTTGGTTGAAACACCGCCAGGAAAACGAGCAAAACGTGACGAGCGAGTGCATTGCGTACCATCAACATCAACATCGAGGGATATGAACACTGTTGCAGAAGCGGAGAATCTTCAACCCCAAGCATCGACTTCTGTAGAGTCTGACTCTGGCGCAAATGATAAAATTATCGCCTCCTCGACATCAGCAAAGGGTGTGACAAACGTATATCATCTGCACAACTGCTCCAATTTAACATTTATAAATGGCGAAAAATGAATGGGACCTACTACTTGTTTCGCTATTCTCCATGAACACTGAGAAAACTTGAGTGACAAACGATTTTGAGGTTAAACATTAGTAAATAATCCCATTTATACTTGTTTATAACCATTTTTTTTTGTGGATGGAGTAAAGCACGAAAATTTCAACCAAAAAGTATAAGACTAAAGATAAGACAAAAAATACTCTACAAACAAAAATATTACTATTGAATTTAGTTTGGTAAAAGAAAAACATACAAAGATATACGAGTAATGAAAAAAATGCATATTTTGTAGTATAAAATGTTGATGTTAAGTTTATATTAGTACTTCTATGAAACGTACAAAAAATGCCAGTCATTAAATAATATATCTATTAGAAATAGAGATGATATAAAAAATGCCAGTCATTCAAGTAAATATATATTATAAGTTGATATGGTTTTATTAATAAAAAAATATATATCTAGAAAAGTGTAAGGAAAACGTTAGTCATCACAAACCATTATAAACGAACTAATTGTTTCTATTATGTACTGTTAAAACCACGTGTGCAAGTTCCTATTAGAGTTAGAACCGTATTCAAGTACAGTAGAACCTCGATTATCCGAACCTCCATCATCCGAACCCTCCGTTATCCGAACCGTGATCGCTTTATCCGAACCTTCTTTTATCCGAACCACAACTTGCTTTTTTTTTAGTTATGCACGCGTTTGTTCATATTTTATTACACAAATAGTATGTCACTATTTTGACGACGGTGCGAAATTTTTACCGGTAGTCTATATTTCACTTTAGGAAAACTCAGTTGAATACATAGTCGATATTCTTTAATATGTATATCATAAGATATATGTGTGTGACATATTTCTTGAATATTTCCCAGCACTAACATTACTGTTCGATTATCCGAACTGGGCCCGGTCCCAATTGGTTCGGATAATCGAGGTTCTACTGTACTCCAGTATATTATTCATCATTAAAATGAACCAAAATTGAGTTACCTTTTTTTTCTAATAAAAAACGATTGAAGAATATTATCAAGTGTCATTTATTCCTGTATTCCCAACAGGCACGTTTGGAGCTCCTAAAGATTGTTACATGATATTAAAATAAACAAAATTATCATTGATATTACTTCTTTTTCGGTCGTCGAGAAGGGCTTGTATAACATTGTTGTGTTATTTTGCAAGAATGATTTTTTTTTAAATTAGATTTTAGACTGTATTTTGAATCGGGGGGGCTCCGCCCCCCCGAACCCATCCGCGGGGGCTTCGCCCCTCGGCCCCGCCAGGGGCTCCGCCCCTGGGCCCCGCTGTCACGCACAGTGACATGTTGTTGTTATTTTCCTAGAATGATTTTTTTTTATTAGATTTTAGACTGTGTTTTCCCTTATCCCAGACGACGTTACTCGCCCTAAACATACTTGTTAGCAATAAAGAATAAAACAATTGAAATATGAATTCCATGGCCTGACTTTCGTAGCTTGAAATCTCGTCTTTGACGCATTTATGATAAAAAACGTAGTATGCAACTCGTGTCAAATCCGAGAAATGGTGACTCGCGTGCGAGCTCCGCACTCGTCTCCATTTCTCGGCTTTTGACACTCGTTGCATAAAGTAATATTTTTATATTGTGCTTCTTAAAGTAAGCAAATGGTACTGCGTGAAGTTTCATGATCATTTTAAGCGAATAAGATTATTCTTGCATATGTTACAGTTCGATTTCAGGCTCAGGATATAATACTTTTGCGTCAATCGTTTGAAATTGTTTTTCCTACTTCAATATACTTACGTCGTCCTCCTCATAGGGTAACTGATTATAACTGCTGCAGTCATCAGTGAAGTGTGCACCATCTTCTGCCTCGTGCTCTTCCTCCGTTGTGGGACTACGACTGCGGCTCGCCGTAGGCTGTGTAACACCGTCTACTGGCTCATCGTACTGTTCCCCCGTTGTGGGCCTACGATGGCAGCTAGCCGACATACCGGAAACTTGCAGACGAGTATACTTACGGATACTTTCCAACGGTATCTGTAATCAATATATTGGGATTAGAAGTGGAATGAAAACTCAATCTTCAAATTCCCTTTTTTTTAACGTCTACTTCCTGCGGCCAAACTTTATAGCTCCGGAGAGAGGAGTATAAATCATGCTTCGAACTTTTTACTTCTAAACTGGAGGAGAATCATGCATGTAGAATAGTGATATACTTTCTTGCAGTTTTTTTAAATATGCAAATGGAAAAGGGTAAAAATTTCGAACAGCCTGGGTTTTCATCAGCTGTTTTCTCTATTATAATACGATTCTCAAAGAGTATAACACGACAGGCCATTTAAGAAAACATCATCGCTGCCTGTCCTCTTTAATATGCATACACGTGCACTAAAATTCTGTCGATATCGTTCGTATATATATAGTCCGAAGATTGTAACTGCAGTGGCAGGGAATTAGCATGTAGACGAGGTAATTATGTTTACAAAAAATGTATGTTCTGAGGTGCGTACGGTATCATTAATCCGCGATCCGCGATAAAAAACAACGAATATCCGTAAAATTAAACGTATATATTCTGCAGCTTACCTGCGATAGATCAGTTTCTTCTGGATTTTCTGTATCTCGCTTTCTTTTCCTGAATTCTATGCGCCTTGGTATTTCACAGTCTTCATTGCGATGTGTAAGGTATTTTTTGTACGGTCCTCGCCGTTTTCTCGCTTTGTGAATTAACGAGCATTGTAAAGACATACCTGATAGATATTTCTATATCACTACAATTTTTTACACTTTTGATCTAGCGCAGCAGCCACGTGACGCCGCGCCGTCAGTGCGTAACCTAATTTCACGGGCGCTAAGTGACGATCAGATTTGGAACTGCGTAGGATTTAATGAAGTGCAAGTGATTGGCAGAATTTTCGGCGCGAATATAGCGTCATTCAATTCTGTCCAATGCATGTGCAGTATAATTTTTCCACTGGAAGTTCCTTTATTCGCCGTGTATACAAACAGAGCCTCAATTGTGTTGAGCTGGACGGTCGCGGGACGCGGGTTCGTCACTCGTGGTTCGGCTGCGTTGGTGCGTGATACACGTGAGGAAGCGTTGAGCCGTTGAGACGCGATACGGCAGAAAAGTTGTCCCACGAGGCGAAAATCAAGAACTTTGTTCGCCGAATAACTAGAGAAGAATAAATAAATCAAGAACCATGCCGTACGCAAGAATTTTTATAAAAAGCGAAAACAAACAACAAGATATCGACGTCGAGGATATTACCGATTTTTGGTCAATATATTCCAGTGGTGGAGACCCGACGAAGAAAGTGTTCAGGTTTGAGAAACCAAACGGGAAGTTCGTAAACTGCCAAGTTCTCCGCATATCAAGTAAGTATAGAGAACCTCATGTTTAATTGTTTCATGCGGCTCATTATAATAAGTACGATTGTCCCCCGGGTTATTATTATACTGCGGAAGAATTAATTATAGTTTCGGGACGCCTTCAAAGTTAGGTTAGATATCGAATGCTTTAAACGATACAATATAAACGCTTATGCGGTCAGCCATTTTGTTTGTTTACATTTTGCTTCATACCGATAATTATACCGCGAGAAACCGTGGAGGCGGGCCAACTCGGTTTAGCGGAGATGCGGCGGCGCCGTAAACAAGCTCGCGGTCCGGCCGCAACTCGTACAGACATACAATGTCGCTCAAATCAGGATTTAACGACATACTATGTCGATAAAATCAGGATGTACTGAAATTATTATTGTATCAATAAATCCCTTTTATTGATCCCATCAATGAATATATCCAACGTTTATTCGGTATCGAGGATTGGAAATAATCAACACATTTTTGACAACAAATAAAAAACTATTGTTATAGTTCTGAAGAGGGCCCTCTCCAGGGTTGAAACGTCAAAAATGTGTTGATTATTTCCGATCCTCGATACCGAATAAATGTTGGATATTATTATTGTATTTAAAATTGAAATTTGTCCAACAATATTAAAACTTTTGTAATAGTGATGATATCAGAGGAAAGTTGACGCGAACGACTTTGATTGTGATTACGTTCAATTTTGTTGTGCTAACGATTAGTATGTATATTTCCCTATAGTGCGCAATTAACTGATTGAACATAAATCTTCGAAATCAGCATTCAAGCATCATTACGTTTTCAATTTTCCATTTCATCATTGTTCAATTTTTAAATTCGTAATCGAAACTAACTAATAGCCGATGTTATCGACAGAGTATATCGTGAAATCCCGATTTTAGAGACATATGTCGTTAAATCCCGATTTTTAGCAACATATAGTATGTCGTTACGGGCATGCTGTACTCGATTGTTACCGACATTCAGATATCTCTGGATATCTCTGTCCACGGAAGTAAACCACAAATACAGCTTCGTGGCGGAATTCTACACGTGATTCCGCACAGATACGTTCGAAAATATTTTGGATTTACTCAAAAATGAAGGAATGGCATGGTTTCTACGAAATTACTATCATGACTTCGTAGAAACCATGCCATTCCTTCATTTTGTAGTATATTCAAAATATTTTTGCACGTATCTGTTCAGAATCATTTGTAGAATTCCGCTAAGAAGCTCTTTCTTTGCGTTCTACTTCCGTGTACTTGATATTCGGAGATATCTGAATGTCGGTAACAATCGAGTACAGCATGCCCGTATAATAGTCAGAAAATTACTTGATTTTTAGAATTTATCCAGGAACGTACATTCAGCGTACGGTCGAGCAACTGGACCGTATGACCGTACAGGAGGCGAAATTACCGTACAAATACGGTCCTGACCTGTTGGCAACACTGACTATAATACCAAAGAGTATTCATTTAATGCTGAAATTTGCACCTGTCTTTACAGATACATTAGAAGCCTTGCGCAAGGAAGTTTCCGCTAAACGATCTCGCGTTCCGAAACTCAACGCGACTTTGTACGCGAATAACGATGAATGACCCTGATGATGTAGAGCCAATTGCAAAAACTAAGAAAAAGAAAGTACTGAAAAACAAGTCGCCTGAAGGTGTGATCAGGGAGGGAGTCTCCGTACGAATGTTCAGAAAGATAACTTTTGCATTTTGGAAATGACCAGCATACGTCGATTCGAAACCTGACATCAATTCTTACAGCCCTGCAACAAGTAATTGCGAAGGATGTAATTATTGTTGTAATAAATTCAGTCGATATAAACGGTATTTCAGAATCAGCAATGACATTGAAAAATCTTTAGCTTACACGTTTTTGTTTCTTCATCAGGACAATGAAAACACTCGGAAGAAATCTGCTCATATAGAGACAGTTGGAGATATCCTTGATGCCTACCGCAAAGACTCAGGGATCATTAATCCGATGGCTAAGAAAGATTCTCTCGCGGCAAAGCAAAGTGAGAGCGTACTTCCAACGATAAAAAGACAGAGCAAGCTTGCGACAAAGCAATACAACCTGACGAATTCGTGAAGAAGCCAACGTAAATTCAGGTATATGTGTACCCAGATCTGAGAAGTTTGTTACCTTTGGCTGCATAAGTGCATGCTGAACTTGTGTTTCTGCAAATGCTGTGTAAATAACAATCACGCCGTTTGATATCGCGTAATCTTAACCCTGTATTCGAATTGTAGAGCAGCTTCCGGATAAAAAATATTGCATCACGTCGCGTCCGGTTTTTAATATGAAATAGCATATACAATTATTTTTGTCATTACCGAAGGTTCATAAAGCTCCAAAACTTCCGGGAACCCGAGATTCAGGATAGGTCCTGCAAACGCTTGTCTTCTTTTCGACAACATATTTTTATTAGTTTCCACAGCAACCTACGCAGATGTCGAGGCAGATGTCATTACTTACTGAGAACCATCTTACAGGAAATTATAAAGCATTTCTATAGTGCGACCTTTTCAAAACATAGGGTCTACGGATAGTAGTTATTCTATTTGACATTTGTAATCAGCGGAAAAATTTGCTCCGGAAAATGTTGTTGTTTATTCAAATTCTGAAGTCAAGGACTAGCATGTACTACAAATGCCCAAAATTAAGACTTTATGAAATCTTTGAAGTGAATTATATTCTAATTCGCAGAACGGTATGATGACATCGAAGGTGGCGGCGATGTCGATGAAAACAATTTGAAACTTTAAGTTGTGAATGATGCACAAAATTTATTATTAGCGCTTAAATACAATATGTATATCTTTCAGGTGCCGAGGATCATCTACAGCAGCTCTTCTGGAAGTGAAACGGAACTAATCGATAGCGATTATTCTGTAGAAGCGAACGTTATTGTTCGAAATGACATTGAACAAAGCGAACACTTGGCAGATTATGATAAAAAAATTGCTGAGATTGAAAAGGAGGCTAATCGCTGGAAACGCAAGTATGAGGATATGCAAATGTCAAAACAGTATCCACTAACTGAGGAAACAGGGCAACGTATACTGGCAGTTCTTACTGGAAACAAAACGTCACAATCGATATCGTCATTGGCATCGTCAACTTCATCAGGTATGCAGAGGATTATGATAAGGTAGCAGTACGTTAAGATACGAGTTAATGTAGAATTAGGGATATTGAAGTGTAGGTCATAATAACGCCATGTGTTGACGTTCATAGATGACGGTCCGAGATGAGGTCTACAAAGGACCCTCCTCACTCACTGAATGTAATAGACAAAACGTTAATTGCAGATGCATCTGATGTGGATAAACTCACCAAAACACCTCTGCCCGTACCAGAAACAACAGATTTGGGAAGTGGTGTGAGTCTTAAAAAAGATGTGTACAACTCATTTGCGAGAAAATTGGAGCCTAGCCACTTTTTCTCGAGCCTTGCGCAATGCGTTTTCGGTACTGAGACGCTAGCCAATCGGTGCGTACGAAGCCAATCCAACGTCAAAGAACCAGAACTTGAAGAAGACAAGAAAGAGATTGTCGTCAAACACTTCCTGAAATGGTTGTCGAATAACGCTCGCTATCCGCCTCATCTTGTTGCAATCGAAGAAAAAAAAATTAGCAAATATTTCAACACGGCTATTACGAGTGCAAGGAAGAAAGTGAAGCGTAAGCTTAGCATACAAGCTGAGTCAGCTTCCGAAAAAGAAAACAGAACAGATATCCAGGAAAGGACCAGTACTGTTGATGATGGACAGAAGGCTGCTCTGCCAAGAAGTATTACGTCTCATATTTTTACCACCAAGATAATGAAAACTGTAAGAACTCCGAAAGGGGATACAACTAAATAAAAGGGTACGTGCAGATAAAATTCATTATCCTAATATACTATAAATCTGGTTCTCATTTACTTCGACTTTTCAAAAATATTTAGTCTTGTTGTATTCCATAATCTTCGAAGGCCATCTGAATATTTGTAATCATGATTATCGTATAAATACCAGAGCGTCATTCTTTATTGTTATTTGTCAAATCATTAGTGACAATTCTTTGAATTGCTTGTGCGCGTGTGTGTAAATCTGTGTATGTGCAATGTGGATCTTCTTGTTGATGGTCATCCGGAATGAACATTGCAGCCACACATCAGCAGTTGCAGGATGATGAACTGTATTCTGACCGTGATGAATCTGCTGATACTGAGCATGATTCCGTTCATGAAAGTGGGAACTCATCTTCGGTTGGGGATGAGCGTGACTCTGCAGGTCCCAGCACGAAAAGATTCAAGCCGCAGCATGCAGGAGAAATTGTAGAGACATCCAAAAGTGTCCGCAAACAGAAGAAGCGTAAGTTTAAGAGAGAGAGAAATTAATTTCAAGAATTAAAGAAGAAGAACAAAAAAAGAAATCACAATTGCTAGTACACAAATATTATGTTGAAACAATTTTCTACCCGAGTCGAAATTGAAACCATTATAAGACCTCCAAGAGGAAAAAATGGAAATGTCTACTAATTTCAGGACGAAATAGAGCTGAAATGGCCTATATAGCCTTAAAAGTGGGTATGAATATTTACATTTCTTCCATCTGTAGGTCTGATGATGGTTTTTCATTTCGATTCAGTTTTATTCTTCCGTGGAGAATATCGATCATCCATTGAAGCTAATCATGATTTGTATCAGATCGATACCGAAACCTGATGTGTATCACTTTGTTAATGATAATTTTCAATGACATTGTAGCCATACGAAAGCGGTCACAGGATGATAAGTTACCTGGTAATCACTTCGGCTCTGCTGAGACTACACAGATTTTAGCCGATGATGAGAATAACTTCACAACTGGAAGCGCTGTGAATAATTCTGACACCGAGGCATCCCCTGTGAGGCATTCAGGTACAGAATAATGGTAGTTTGGTAGTTTGGTACACCAAACTTCCCAGCTGCAAAAGCCGGTTGAAAAAGCGGCTATCTCAGAGTCCGCTTGAAAAAGCGGCTATCTCAGAGTCCAGTTGAAAAGGCAGCTATCTCAGAGTCCGGTTGAAAAAGCGGCTATCCCAGAGTCCGGTTGAAAAAGCGGCTATCTCAGAGTCCAGTTGAAGAAGCGGCTATCTCAGAGTCCGCTTGAAAATGCAGCTATCTCAGAGTCCGGTTGAAAAAGCGGCTATCCCAGAGTCCGCTTGAAAAAGCGGCTATCTCACAGCCAACATTTTTTCGCCACGAATTAAGTTGGTACCACTGTCCAGCAAAATTCAAACTCCGATGCAGTATTTTATCATTCTATTTCAAGTTGTATAGGTAAGTAAAATAAAATTGGAGTAATTGTAACGACTTGCTGTATATTGAGACAGTGTCGACGCAAAATTCGAACTCGACGCAGTAATTATGCGTTATTTGAATATATTGTATAAACGCAATTCTTCTTCTCACCTTCAAATCGCTTCACACACACAAACACGGCAAAATTAACTTCATTCTGGATGTCAACAAACTTTTGTGCGCCATACTAGTACTTGTTTACCTGCGCGGTTGTGGTGTGTAGATGTACATCGTTTGGTCATTCTCCGTGCAACTTGTGCGAACGTGTGCTCTAATACATTCTATATCAGTGATTAACTTGGTGAAAACTTTTTGTTCGATCTCAGACAAAAAAAAAAATGGATTGTAAGTACAAAAATGTTATTATTGGAGTAAAATATTTGTGCGCACGTGTGCAGTGTGTGTTTACGCTATTCATCACTGTAGTGCCAAGAAAAAATCCTCATGGAGTATAATAGTCAAAGAAATATGGTATTCTATAATTTCAATCAGTTTTCAATCCCCAATAACTTATATAATGTTACAATCAGAAGAACACTACAACTCAAGATAAATGATCTTTTGACACCTTCTAAGAGTCGGTCTGTTTTGATGGTATATTAGTGACACTTGTTCTTTCATAGATATAGATATTGTTTTTTTTTTTCCGTCAATTGAACGGAGGATCATTTCTTATTACTTGAGTAAAAATCGTATCTTACGGTGGGTCTTCTATTTTTGTCAAATTCACTTGGATATAAGGTGATGAATAGTGGCGGGTTATTTTCTTGTATCTTTTGTGTGGCTCTTCTTTATCTAATTTCTTTCATCTACTGTGATACAGATTTTGAGAAATACCACAATGATTTAAAACGTCCGCACCAAGTGAATGACATAACATTGGCACTTTCCGAGAGTCACCTTGAAGAAAGCAATCTTACAGAATTGACCCCCAATGTAGCTGGTCGATCCTCAACTTTTGAAGGTAATTATTTTCTTGGATATCACGCGCTCGCGACCTTCCCCCTTCTTCCAGCTTATAGAGAAAACATTTAATAGATGTTATTTATTCATGGAATGTGGACTACTTTCTACCTACGAATTTAGCATGCTTTCTTGGGCATACATAACTAATCATTTCGGATGCTGCGAGTTATTAATAACTTGGAAAACGATTGCCGCATTCGAAACATTTTTTTTAACAGGCCTCGAAACGGGCAAAATCTGGGCAAATCTTAGTATTCCGCCATGAACAGCTTAATTTTAACTGAATCCTTATAATTGCAAAAGCACGCGATAAATAGCCATTATTATATTAAAGTTGAATATTAAAAGCTCATATTCACAGCTGGTAAGCTCGACAAAATTCAGTAGTAATTATCGTCTATGCTCGTCAATATACTATCAGATTCACGTTAATAATTCAAACGCAGGGCAATCAAAATCGCAAGATGCGCCACATACTTTATCGAACGGACCTGACAATTTTGATGTCCATACGCAATCGGCCCTAGAGCCCCTTTTGGAATCGGAGTTTGAATCAATGTATGATTATGACGCTGACAACTCTAATCATCGGTCTTACATCTCACAAGTTTCCTCATCGGAAAATTCTGAAGAGCATGATGATGCTGACCACGAAGATGAAGATGACGCAGAATGCCCATCGATGAGATCTAGGAAACGACGAAGGTGCCCTAGTGAATGGATAGATTTTGCTGCGAAAAAAGCACGAAATGCAGGAAAAGCTGGTGTTTCGAGGACGGGGACTCCTTTCGCCAATAGAAAGATGCATAGCGGGTGTGATAGGACCTGTCGATTCCGATGTCAAACGAAAATAAATATGACAGAGCGACAAACAATTTTTTCTTCATTTTGGGCGCTCGAAGATCATACACGTCAATGGGACTACATTGCTCGGTATATGACTACACGTAAGCCCATAAAAATAGACAGTGCTGCGCAAAATGAAAATCCGAAAAGAAGAAACCGCACCCATACATTCATTCTGAGGACTTCTACAAAAGAAGTGAAGGTCTGTAGGAGAATGTTTCTGGACACTCTAGGTACGTGACTATTCAGCATTCAGTATACGATAATAACGTGATATTCATTGAATAGCCACAGCTAAGAAAAATCAGTTTATAATATATGAATTATTGCTGATGGTGTGAAAAATAAAATATACTGAATGAACGCAAAATTTGGAAAGACTGATGAGCGATCAAAGCAAGCGAGAACCACACTTTTCTATATACTAACACACATTTTTTATTGCAGGCATAACTCGTCATTGGTTGTCAACTGTGGATTCTAAGAAAACAAGCGATGGACAATTCATCTCATCGGATCGGCGTGGATCTCACAAAAATAGGCCAAAAAAAATACCTCCTTCTGTGACACAATCCGTCCGAGATCACATCAAAACATTTCCACGAGTTGACTCGCATTACACCCGAGCGAGAAGTAATAGACAGTACTTGGACGAAAATCTTAACATCGGTAAAATGTACCGACTATACAAGGATTGGATGATTGATCGAGACGATGCGAACATCGCTTCGGAGCATCATTACAGAAATATTTTCTACGGATACAACTTGAGCTTTCATAAACCAAAGAAAGACCAATGCGCAGCCTGTAGCCACTTTGACCTACTCACACCGGAGCAAAAAGAATTAGAACAGGAAGCTCACGGCGAGCATATGGGGAATAAAATAAAATCCCGTGAACTGATGTACGGAGATAAAGATACAGCACTCGAAGCTGGAACGACGATATGTACGGCTTGTTTCGATCTGCAAAAGGTATTTGTGATTATTTATACCTATAAGTTACATAAGGTACATGTTTGTTATTGCGTTAATAAATGCTTATATCTCGTATCTTTTTGCTTTAATACCTTCTTTATTTATTGAAATACATTATTGCGCGTTTTTGACGAGACGCGTTGTTCGCCATCTTCGTACAGAGAGAGAGTCTCGGCTCACGCCGCTTCAACCTATACACCTAAAGGTCCCTAGACTTTGAATAGTCCCTAGGCACTAGACTCTAGTGAGATCGGACATGCGTGGTATCACGAACATGCCGCCCGCCTTGAAAGAACGCTTTCAAAACTCAAGCTTTCGTGGATATTATGTGAACAATCTTCTTATAAACTGAATCATTTTTCTTAACATATAATTAAACAATTCTTTGAAATATCCATAGTCAGTCATGAATTGAAATAAATAACATATCACTTATAACTAATAAATGTCTAAGATGTAATTTGTAATACTCTTAGTGGTAATAAAAGTTGAGGTAAGTAACATTTGACTTATGACTAATAAATATCTGAATATTTTCTTCATAAACAACGAGATAATCATCTGATATATAATCGAGGTAAGTTTTAATACTAATTTAAACATAAACAATCAATATTATTTATCTGTTTCTTTCAAACTTCTTCAGGGATGGCACAGAGCTTGCGTACTGCTCTTTTAAAGGTGCCGGTCGCAGTTCGTACTGTGGCCACTCGGACGATACCATCTTCACCCGGATGGACTGCTAGGACTCGAGCCATGGGCCAATGTAGTGGAGGTGAGTTATCATCGATGAGTAATACGAGAGAACCGATTTTTAGATTGGTTCCATTCTTGTGCCATTTCGTTCTAGTTTGCAATGTGTTCAAGTATTCACGTCGCCAGCGCTGCCAAAAGTGCTGATGCAATTTTTGAAGGTGCTGCCACCTTGTCAACCGATTATCGGAAACATCATAATAATATTTCTGTGCAGGTGCGAGTAGTGAGTCTCCGATAAGGAAATGGGACGGGGTGAGAGCTGTCATGTCGCTGGGATCGGATGATATAGTGGTAAGTGGACGGGAATTGAGGACCGCCTCTATTTCTATCAAAAGGGTGTTATACTCTTCATACGTGTATGTCAAGCCTTGAAGGGTTATTTTGAGATGCTTTTTTACGCTTTTTACCGCCGCTTCCCACAAGCCTCCAAAATGGGGAGATCGTGGTGGTATGAAATGCCAAGAGATCCTTTGCATGGCCAGCTTCCTTGTAATTTCCTCTCTTGATTGTGTTAGAAATTCGAAAACCTCGGTGAGATCTCGATTAGCGCCTACAAAGTTAGTTGCGTTATCCGAATAGATATGGGAAGGCGTCCCTCTTCTTGCGGCAAATCTTCGCAATGCGGCTAGGAAAGCCTCGGTAGTCAAACTGCTCACTAGTTCAACATGCACCGCCTTGGTACTAAAGCAGACGAATACGGCAACGTAAGCTTTAGCCATAGGTACCCTGCCTCTTCTCTTGTTTTCTCTGAGCTGGAATGGACCAGCGTAGTCTATTCCACATCGGTCGAACGGTCTACTGAACTCTTCCAGTCTTGCTTTTGGCAAATCTGCCATCATAGTTTTGATTGGCGTTGGTTGATACCGGAAACACTGCAGGCAATTTCTTGTGACCTTTCTAGCTTCTCGACGTCCAGACAGAGGCCAGTATTTTTGTCTTATTGAGTTCAAAAGAAGCTCCGGACCGCAGTGTAACAGTCGACGATGCTCTTGCTGCATGATTAATTCCGTTACGAAGTGTCTTGACGGCAAAACGATGGGATGTCGTTGAGTTTCTAGTATGTCCGCATGTGCTAACCGACCACCCACGCGAATGAGTTTGTCATCACCTAGGAATGGTTTCAGCGTGAGTAGAGTACTGTTGTGACTCAACTGTTGATGAGCTTGTAGTTGCTTGATTTCTAGCTGAAATCTTTCCTTCTGAACCATGCGTATTATGGAAGTGTCAGCCCTTTGTAGTTCTTCTACGGTCAACGGACCCACGTCGTGATTGCCCTTGGCCTTGTTGATGAACCTGTGACAGTAGGCTACGACGCGTAGTAGTTTGTCGTACTTTGAATATTTAAATAGGACGCTTAGCGGTGAGTAAGTTAATACTAATACTTGGATTTTTCGTTCGATGACTTCTTCTTGCTTGTAGGCTGGCTGCTCAGGCCACACTTCTGTTGATAACCAATGGGGTCCTGCCCACCATAGTTGGTTGTCAAGCAATGCGTCTACTGGTACGCCTCGCGATAGGAGATCTGCAGGATTCTCTTTCGAGGGTACATGGAACCATTGGACTTCTGGAACAAGTTCCTGTATTTCCGCTACCCGGTTGGCAACGAAAGTCTTCAGCGTGTGTGGCTGAGTCTTGACCCAACTCAACACAATAGTAGAGTCACTCCACAGATGAGTGTATCTGACCTTTTCTCCCAAGGCCTTCCAGACGACGGTCATGAGTCGTGCAAGTAGTAATGCTGCGCTTAGTTCGAGTCTGGGTAGTGACACCGACTTGAGAGGTGCTACCTTAGACTTGGAACATAGCAGGTATGATGAGATTATTCCATCGATGTCTTGATAGGCACAGTAAATGCAGGCTCCGTACCCCTTCTCCGATGCGTCGCTAAATCCATGAAGGTCCATGTTCGGACCGGCATTCTTAGGATTTATATTCCGTGGGATTCTCAATCGATTTAGTTTAGGCAAGGCGCTATAATAATTGCACCAAATCGAGTAGAGTGATTGAGGTACTGACTCATCCCACGAGAGCTGTAGCTTCCACAACTCTTGCATAATCATCTTCGCGGTGATCATTATCGGACCGATGAGCCCCAACGGATCATAAATTCTTGCTATTTGTGATAATATGCTTCTTTTCGTAGGTTTCCACCCTTCTTCAACTTCGACGGTGTACTGCAGTGTGTCTTGTGCTGCGTTCCACAACAAGCCGAGAGTCTTCAATGTGTCTTCCATCTTCAGGATCATCAATTCGTCGGCTCGATTTTCCTCTTCTAGATGTTCCAACACCTTGGCGTCGTTACATCTCCACTTTCGTAGGGGGAACTTGGCTCTAGCCAATAATTCTTGAAGCTGTTTTTGTAACTCTTGAGCTTCGTTGAATGAGTCACAACCTGTTAATATGTCGTCCATATAACAGTCTTGTTGCATTGCTCTTGCCGCAAGGGGCAGTTCTGAGCCTTCTTCTCTAGCCACCTGTTTAAGGCACCGCATGGCTAGATACGGAGCACACGACGTGCCGTATGTGACCGTGTTCAGGGTGTACTCCTGTACGGGTTGATTAGGATCTGATCTCCATAATATACGTTGAAGATCTCTGTCTTCTTCTGCGATAAGGATTTGTCGAAACATCATTGCCACGTCAGCGGTGAGAACATACTGATGTGTCCGGAATCGCAGGATGATGTCGACTATGTCTTCTTGTAGGTTAGGACCAGTTAGTAACTTATCGTTCAACGAGGTTCTTAGTGAAGTTTTAGCTGAGCCGTCGAACACGACACGCACCTTTGTCGTCAGGCTCGTGGTTCGCACGACTGGCTGATGCGGTAAGTAGTATACCTCATTCGTAGACTTCTTTGTTTCCTCCTTAACAGGCGTCATGTGCCCTAACTCCTCGTACTCAGTTAGGAACCTCACGTACTCTGCTTTTAGTTCGGGCTCTGCTTGAAGCTTGTATTCTGTGCTCCTCAGTCTTCTTAGCGCTCCTTGTCTTGACTCTCCTAGTTCCACCGCTGGGTCCACAGGTAGTCGTAGTATGAATCTTCCTTCTGGCGTGCGCCTGACTGTTTCGTTGTAGTGCTGTTCGCACAGCTTTTCTTCCTTTGTTGGATATTTCTTGAGTGTTATTTCTTCCATTCTCCAATGTCTTTCCATCGCTTCGTCAGCACGTTGATTCACAGCTAGACAGTGTATTGCTATTCTTCCTTGAGGAGCGCTTCTCATCTCTCCTCCAATGACCCAGCCTAGTAAAGTCTTTTGGAGTATCGGTTGATCCTTACCCAGTCCTTCTCTTCCCACACATAACAGATGCCAGAATAGGCCTGCTCCGATAAGTAGATCGATTGCTCCTGGAGTGTCGTACTTAGGATCCGCCAGACGTATGTGTGGTGGAATATTCAGGACTTGGGTATTTATCTTGACTTGCGGTAGTGAGTCAGTAATAGAGTCTAGCACGAGACATTCTATTGTTGCTTGGTAACTATTGTGTAGTGATTTCAGCTTCACCGACACTGACTCGCTTATATTCGACCTGCTTCGGCTTACACCGCTTATGGGGATATTTACTTTGTTGCTTGGTAGCTTCAACTTGCTGAGGAATGCCTTGGTGATCAAGCTGGACTGAGATCCCGGGTCCAGAAGTACTCTACATCTCTTTGGATTTCCTTCCGCATCGAATACATGCACTTGGGCTGTCGAAAGGATTACTTGTGAGTGAGTTTTCTGCATATGGGTTACGATTGACGCTCCCTCTTCTTGGGTTTGGTTGATTGGAGTCTGCTCTTCCAATTCGTCTTGATCGTGAGAACAATAGGCTGAAACTGTGGCCTTCGTCTTCGATTCTTCTTTGCTTGATCTTGTCGTTGTGTCGCTCTGATCTGTAGCTTGTTCTCGTTGATTGCCACCATGGTAAGTTCCTTTTTCCATATGTAGCAGTGTGTTATGTTTTCTGGAACACCTTTTACAGGAGGATGAACTACAGTCTTGGGCATAGTGACCCTTTCTTAAGCAGTTAATGCAAAGATGCTTGTTGTTAGCTTCGCTTTGCCTTTGCGGGATCGTTAACTTGATAAAGCCTTCGCATCGGTTGATGAAATGTGAACCTTCACAATATCCGCATTGGGCAGTAGTTGCAGCTAAAGCAACTTTACCTTCTGACTTCTTGAAGTTAAATGGTTTCGTGTTGTTCTGCTTGGAGGCAGTTCCCTCGACGAGTTCCAATGTATGGCAGCGGCTCGTCAGGAATTCAATCCACTGTTTCATCGTGGGCATACTTCCTTCTTCTTTGTTGCCAGTGTAGATTTCCCAGTCTTTTCTGGTGTTGAAATCCAACCTGCTGCTTAGAATATGGATTAAAACGGTGTCCCATTTATCCACTGGTTGTCCAAGGGACTGCAGCGCCCTCATGTGCGTTTGAATCTTGTCGATGAATTGGCGCAGCGACGATAGGCTTCCCTTAGTTACTGCTGTGAGGTCAAAGAGTTCCTTCATGTGAGTGTTTATTATTAACCTCTTGTTTTCATATCGTTGAGTCAGTAGTGACCATCCGATTTCGTAATTTTCTTCCGAAGTCTCCAAGGATTGAATTACTTGGAGCGCTTCATCTTTTAGCGAACTTCTTAGATATTGAAACTTTTGAACATCGCTGAGCTTCGTATTAGAGTGTATCAGCGACTTGAAGGAATCTTTGAATAATAACCATTGGTCATAGTTACCATTGAATGTTGGCAACGTCAAAGTTGGCAGTTTAACGTTGGTTCTTATCCCTTCGTCTGCGGGAGCTGCGCCTTGAGCTGGCGCATTGTCTGCTGGAGGTGGCGGAGGCGCTGGAATCTTCGCTTTACCCCTTTCGATGACTTCGAAATATTGATCTTCAAACAAGCGACGTGCTTCTTCAAACTGCTGCTCCAATTGGTGGACAGCTCCGAGATCCTGTTCTCCGTTTTCGTTTATTGTCTTGGATAGGGCGATAGCTTCTACGTCCGCTTGGATCGCTTCGAACGTATTCATTAACCCTTCAGCCCTACTTAATCTGTTGGGCAACTGCGATATCGTTGCATCTGTACATGTCTCAATGAAACTTTGGAATCTCGTGAGTTGGGCCTTAATTTGACCGCGTTTGAATATTAACTCTTTCAACTCAGTCATCTTATCTTTTGTCGTCGTGAAGGAGTAGAAATTGGGACTTGGGATATAATTAGCGGGAAGGGAGTTTGAGACTCACTTACCTCTGCCGGTTACTTTCTGCTTCTGCAATGCCCAATCTCCTCTGAATTCCTTGTTGAACCCCCAGTCCGCGTTGACAGGCAGCTTCTTCTTGTTTGATGTGTCCGTGTCTACGAACGACGCTCGCTTGTGTGTGCGTGATCGACGCTTCCTTCTCGAATGTGTTCGTGTGTACGAACGACGCTTGCTTCTTCGATGTGTGTGTGTGTACGAACGACGCTTTCTTCTTGGATGTGTGCGTGTGTACGAACGACGCTTGCTTCTTCGATGTGTGCGTGTGTACGAACGACGCTTGCTTCTTCGATACTTAAACTTCACTTTTAATTGTTAATTTAGATGAACATTTATGCACTTGTTCACTTAGATTTGTTGTTTCTTTGTTTCAGGTCGGAGCCGGGAGCGTCCCAAGCGTGTCTATGCCGGTTTCACTCGCGGTCACTTATTGTCTTTTATTTTCACTTTCTGGATCTACGAATCCGGCTCGAAGGACCATGTTTGTTATTGCGTTAATAAATGCTTATATCTCGTATCTTTTTGCTTTAATACCTTCTTTATTTATTGAAATACATTATTGCGCGTTTTTGACGAGACGCGTTGTTCGCCATCTTCGTACAGAGAGAGAGTCTCGGCTCACGCCGCTTCAACCTATACACCTAAAGGTCCCTAGACTTTGAATAGTCCCTAGGCACTAGACTCTAGTGAGATCGGACATGCGTGGTATGGACATGCGTGGTATCACGAACAGTACATAACACTTCACTGATCAAAGAACAGTAGCTCAATTTCGATCCATTAAAGTCACAATCTTGAAAACAAACTCTAATTTCTATCAGTTTTGTGGTCCTTATTGTATTCACGAATGATTACATTACATTACATTGAGGGTTCTTGAGAATATTTTTGGTAGGAAAAAGAAACGAATATCAAGGTAGTTGTATGTACCTGTCAGTTACAGACACTGTTTAAATGATCTATAGTTTCTGGCTATATTTTTCGTATATTTTTCCGAAAATTACCGGAAAATTGATTTGTGTATCGTTGAATTCAGAAAAAGATGTAACATTTATTCACAATAATCAGATAATGAGGGGGTTAATAATTAAGCTGAAGGTGTCCGTAATTAGTAGGGGAGACTGTTGTACCTCGGAACACTTTTTCGTTTTTTGGTTATAAAACGGAAAATATTCAACATTTTTTCATCAAACTCGCGTCTATTTACAAAGCAGTCGGTCACCAACAATAACCATCAGTGATCATTCGTTCAAACAACGTCAATTTTTGGAGACCGTATTTTGAAATTTTTGAAAAATTTGTGCCAAGGTACAACACCCTCGTGTACCTTGAAACACACCCTCGTGTACCTTGAAACACTATACGTCCCATAGGATTTACTGCAGACTAATCTTTGTAAAATTCAGATATTTATTGTACTTTTTGTTACAAATTATTGCACAGTGTGGGGTTATAGTTTTTGCATTTTTTCGTTATACACAGTAGACGCCTCCCGAAGAGAAATTTGAGATTCATCCTTCGCAGTGACAGCTTCCAGTGCTTTCAAAAGATCTTCTGAATCAACAGGAGCCCTCTTTTTTCCCGTCTTGCTTCGTGGCATGATGCTTTATAACCTAAAAAGTAGCCAGAAATAGGTTATTATAATGGGCGCACTGTTTCAAGGTACACGATGCTAGTGTGTGCCAAGGTACAAGAGGGTACAATTTTTTAGAAACATAATTCGCATATTTAGAGGTTATATTTATACCTCACATAAATTTTACAGTATACTTACTTGATGTATACGTACGTCATCCCATAAATGAATCTACAAAATAATTTCTCCTTAAGCTGTGAAAAATCGACAACGAAATCCTGAGATCGTTACTTTGCTATACTGAAATCTCGAAAAGCCGATAACGGTCGCAATAAAGGTAAAAACAACGGAAATTTTGGTTAGTAGTCTGCTTTTCGTGGTTGTTGATGACAAGCTACTATTGTTTTCCCGTAGATGTCACGACAGCCCAAAATATACGACGTGTTTCAAGGTACACTATGGTCAAGGTACAACAGTCTCCCCTACAACTACCTAACATCGGTATTGAACATAACGGATCGATTATATTTATAATAGAAAATGAATACATCCGATAGGTTTTGGTGACACCACATTCACAGACGTCCGTCATGTATTACAAGCGGAAACTTGCCATATACAATTTCACGGTGTTTGACATGGCCAAGAAAGAGGGAAATTGTTACGTTTGGAATGAGACCATTGCTAAAAGGGGTGCCAACGAAATAAGCAGCTGTCTCTGGCATTTCGTATCCGAAAAAGTCAAATGCGGAACTAAAGATTTCAGATTTTACAGTGATAATTGTGGCGGGCAAAATCGAAATCACATCCTATACTGTATGTACACGAGAGCTGCAATGGAATTCAATGTGAAAATTACGCACAGGTACAGCGTATTGTAGAGCTGATCTTACTATAAACATTTGTCCTATGCAGTCACCTCCCACAAATTTTCCAACTTCTGCTGGTATTTTGAATGGAATATCGTTGATTAATGTAGTCTTAATAATACCAGTTAAGCGTTTGAAGTTCCCAATCATTTATTAATTCCTGTCATTACAGATACCTAGAAGTCGGTCATACGCAAAATCCCGGAGATTCGATGCACGCGCGAATAGAGAAAGAATCTGAAAATCGCTCAATTTTCACACAACAACAGTGGTGTGAAACAATCGAAGCAGCTAAAGTGAACGGTGCACCATACATACTGAATCAACTTGATCAGAGTCAAGTACTTGATTTCACGATTTTTGCAGATAAAAAAAAATGGGCTAAAATCAAAATTTCTCAACTTCGCGAGATCAATGTATATTCCGACGGAAAAGTGGAGTATAAATATCGGTTTGATGAAGAGTCAGTATATTCACAGATAGGCGATGCAACGTGGCCAAATAAAGTTTTGCAACGGGCTTATAGGAACAAGCTTCCTTTGGATGCTGGCAAAAAGAAGGATTTGCAATCACTCCTCGACCAGGGACTCATACCTTCGGAACATCGAGAATTTTACGAAGTGATTTTGGCGTAGAAGTGAGATAATTGTAGTACCCATCAAAACTGTCTCAATGTACAGTAACTCGTTACAATCAATCAAATAAATAAATGATTATTCGTTAATATAATACCTAGTCCCGAATACGAAAAGTGTTCTGTTTCACTCTGAATGAATAACATTATTCCGAAAAAGTGAAGAATTTTCCGGCATCAAATTTTCCGGCATCAAATAATAACATTATATATGCAATCGTGTTATCACATGCTACATAATATTCATGACTATAGTCTTATTAATGCAGCTCAAGAAATTTCTGCCACTTCGCTGGTTGCTACCTCATTCGCATAATATATTCATCATATAGCATAACACGTAATCTAATTCATAACGATATTTTTTACCCCCTCGTAAGCGCCTATTGGTTTTTATTTCAATAACATTTTACTCAGCTATACAACTTGAAATAGAATGATAAAATACTGCATCGGAGTTTGAATTTTGCTGGACAGTGGTACCAACTTAATTCGTGGCGAAAAAATGTTGGCTGTGAGATAGCCGCTTTTTCAAACGGACTCTGGGATAGCCGCTTTTTCAACCGGACTCTGAGATAGCTGCATTTTCAAGCGGACTCTGAGATAGCCGCTTCTTCAACTGGACTCCGAGATAGCCGCTTTTTCAACCGGACTCTGGGATAGCCGCTTTTTCGACCGGACTCTGAGATAGCTGCCTTTTCAACTGGACTCTGAGATAGCCGCTTTTTCAAGCGGACTCTGAGATAGCCGCTTTTTCAACCGGACTCTGAGATAGCCGGTTATTCCGCGCAGGTATCGATATGTAATAAACGTCATTCATTGCAGTTGGAGCTACAGACACGCGTTTGCATATGAACAGTATGGAACAAGATTTAATCGACCTATCATATCAACACCCGCAGTCACGGGTCGTTTGAAGGCGAGCTAACCCGAAAGTCGTGGCACTTCGGATTTTTTTTTTGCAGAAGTGTTCTCTGAGGTCTAAGGATCTCGAAAAAAATTAGTTTGAAATCGGATAACGAGCTATTCAAATTTACGCGCCATTTTTCGTTTATTTTTTTATTTTTTTTTTTTTAATGGCCTAAAATTTTTAAAAATAGGAATAAGAAATACCTTTTTTGACGGAGTCGATGAATTCTTGAATAGAAAATTAATATAGGTCAATGAAACATTAAGAAACTGGCATTAATATACGAATGAAATGTCGTATTATACTTTTCATCAATTACACGCACATAGATTGAGTGATATAAATTCAGACGTGGTGACTGTTATATTCTACGACAGCTTTCAATAATCTGGTGTTGTACTCGGGGTGATTCTCAGAAACCCGATATTTATCCCACATTGTCCTGAAATCAGAGTGAACTGATTCCATTGCTTGTTCACTATAAAATACGGTATTTTATTCCATACATGACCGGTAAGGCCGATTTCGCTATCTATTTTCGGGGGCCAAAGAGCGGTTTTACCGACCGAGAAGTTTCTACTCCCGCTGTGGGAGTGATGACAGTGAATAAAGAATTTATCTACCAGTTTGATCTGCCGTACCGACCAAAAGACCGTGAATAAAGAATTTATCTCCCTAGGGAATAAAGAATTTATCTCCCTAGGGAGATAAATTCTTTATTGTAGTTACGTCACATAACCTAAAATGTAAGCACTGATCTGCCCGCGAAATCGGCTTCCGTTCATGTATGGAATAAAATATCGTGTGCACCACGGTCGCATTGGACGTTTTCGCTCCCGAGCGTGGATACCCCCCTCGCCTTCGGCTCGGGTGGCAAACCCACGCTCGGGAGCGAAAACGTCCGTTGCTCCCTTGGTGCACAATATACTATTACCACATTAAAGACTTTTATATACCTCAGGGATATAAACGGCCGTTTATTGCCCTGCCGCAGCAGGGAAAACCGCTTTATTTCCCTTCGGTGTATAAAGTATCGTATGCACCACAGGGCAAACGTTGTCGCCCCTAGGTGCATAATATACTATTGTGAAGGTTCGAAGAGAGGACTAGGATTTTATAGTGAACAAGCAATGGAATCAGTTCATTCTGATTTCAGGACAATGTGGGATAAATATCGGGTTTCTGAGAATCACCCCGAGTACAACACCAGATTATTGAAAGCTGTCGTAGAATATAACAGTCACCACGTATGAATTTATATCACTCAATCTATGTGCGTGTAATTGATGAAAGTATAATACGACATTACATTCGTATATTAATGCCAGTTTCTTAATGTTTCATTGACCTATATTAATTTTCTATTCAAGAATTCATCGACTCCGTCATAAAAGGTGATTCTTATTCCTATTCTTAAAAATTTGAGGCAATTTAAAAAAAAAAAAAAAAAAAACCAAAAATGGCGCGTGGATTTGAATAGCTCGTTATCCGATTTCAAACTAATTTTTTTCGAGATCCTTAGACCTCAGAGAACACTTCTGCAAAAAAAAATCCGAAGTGCCACGACTTTCGGGTTAGCTCGCCTTCAAACGACCCGTGCAGTGAGATGATCGAGCGCCGAGCACTTGGACATTAACAATTATCTAAATGAAAACGAAATACTATTTAATTTTCTTCTGAATCGTATAAGTATGCTTAGTGCTATTTTGATCTCATTATTGCTTAGCGTATTTGTTTTGTTTGTTGTTGTTTTGTTTTTCTGTTAGCATACGTATTGTGCCTGCAATGATTCCCATTCGTTAATTGGATAAGCTAACTCGTATTATTTTTTGTTTTGTTTATAAATTCCTTTCATTTTTAAAGATTTTCTATCCAAATCATCATATATAACAGTAAAGTACGAAACCGGATGTTCGGATGTTAGTATGTTCGGCTCGGTTCGGCTCGGATTTTGTGGAATACGGATCATTATATCATTATTATTATCATCAGTGCATCTTTATATTTAAATACTGTATTACATTATTATTTATTATTTTTATTATTATTGTTATCATTCTTATTATATCATTATCATTATTATCAATACCATAACTTTTATCCGATTTGTCTGATAAAAATCGTCAAAACAGATATAAATTCGTTACTTGACTGATATTTTCCGATATTATTATGAACAATTCGACAGGCCGGCTATAAATGTCGATGTTTCGTTACTTGACTGATATTTTCCGATATTATTATAAACAATTCGACATGCCGGCTATTAATTCCTATGTTTCGTTACTTGACTGATATTTTTCGATATTATTATAAACAATTCGACATGCCGGCTATGAATTCCGATGTTTCGTTACTTGACTGGTATTTTCCGATATAATTATAAACAATTCGACATGCCGGCTATAAGTCTCGATGTTTCGTCACTTGACTGATATTTTTCGATATTATTATCAACAATTCGACACGCCAGCGATAAATCCCGATGTTTCGTAACTTGACCGATCTTTTTCGATATTATTATAAACAATTCGACAAGCCGGTTATAAATCCCTGTGTTTCGTTACTTCACTGATATTTTCCGATATTATTATAAACAATTCGACACGCCGGCTATAAATACCTGTGTTTCGTTACTTGAATGATATTTTTCGATATTATTATAAACAATTCAACATGCCGGGTATAAATCCCGATGTTTCGTTACTTGACAGGTATTTTCCGATATTATTATAAACAATTCGACACGCCAGCGATAAATCCCGATGTTTCGTAACTTGACCGATCTTTTTCGATATTATTATAAACAATTCGACAAGCCGGTTATAAATCCCTGTGCTTCGTTACTTCACTGATATTTTCCGATATTATTATAAACAATTCGACACGCCGGCTATAAATACCTGTGTTTCGTTACTTGAATGATATTTTTCGATATTATTATAAACAATTCAACATGCCGGGTATAAATCCCGATGTTTCGTTACTTGACTGATATTTTTCGATATTATTATAAACAATTCGACATGCCGGCTATAAATCCCGATGTTTCGTTACTTGACAGGTATTTTCCGATATTATTATAAACAATTCGACATGCTGGCTATAAATCTCGATGTTTCGTTACTTGACTGATATTTTTCGATATTATTATAAACAATTCGACACGCTAGCTATAAATCCCGATGTTCCGTAACTTGACTGATATTTTTCGATATGATTAAAAACAATTCGACATGCCGGCTATGAATTCCTATGTTTCGTTACTTGACTGATATTTTTCGATATTATTTTAAACAATTCGACATGCCGGCTATAAATCCCAATGTTTCGTTAGTTGACTGATATTTTTCGATATTATTATAAACAATTCGACACGCCAGCTATAAATCCCGATGTTTCGTTACTTGACTGATATTTTTCGATATTATTATAAACAATTCGACATGCCGGCTATAAAATCCTACGTTTCGTTACTTGACTGATATTTTTCGATATTATTATAAACATCTCGACATGCCGGCTATAAATTGCTATGTTTCGTTACTTGACTGATATTTTTCGATATTGTTATAAACAATTCGACACGCCAGCTATAAATCCCGATGTTTCGTAACTTGACTGATATTTTTCGATATTATTATAAACAATTCGACATACCGGCTGTTAATTCCTATGTTTCGTTATTTGACTGATATTTTTCGATATTATTATAAACATTTCAACATGCCGGCTATAAATCCCGATGTTTCGTTACTTGACTGATATTTTTCGATATTATTATAAACAATTCGACATGCCGGCTATAAATTCCGATGTTTCGTTACTTGACTGGTATTTTCCGATATTATTGTAAACAATTTGACATGCCGGCTATAAATCTCGATGTTTCGTTACTTGACTTATATTTTGCGATATTATTATAAACAATTCGACAAGCCGGTTATAAATCCCTGTGTTTCGTTACTTCACTGATATTTTCCGATATTATTATAAACAATTCGACACGCCGGCTATAAATACCTGTGTTTCGTTACTTGAATGATATTTTTTGATATTATTATAAACAATTCAACATGCCGGGTATAAATCCCGATGTTTCGTTACTTGACTGATATTTTTCGATATTATTATAAACAATTCGACATGCCGGCTATAAATTCCTATGTTCCGTTACTTGACTGATATTTTTCAATATTATTATAAACAGTTCGACATGCCGGCTATAAATCTCGATGTTTTGTTACTTGACTGATATTTTCCGAAATTATTATAAACAATTCGACATGCCGGCTATAAATCCCTGTGTTTCGTTACTTGACTGATATTTTTCGATATTATTATAAACAATTCAACATGCCCGCTATAAATTGCTATGTTTCGTTACTTGACTGATATTTTTCGATATTATTATAAACAATTCGACACGCCAGGTATAAATCCCGATGTTTCGTTACTCGACTGATATTTTTCGATATTAATATGAACAATTCGACATGCCGGCTATAAATCCCGATGTTCCGTTACTTGACTGATATTTTTTTATATTATTATAAACAATTCGACATGCGGCTTTAAATCCTGATGTTTCGTCACTTGAGTGATATTTTTCGATATTAATATGAACAATTCGACATACGGCTTTAAATCCCGATGTTTCGTTACTTGACTGATATTTTTTTATATTATTATAAACAATTCGACATACCGGCTTTAAATCCTGATGTTTCGTTACTTGACTGATATTTTCTGATATTATTTTAAACAATTCGCCATGCCGGCTACGAATCCCGATGTTTCATTTCTTTACTGGGATTTTTCGATATTATTGTTTACAATTCGTCATGTCTGCTATACATTTCAACTTTTCGTTGCCTACCCGGTTATTATTAATATTTATATCAACAATTCGTCATGTCTATTAAACATTTCAACTTTTCGTTGCTTTCCCGGTTATTATCAATATCATTATCAACAATTTGTCATGTCTGCTATTCATTTCGACTTTTCGTTTCCTTCCCGGTTATTATCAATATTATTATCAACAAACCGTCACGTCTGCTATATATGTCAAATTTTCGTCACCTTCCCGGTTTTTATCAATATTATTATCAACAATTCGTCATGTTTGCTATACATTTCAACTTTTCGTTGCCTACCCGGTAATTATCAATATTTATATCAATAATTCTTCATGTCTATTATACATTTCAACTTTTCGTTGCCTTCCCGCTTAGTATCAATATCATTATCAACAATTTGTCATGTCTGCTATATATTCCGATGTTTCGTGACTTTACTAATATTTCTGGATATTATAATGAACAATTCGTCATAACGGCTTTGAAACCTGATGTTTCGTCACTTGACTGATATTTTCTGCTATGCTTATAAACAACGAACGTTGCTTGCGTGGCTAAATCTCAACAAGACCAATGTGGAAGCACGTCAGTATTTGTACTGCGAAATTCCGAATCATTGTATGTTTAATATGAATAACACGGAGTGGATGAAATGAAAGGAATTTGTGAAAGCTGTACTGAGCAGAATGTATTTCGTGATTCCCAAAAAAACAGAGCGTTATTATTTGAGATCGTTGTTATTACGTCTTCTCGGATCACAATCATATGATTGGCGAACTGACGAAGGTACGATATACTCATCCTTTTTGGGGCAACTGTAGCGCGAAAGTTAGTTACTGATGACGAAGAATGAGACAAATGTTGAGATGAAGGATCGTGTATCAAATTTCCGAATGAGATGTGTAGGCTGTTTGCGTATATGTATATGTGTTTTCGACATGTCAATTAATGCACGCGAATCGTTTGAGAATAGTACATTTACCAGTATTTTTTATTACAAATGCATGAAAAAGTTTCTTGTTTGCACGCCGTGCGCGACAAGAATCTTGTTGTGCACGCTGGATCTGCGCAAAACGAAGTGCGCACGTCCGGCGTATTACGTTGCCATTGACGACGTAAACGTCAGAAAAGTGCCAGAATATACACGCTCCGCACGGCGAAACAAGAAACTTTTTCATGCATGCGTAATAAAAATACAAATACGAGTTGATCGATCAAAATGAATACAATGAAACAAACGAATAGGCCTTGCGGGTGATCAATGAAATACTCGTATTTCGTAGATTCACGTTGCGAAAGTTCAATTCACTAGACTTAACAGAAGGTTACATATTTGCGTGTGTCACAGACAATGGCGAAAACATCACTGCTATCGAACAGATAGTAGGAACATTAGTTAATAGTTCAACGAAAGATCAACGTATTGTATATGACGCAGTTATGCGTGCTGTACGTTGCGAAGGATCTGATAAGTGCATTTATTTGGATGGTCCGGGTGACAGCGGAAAAAGTTATTCACGTATTTATATCATAACATCATTGGGAAGTATGGGTCTGATAGTGTTGCCTGTAGCATGGACTGGAATCGCAGCGAATTTATTGAAAGGAGGAAGAACTGCACACTCTACTCTCAAGCTGCCGTTACAATTAAATGAATGCTTAACGTGCAATATTAAATCGAATTCTGCACAAGGGTTGCACATTCGAGATGCGAAAGTCAGGATCTAGGATGAAATGATAATGGCCTCTTAGTACGCACTGGAGGCTGTTGACCGTATGTTTAAAGATGTATACGAATGTAACGAACCATTCGGTGGTAAAGTAGTCATAATTTCTGGGGATTCTCGGCAAATTTTACCAGTTAGCCGTGGAAGTAGAACACAAATTTCAGATGCGTGTGTGAAAATACGCAGCCTATGGAATCAATTCGTATACTTGTCATTGAAGGGCAACCTTGGCGCCTCTGATGGACAAACAGATTCTCAACACTGGCTTCTACGGATTGTGGATGGTGTATTTGGCGATTCTTCTAAACATCACAACGGAGTTGTATGCATTTACACGAAATTCTGCTCGAATGGTGAAATTGTGCAAGAAATATTTGGAGAGAGCGTCGATCCTTAAGATCCCCCAAATTATGGAAAGGTTATATTAGCTGAAACCAATGTGGATGTCATTGCCATAAACAATGAAATAATGTCCAAAATAAAAATTGTTGGAGGAGAATGAATGAGTGTCCGTACAGGTGAAGATGAAGATAATACTGATGAGTAATATTCTCCCGATAGAATTCATGAATTCATTGACACCCAATGGTCTTCCACCTAATAATCAAACGCTAAAAGTGGGCAGTATCGTTATTCAATCCTCTACCGATTTCAATTGCACAGCGTGATAGTATACACTCCCAAAATATTTGAAATACCACTGACAACCGAGCGAGCGAAGCGAGTGAGGAACAACGCTCTCTTTCGACCGAGTGAGCGAGCGAAGCGAGCGAATGAGGATCAACGCCTCCTAGTATTGGATTATACCATCTAGTTTCATAGGATTTGTAAGCAAAATACGTACTATGTACTCGTAGTTGGGCATAAGCCAACTGGAATTTTCTTGTCTATTATTTTTTACATTTCTAAAGATTGTCTATCCAAATCATCTTAGATTATACCATCGAGTTTCATGGGATTTGTAAGCAAAATACGTACTTTGTACTCGTAGTTGGGCATAAGCCAACTGGAATTTTCTTGTCTATTATTTTTTACATTTTTAAAGATTGTCTATCCAAATCATATTAGATTATACCATCGAGTTTCATGGGATTTGTAAGCAAAATACGTACTTTGTACTCATATGAAGATTATTCGCATAATCCCAATCATACTTCACTAACCTCCAGATTCGTAAGATTTTTGAACCTACGAATTCTAGTCCGGTACAACCACTAGCGATGCCGACTTGACGAATATTTTTTTCATGTGAAATCATATTCCTTTAGTAATAGAGAAGCAGCTGAACATCCGTAATTTCTTTCCACATTTCTGCTAACCAATGGTCTGTGTGGAAAGATTCAGATTTGAGCTACAGAATAACTATGATTTTTCGGAGTAAAATTAACGGATATCATGGTCAACTCTATGTTATTTTGGAAAGGAAAACCGTTAGTTAAAAAGTATGACATGAGATGCGTGAATTAGAGATAAAAGTGATGATAATGATCATAATATTTGCTGTGATTAGTGTTTGTTTATGTATATTTAGTCAAATCGGTAGCGATAGTATTTGTAAGACCACGTATATATTAGGGTGCTTTTTTTAGACTATTTTTTTTTTTTTGGTCCTATCGTGAAATTTTGTTGGAAATACAAAAAAAGAAAATTTCTGAAAGTTTGAGCCCTTAATATTAATATTAAGTCCTAGACCAAGGCGTGTAAAAATTATTCCTATTGAAAATACACGGAAACTCTGATTTTTAATCTTTAAATTTCTATAGCTCAGCGGCATTTCATGGCATGGCTCTGACCATAGACAAGTATTTCTCAGAATTAAACGCTCTACAAAAGTGCTCATTGCGGCAAAGTCGTAACTCACACCGGCGAGGTAGTACGGGCCACTAAACCTGATTTTTCTATGAAATTCGCGTTTTTTCGCATTTATCTCGTAAACAATAAGAGATACAGAAAAAAAATGCGGAAAACAAACTTGTAGGAAATTTAATTTCCTACAAAAAAGGTCCTTAGTACTGAGTCGCTAACATCAATATTTCTGGAGATAATCAATTATAAAGTTCTTGTAATTTCACATTTTTATCGAAAATCACGTCAAATTATAAAAATATCGTTCTTTCATTATCCATCACTGATTTTTCAGCTAATTACTTTTTTTTGAAAGGTGATTATTTTTATAATTTGACGTGATTTTCGATAAAAATTTGAAATTACAAAAACTTTATAATTAATTATCTCCAGAAATATTGATGTTAGCGACTCAGTACCCGAGTAACAATTTATATGGGTAGCCTATTTCAGAGGTGAAAGCCATGTGGCATTCACACGGTAATGGAATCGGCAGGCTAGATGGTCATACAATGCAAGCTGACTATTCGGTTACTACGCGGTTCATACGTAGTCTGCTCATACAGTCCTTATCTTGAGACTCTATATGGGATTACAGAGTGATAACTAGGCAGCTGCTACATAAGAATTCAACATCGACTATACATATGCAAGCCAGATCAACTGCACATATGGCCACTACCCAGTACTAACATAGATGTGCTAGGTAGTCTACGCCTCGTCGCCTACTGTAAGATTGCCATATCGGCCCGAGCAAGTCGCCACATCGTGACTCTACACAGGCTTTAGTCAGGCTGCCTGATACTGGCTCACGTGAGGATGCCACGGAGCACACATGCGAAAACTAACCAGCACTCACATCCAGCCCCGCCGTTTCGTTACACGTACACGCCATGTGACATGACCACTGAGTTGCCACGTTAGAGCGACGTCAAATTTTCATGAAAATATTGCCCCGTCTGCACCCCTGGTCTTGACGTGTTGCTCACATGGACATAACATGTGGCTCGCGTCTGGTCATCCTGTTTAGAATCGCCATATCGGCCCGAGCAAGTCGCTACATCGTGACTCTACACAGGCTTTAGTCAGGCTGCCTGATACGGGGTCACGTGAGGCTGCCACGGAGCACTCACTTTGAGTACGTCATTTAACATGTCATTCATAATGTACATTTTCACGTGACAAATCATATAAGCTTCCTCAGTAGGGCTATATATAACTCAGAGTGACAAAAGTAGTATAACGCAGGATAGCGTACTTTATCGGTTATCACTTTATGATTGATTGGGTGCGAATCCCCGTCTGATATATGAGACAATTATAGAGAGGTGAGAGTGGTACGATATGACATGATAGTTGTGACGATCAGGATTTAGACGAGCACCTCAGTAGCACTGTAAAAAAAAAGTTTGTTGTGAACTTCCAACAATGTGTTGGAAGTTTTATTCACATATAGAAGTCATGAAATCAATTCACCTTTTAGTAAAATTAATTTACGAATGTGATGAATTTACTACACAATTTTGTAAAATTCATACACAATTCTATATTTTTGCGATGAATGTACAGTATAATATTGAAAATTTGTTCATAAATTCGAAGAAAATGCATATAGCAATTCACTTTGCTATACTAAATTTGTAATTTTACAAGACTATCGTGTAGTTATTGTGTAGTAAATTCACAATCATTTTGAACAGTGTAGAAGTATCACTGGAAAATCATGTGGTCCGCGAAGTCGCGTTCGCGAGATACAGCGGGTTAAATAGTCGCACTAGCATTCGTATTTAGCAGTAAAATTAACAGCGGAGATCGTCCGGCAGTCTGGTATTTAGGCACACTCAATCACTGATACGGTTAACAATAATTTCCAGTTTAATAATGATAAACTCGAAAATTTTATTCGTTGAAATTTGTTCATGAAAAGGGCGTGCGCACCTAAAACCAGAATACCGACCGATTTCCCCTGCCAATGTGGCTGTTAAGTACCAATCCTAGTGCGACTTCTTAACTGGCCGTATCTCGCGAAAGCGACTTCGCAGACCACATATTATTGGGGTCAATTTACTTAGCTCGACCCCCTTTATTACCCCTACTATGGTAGGAACTTTTTCTTGGGACACCCTGTATATGATGGTTTGGTACAATGAAGATGTAAACGCGGACTACCAACCGGCTATGGATATAGATCTACGCTGAAATTCATATGAACTTCATATCATCGTCAGAGTATTTTGAATATGGGTATTCACATCCACATGGCCAATCTATTCACCCAACAATCCGCTTTCAGAACGTCAAAAACGATGATTGTTGTCGCATTCTCAGTACGTTTTTAGAGTACCTCCAAAATTTACCAGGTTGATATAAATGTTCTGCACATCGACATGCTGAGAGTAAAGTACAGCGCCTATGTCTTTTGTGTAGATAATTCTGCTCATCAACAATCAAATAATTATATAATATTATGAATTAGATTTTTCAAAATAATTCGAGGTGATTCGTCATACTCATATAGCAATCAAAATACTGATAACCGAGTGAGCGAGAAAGAACAGACGAAAACTGATCGACTGAGCGTAACGAGCGAGAACAATTGCCAACTCATGAATCGAAAATCAGTGGTAACATCACCACAAAAAACCCCCTGCTGCCAAAACCTTTTGCCAAGTATATTATTGTATACATATACATCTACAAAAAATCCACTAACCAAAAATCCTGTTCAATAAAAAGTCTCACTCTAAAAGTCCCTACCAATAAAAATTCGTCTTCAACAAAAGTTGTTCTTGAAAAGTATCTTCCTATAGAAGGATTGAAATCAGATTATACAACTATGTGCCAAGTATAAAAGTTCAGAAAAAAAAGTAAACTAAATAGTTTGTGGACAGAAATGGGAGCCTAAAGTGAGAGAAAATAAACTATGGAACAAAATATGCAACAAAAATTCCAGAACATAAAATTTAGTGAGTGGTCAATTTGCAGGCCATCATTTAGCAATACCGTATAAAAATGTCACTTGAAGACTTGAGTGAAAAGTACTACTTCCTAAATTTTTTTCCTCAAATTTTTTTTTTCCGATTATTTTGTTCCATAGGTTATTTTCTCTCACTTTAGGCTCCTTTTTTGTGCCTAAACTACTCAGTTTCATTTCATTCTAAATTTTTGTCCTTAGCATATTTGTGTCTGATTTCAATCTTTTTGTACGAAGATACTTTTGAAGGACGACTTTTGTTGGAGACGAATTTTTGTTGGTAGGGACGTTTGGAGTAAGACTTTCTGTTGAAGAGAATTTTTTGTTAGTAAATTTTTTGTGGTCTACATTATCGGAGGCTAAACTTCATCCAAGTATTCAATTTTCATGATCTACAACTAGTGTCGAACGATGTTTATGATGTATTTGACCGATGAAAGTTTTCTTGAATATTTACTGGTCACCTCTCTGAAGATAACTGTGAACTTTTGTAACAGTTTGGTGATTCAGAGATGAAGATATCCCAGTACGGGTCCTGAGGATCTGTCACAAAGTGTCTGAAGTCATCCATTTCTGATCCGACGACCTACCTGCGGACTACTTTTAGTCCAGCGGTTCAAGAGATATAAGTCCGGACGGACAGACATGCTGAAAAAAGCACATTATTGCATAAAATATGGACCATGATAATCTTTTCAACGTTTTTATTGACTTGGTAGAGAGAGTTAACGATGAGCTCCAGAAAAACACCTGCAGAGCTTCCTAGTCCCCGCAGTTTGTCAGATATTGTTCTGGATGTACTGATCGGGGAGGGGTACAGTATTAGAATGGATCTAACACGATTGGTACAGAGAGATAATTGATAACAGGTGTTACTATTCTAATACGATGAGTGGTGGGATTCTCAATAAATGATTTGAACAAATATGTCGTGGCTTCAAAATTTAATCACAATCATCCCTGATGTATAAAGACTCGTGTCTACGCGCAGTTGAAACTATTTCTACAAAAAATGGGGAATCGTCAAGGGCTAGTCAGGACTTAATTCTAGGATGAAGCACTTAGGCTAGGTTGAGCAAACCCGCGGGGATGAGGAAGAGGATCCCTCGATGTCGATGGATGGCTGGACAGCTGCTGGAGTTGGATGTCGTGGCTCCAGAGGTTGTCAACGACCAGTTAAAAGCCTGGCAGGTCAGGGTATAGCTTCGATCGGATGAGTGGCCTAAGTGGTTTTCCACATTGACTATCAGACCACCGTCAAGTCCCACGATGAACTTAAAGACATAAGCTGAGACCTTAGGGAGCCACAGATGAAACTGCATGCTACTATGGACCAGAAGATTACACGTTTGATGATGATTTTAATAATCCTAATATGATTGCTATGATCAAGAAAATATATCATAGGTAACTCCAAAGTGGATTAATTTCTGGTGGAAAAAAATTGGCATAAATTCATCAGTGACCACAGATCTGAGGTATACATACATCGTCGGAAGAGAGTTGTCGTGGTCATTAGAGAAGTTACCATCACTTCTTCTGGTAGCATTTTGGCCATGCTCGGCCAGCCATTGTAAATGAAAAGAGAACTATCTTACAAGATTTTGGTGTTTATGAGATGATGGCCGCAAGAAAGTAGGGCTTGAAATGTTGTAGGATGGTTTGTTCCCCCCAACCATGGCTGGGTGGGCTCGATGATCACCGACAATCTATCTATATGAAGAGAATTGATCTTAGGTGATATTTGGCATCAATTTACTTGTAATATTGTGACTTGTAATAATTCATGATGATAGTTTTGATGCAAATAATTAGTAATAATTTCATGGTTTACACCAAAACGGTGGAAGAGGACAATTTGACCCCTGGCTTTTTATCGTATCAGATAATATCTAAAATACTTTTATTCCACACGGTGTGGTTTTCGTGCTTTTTAGTTGCTGGCTTGCTTGCGTGATGTGTATTGAAGGAACCAAGTAGATAAGTAACAAGAAAACAGCACCGTGTGCCGAGGCCTTAAGTAAAATCAGGTCTGATAATAAGTCGTGAAAAAGTCACAGTCCTAAGCGCCAATATATCTTGTTGGTTTCGGACTGTTTCCTTTCCTCGTTTACTCACGGTAGGTCCATTTCTAAGCAAAACCAGTCGGTTGTCGTATGGTTCAGGGTGGACCGTTGCCCCAACTTCCGTTGTTGAGGTCTTGTTTTCTTTAGAAACATGCCATTTCGGTTTGAGTGTAGGAATCTGGGGAAAAAAATGTAGGTAGAAAATATTGCATATTTACTATGATATTCATAAAGTTTCTATAAAAAATGATCTCATTTTTTGTACATAACTCAGCCAAAAATGAAAGAAAAAAATACGAATCGCCGCGCTCAAGCCATGAAGAATGTGATTACGAGCAAAAAAGTATCAGGGAAAAATTCCATCAGATCAACCGATGAACTAGAACCTCACAACAAACTTCATAAAACTTAGTTCTGAGATAAACGAGTTTAAATTTGACTATAAAAAAATCATTGTTCTGCTAAACCATTCAAAATATTAAAAAATCTTTGAAATGCAAGTAGTTTGGGGCATTAAGATTTCACCAAGAGAAAAGACGAAAATTTAAAAAATTCGAAAAAAAAACTTCGTATTGGTGACATCTCACTTAGAAAACTCATCTCACTTAAAAAGCAGCTTATGATGGCCGATGGGCCAGTGTTGTCGATCTAGGCCTCGTCATGCCCCAGTCCACAGTCTGGTTTGACAACTGGGGCTTGTTTGTTGTTTTTCGAATTTCATTGATCAACACGACGCGACGTTCGTCCAATTGCTCAACGATATTATTCGATCTGGAAATGTAGAAAAAATCATATAATTGTCTGTCTGCTGAATCTACCGGATATGTATGAAAGCCCAATAGTTTGTGTGTATACTTACTTTTAGGTTATGTATGTACTGCAAACAAATCGTCTCATTTTACACTCGATATATAACAAGAAAGTATGTGCAGCTATCCAATTAAAGGATCCTGAAAGATTACCTGATGCGACTACAGAGTTTTGAATACTGAAAAGTGCTGATTTTTCCTGAGAATAGAACTGTGAATCTTGTTATAAACAAAAACACGTGGGTTGTTTTGAAAAGAAGCAAAATGCTATTTGAGGCTATTTAGCATGAACGTCAGAATACATACACAGATGAGCTATTCGCGCTCGTATCTCTGCGGCTGTCGCGCGCTGCGGAACCCACCACTTCACTAATTCGCTGCTTACTGCTCAACCGATTGGAATTTCTTATTAATGATGATTTTATTGTGGACGTAAAAGACATACATCTATTCAAAATCGATGAAAACGAAAATGACATTTTTTCAAATTTCAGCGACATTCTGGTCCGCAAACCCTCCCGCCATTCTATAGTGTTGACAATATTTTTTAAATTATTTTCAGATACGATAAATGTATGGCAAAAAATTAGTTGCGGAACAAACGCTATAATTTAATTTAAGGTGATATGAAAGCTGTTTCTGAGTGCGTCTCTCTCGCTCCCGCGGTGCGGCCTACGGCGCTATCTCTCTCGCACTCGCGCACCTTTGATAAAACCTTAACAATCAGCTTGAATTCCCGTTGCCGTCGGCTCTATAACCTCTGACAGTGACTCTTACATATGTACAGAGAACGAGATGATTAATAATATAGTTGATGACTCAACTGTAGTATGTATTCTAAGCGCACGAGTGAATTTTCACACCTTATGTTGGGTTATAAAAATTGTACCCAGAAGAATTAACGAATCCCCCCCACCCCCCTGCCCGCAATATATTGGTTATAGTAGTCTACAACTTTGCGAGAGATATGAGAACTTCAGATTCGAAGTCTATTTGATACCTCCATCAGTTGAAATGAATTTGAACTCGGGCCCCAGGGTTAACTTTGTATCGGCACGGCCCTGATATTGTTTATATACTCTTCAGGCGACGAGTCGAAGTAATTTTCTGTTACGCACTTCAGCCGTGTGTTGTTATTCGTGCTAATCGCACTTCGCGCCTCTTGTGTGAACCAATAATAATGCGCGCTGGAGAGATGAGGACCAATCGCGTAGACGTATAATACACGCCAGGCGCCCTCTCACTAGTGTCTGTGTTCATAGTGACGCGTACTGAACGCAGTTAGCAAGGATTCTCATCGTCCTTTTGCGAGCGAAGTGACGAGTGACGACGTGTGTCCCAGCGAGTCTGATTGTGAACGTGGGACTACAAATATACACTGTAAGTATTGAAAAAAGCATTATAAATATCTGTGTTATTTCATTATCAAATAAACTTCAACGAGGTAGATATTTCGTCATAGTTAGGATAACTAACATGATGAATGGCCGTGCTGAGATTTCACGTGTCACGATCAAGATCGAACGAATCGTAGTTTTCGGTTCCATGTAATCAAAACAATTTGCACAAGTTTGATCTTCAGTCAGGCCGATTCCTTGACTATAACCACGGATAAAAACCTGGGCGAAGTAGGATCGGAGGTCTTGATCAAAATATAATATAGTTGACCTTTCGCTTCTTCGTGTGTTTTCGTCAATACTGTAACCGTAAAAGCTGTCTAAAATTACCGTACATGAGTGTGTTGTAAGCATACATAAAGTACGATTGTCTCCACCTGTGTGTAGTTAGTTGCTGCGGCTGTGATTATTAATAATCACTATTAAAACATATATACATATATATAAACATTATTAATTATCACAATAAACTTCGGGACTAAAAACTTGTCTCGTTCGGCTTCGCTGTTGAAAAGTATTCAGCCCGAGGGGGAAATAACTCCAGACTTGCCTGACAAATTATTTTTTTGGTGAAATAATTAAATTTATTTCATTTATTGAGAATTTTTTTTATTCATGTTTTTCACTTCACGTTATTTCATTTAATCAACCAAATTTTTTTTCAACATCATTTTTTATCCCCAATTAAATTTATTCATATTATTTCATTAATTTCCTCGGTTATCTCTCGGTAATTCATTTAATCTCTTAATTTTCATTATTTCATTAATTTTCGCAGCGATTTCTTATTATTTCATTCATTTCTCAATATTTCAGTAATTTATCATCATTTTATTTTATTTGTGGGAAACGCGGTCAAATCGAATCAGAGAACTATCCTATATTTCCCATTATTTCAGTTATTTCCTCGGTTATCTCTCAATATATCACGAGCTATTGACACGTTATTTCGAGAAGTTATTTCCCCCTCTCGATTCAGTCTAACCGAATAACCTAATTCTTTTTTAAATTATCTACAATCTTCAGGTAGCGTGAAATGAATTCATTAAGGCGTATTATGTTCTATTTTCGGTAATGAAAGCAACAATTGCGAAAGTTACAGGCAATTGAAATTTCAGTGTTTTGTTATAATTTTGGCATGGGCGGGTACCATAGTTCTGTTATTTTTGTGTTTATCGCGGATGATGATTATTTCTTCACGTGAAAGAAGAAAAAAAAAATTACACCTAATGTTCATAGAATCATAAATAGCCTTGGGTTTCCAAGCATACATTAGCGCTGGCTCGCGGCGCATGACTACATTGTTGCATCGTTCACATTGTACAGGGTGGAACTTGATGTTGTGACGCCGGTTTGCCAAATTAGTTCGCAAAATTGATTTTGACCTTCTGAAAAATTCAACTTATATAGAGGGGAACGTAAGTGTCGAAGGCACCACGTGTCGCAAATAAGCCTAAATTCCTAATTTTTTTCTAAATCGTGATTTCTTTTTTATAGTCAATGATAAATCTTCGACATAAAGACTTAACAAGCTAAAGAATAATTTGGCGGTAGCATGTTTTGAGAGATCTTCACCATCACAGAAAAATGCGAGCAAAAACGCCCTTGATTATTTATATTATATATTTTAACTAGGGGCTCCGCCCCTCCGCGCTTCGCGCGGCAACCCCGCTCGGCGCTACGCGCCTCGAGCACTCGGCGCTTCGCGCCTCGCGCCTCGCTTTTCCTAGGGATGGCTGGCCTAACTTTTTCTAACCTTCAGTGGCTGTTTTAACCTTTTCTAACTCTTTCCGGAACACTCACTTATTTCTTTTCTCTGCATACATCTTGCACGTCGTTTTTAATGAATCTCGCGAGAGACGAAAGCCATCTGGTGAATGTATTTGTAAGGAGCTGTCCAGATATTACGTAACGCTGTACGGTACAGTGCGTTGCTTGGGCTGTTTGGCTATGGTGGTAAGGTAGGCTAGGGAACGCCCGCCACCTCACGGTGACGCTCAGAAGTTCAAAGCGCATAGTGTACGCTCTATGTCAAAAGGCAACGTATTTATCATATTTTCGACATTCTTTCAATCATCGGACTGCTTTTATATAACTTATATAGCCTATGTTACTCGGGCAGACCTGAGGAACAATTTGGTGCAAGTTTTATGTAAATCGGTCCACTGGTTCTCGAGTTTATCGGTAACAAACAGACAAACGCACGAACTCCTTTATATATTAGTATAGATATAGATATAGATATAGATATAGATATAGATATAGATTAGAGTCACATTGTTGACTATATTTTTACTGTGTGAACTAATGGGGATTTTTTGCACGTATTTTTCCTATTGATTGTTCTCGAAAAAATAATGAAGACATCTTTTTCGTTCTTTCAATTCAAGCAAATTCGGGGGCCAATCAACGGATTGAAAATTACTACGTTGTGGCGTTACCCAAGCTAAAAATATAAGCTGTGACTGCTGAAATTATCATTTCTGACAAAAAAAAGCAAAAGCACAATTTAATTATTTTGCGTTTGAAAAACAAAAAAAATCGATGCCATCCCAATTCTACAATAGCGACTCTCAACGAATTCTGTCTTTCGTCTCTAATTTTCCTATTAATATTCAGATTAAAAGTTTGACCTGGTGGTATTCTCTAGTACCTACAGTCAGAGGTTTCGAAAAATTGAATTTCTTGTTTTTACGATAGATGGGTAATTCTACTTCAAACCCGTCCGATTTACCATTCATTTTTCATCTATTTCATTTTGTATGTTCCAATAAATTGAAACTTTCTTATTAATGAGAAATACATTTAAAATGAAGTCGATTTTTATTTTACAGACGTTAAAGTAATTAATTTTGTTGTCAAATAAGCGCTCTGTCGGCTTGGAGGATGAAGGATTTTATCGGCACCACACTCAAATTTGTATTTTGACTTTGCAAAAAACCAAAAAGAAAGGATGTTGGAATAGATGAATTAATTTGAAATGAAAGGAACGAAAATTCGAATTGAATGAAATAATGTTGAATACGTAAATGATTTAAAAAAAACAACATAAATTCGTGATTAAAAAATTAATTTTACATAAAAAAAATGATTTGAAAAAGAGGTTGCATGGAATGAAATAATGTGAAATACAAGAAAAAAATAAGAATAAAAAAATCATCCGCAATAGAATTTTTTTTTTTTTTTTCAAATAAATGAAATAATTTGAATCATTTCACTGGAAAAAAAGCAAGCGGGTTTGTGCTGACTATGAACCAGCCTTTAAACTTACCGTTATATTCATTTAGTTTTTAGCTATTTTGAATTTTGCAAGTCTGATCTCAGATTCTCGAATAGCGGTTCGAAAAACCTTCGGGTATCAATTTTTACGAAATTCCGAATATTTTTTTTTTCCCAGCAAATTAGATTCGCCATTTTGAATTTCGCAAACCTGACTTCAGATTCGTAGTTAGTAACCCGAAAGACCACGCGCTACCAATTTTCATGCAAATCCATCAATCCATTTGGAAACGCCGCGTCGATTGAGCCCAAATTGATCAAAATCTGCGCAGTCGTCTCGCGATATTGTTACGACAAAAATTTGACCACGTACATACATATGAAGCATTCCACGCCAACTCGACTAGTGTTAAACCACGACCATCTCAAAATCATTCCAGGTTTTCTTTCTAACATTCTACTCAGTAAAAAACGCGTCCTGAATTTTTTTAGATTTTTTTTATCAAACCAACAAATTAAGAGCAACAATAACCTCGACAATAACGACGTGGTATTATAAACTGCATTTAAAATGGTAATTGTCGATGTCAACAAATGTAGTTTCTAATACCACGTCGTTATGGTTGTGTAAAATGAAGAAGTTTTTGGATATATGTGTTCGGAATCCAAGTTGGAATTGCGCTAACTCCTTCTTTTCCGCCATTGTGATACGTAGGCTTTGATATCAGTGAAAACAAGTGAAAACCAGGTACGGTCGGTAAAGACTGACTGGAGCATGCTCTCTAACGGTTCGATGAAAAAATCTTCTAAAAAATCGGGACGCGTTTTTTACTGAGTAGAATGTTCGAAAAAAACATGGAATGATTTTGAGATGGTCGGGGTTTAACACTGGTCGAGTTGGCGTGGAATGCCCCATATACATATCTCACACAAAATTCAGGGGTTTTGAGGACCACGTGACCACAGCGAAATTGCGAGCTCAGCGCCTCTCGCGCGAAGCCTCTGAACTGCACCAGCAACTACGTTTATAGTAAACTTTACATGTTCGTGGTTACGTGTGGTAGTGATGATGTTACGTGTGGTAGTGACGATGCGAAGCTGTCGCTTCATGATATTCTCGCCGTTTCTCGTCGCGATTATTTTTTAGATCAATTCGAGAGTGACATCACAAGTTTCGTGAAGATAGCAGTCGCCGCGCGCTGGTTCGTTTACCATCGTGTGTCAAGTGGAAATGCCGGAAATGCCATAATACTTTTCTCGTGTCGGTGTATAGTCAATATGGCGGCGACAGCTGAGTTTTGCTGCTTTTTGGAAATAAATCGTTTATTAATTCGGGTTGCTCTGATTTATCTTCTAGGGACCAGCGCGCGGTGTGTAAAAAAATTAGAAATAATCTAAAACTAATTCTAAGATAATCAGTGACTCCATCGAGACGAGAAACGGCGAGAAAATAAAATGCTACTCGGTTGGTAAAACAGACGTGACCCTCAAAAGGCCTTAAAATAGTTGGAGGTGATTCGCTGGACCTCAAAACGTAGAGATCCAGTGAAAAGTCAACTTTTGATTTTTGGGTTGATTACAACTTTACTTTCTCTTTGCTCTCTCAACCAAAAGTGACTTTTGTCGACAATGTTGAATACTTTGAGATAAGATAAAAACCGGAAAAAAATCAACCACAATCAATACGACGAGAGTATCAATTTTTAATAATAATAATGCCCGAAGGTTATCAACAAATTGTTCGAACAAAGTGTTGTTTAACAAATTTTTCGGTACCGTTTTTTTTTTGCATGTGAAATGAATTCGTCAATCTTTCTAAATACATATGAATTTTTGAAGAATTTTGTGACCATTTTGACATGTCCGTTTTCGAAAATTTGTAAAGGCTGTATTTACGAAACTATTTGTTCAATGCTCCGGAAACTTCGTAATTGTAATGTATATCGTATTTACGAAAACGTGTCCGAAATTCGCGATTATTCCTCCATTTTTCAAAATTTGAAATTTTCGAAAACTGAAATTTCGAAATGGTGATAAAATTCTTTAAAAATTCATGTGTATTCAGAAAGATTCACGAATTCATTTGACATAAAAAAAAATAACGTTCCTGGTAAATTTGTTAAACAGTGTTTTGTTTGAACAATTTATTGAGAACCGCTGGGCATTATTATTATTCAAAATGAATACTCTTATCGTCTTGATTGAGGTTGACTTTTTACCGATTTTTATCTCTCGAAAATACAGAAACCGTGATTTTTATGAGCAATTGGAATGCTTAACGATTTTTCCTGAAAAGTGGGCTATTTTTTAAATCGTAAAAAAATGTGCCCGTATCCGTTATTTCATTCTGCGGATAGTCGTTTTTTTTCTAGAATGGTCCCATTGTTGTTATACTTTTTTCTCACTTTTCATTCCGCGCATATAAAACTGATTATCATAATAATATAGCTAATAAGAAATTAAAATTAGTTGTTACTCCAATATTCATTTTTCCTCAACGTTAAGAAATCTGTTCTGTCCTGCCATTCGTTATGCTTTCTACTAACAGGTTAACCGATCGAATGCCGAATCATGCAGGCTGCTCAGTATTCGAAGAGATATAGAGCTATGAAAAAAGCCCGCGCAAACGCTCAGGACTTTGAAGGACCACCGAAAAATTGTCAGAGTACAATTTCACCCGAACCACTCCGTATTGAAGACGATCTAAGATACATTGACAGTCGTAACGAAACTTCTAATCATCAATCGGATGAATCTACTCAACAAAATAAATCTACCGACAATACCAACAACGATCTAAATGTCGACGTTGCCGAAAATTGTATGGACAACTCGGGCAGTGAATCTGAAACTCGTAATGAAGATACGGTTGAGTTGGAAATCATTCAAGGGCGTGATTGCCCTGTACCGGAAGATTGCTGGAAAGAAAAATTGGCCACCACTTTTGTAGAACATAACATAAGTCACAGAGCAATACAATCTATTCTGAACGTACTGAGAACTGTGCATCGTGACCTTCCGGCAGATCCGCGCACGTTCATGAAAACAAAGAATGTTGGGCAGATAGTACCTCTTGAAATGGATCAGAACGGGAAATTTATATATTTTGGAATCAGACAAGGTTTAGAAAAATTGTTACACAATGAAAGGGTGTTCGGGCTATTCACTTCAAAAACAGAGAAAGTCATAGAGCTTCATTTCAACGTTGATGGTCTGCCTTTATATAAAAATTCAAAGGTCCAAATATGGCCTATTGTTTGTAAAATTCAGAGCACAGAAGCTGTATTCCAACCTTTTGCCGTTGGAATATATTGTGGTAAGGCCAAACCAGCCAATTTAAACGAGTACTTACGTCCGTTCGTACGTGAAGCTAACCATCTACAAGAGGAGGGCTTTGTAGTTAATGGTGTCGATTTCAAAATACTTGTCAAAGCTTTTACATGTGATACTCCGGCTCGAGCATTTTTAAAAGGAACACCGGGTCATAATGGACTCTATTCCTGTGAAAGATGCATTCAAAGGGGACGAAGATTGCAGGACGAGAAAAAGACATTCGTTTTTCAGGAATTCGATAGTTGCAAAAGAACTAATGATACATTTAGAGGGCAAACGCAACCTGAACACCATAAATACAGATCACCTTTGGTCGATTTGGAAAACTTTGACCTTGTGAAAGGCTTTCCGTTGGATTACATGCATCTTTTATGCATTGGCATTGTGAAACGCACTCGCGCAGTCTATTCTCATATGTCTATGGGAGGGACACAGACCATGATATAATGAAAGGAAATTCAAAGAAAGATGTGGAAGCATGATTGCTGTATGAAACCAAAATTTGGCACTAATTGACTTGTTTTCTTCTGAAACATGTTGAATAGTCCTAAGTCTGTTTTACCTCACTTATTAACATTTATAATCTGTAACAAAATTCTTACACGCTTACACCAGAATTTTCAATGCATATTCTTGTATCCAAACTTACAATTAGTTCGTCTCCAGAGAGTCGATCGATCATTTCAATTAATAGTGCGACCAGTTACCTATTAATTTTGGAATTTCTAGATTCATAGGATAGAATTTCATTCCGCTTTCGACTCTTGAATTACTGTCTAATGAAATGAACTTATTTCTTCTTCTGTAGGCATTTAAATCATGGCTCATCACCTGATAAAAAAGTACGTCGTTGTTGAATTCGAAGACAAGAGCGTGGAATTATTGGCGTCCAAATGGGTGAAAACTTTAATCAACGGGAAGCAGTACTGCCTGTGGCCGCCTTATAGCAAAAAAAGAATGTCCGAGGCGCTGAAGAATTTGGACGATGTTGAGAAAAATTGGGCAAAGTACGAAATCCAAAGAATATTCACTTCAACAAGTAAGTCCTGACCTAACTTGCTGTTTCTAGCTCACAATTTACGCGGCCACCTTTATAAAATTTCCATATCAGAGGCACCTGAGTCCGGTACATCCACGTTCTCGTCTTACAGGCCCCACATTTTTTTCTGTGTGCCTCTACTACTCGCTCTACTACACAGAGGAAAAAAATTGCGGAGTGGTTTTTCGATACACTCACGATCAGTTTTCATCAAGCTCTCTTTACACAAACATGATTTTTTTTTCGTTTCAATGGATGTTTGATTGTGATTTTCGCGGAAAAAGATGACGATAAGCAGCAGACTGTAAGCTTAACTATGAAAATTATCGGATTGGAAAGCGGCGCCTTGATTATTTTTTGAGAGTCATGCAAGTAGATGGACAAAATTCGAAGCCTGTATGTTGAGAACTTTTTGCGCGGAAATATTTTTTCTGTATTAAGCTATTGCGTACCGCGGCACTGCCATTGAATAACTTTTGTATCAGGTAGTTCCTATTTTTTAGAGGTCCAACACAAATCACTGAAACGAGGATGTACTTGGTATAGGATCCCTCAGATATAGAAATTCCACCAAAGTGTCCCCTTGATACAACGAACGCTATCTGATAAGAAATGTTTGTAATTCGAATTACGTAGCTCATTTATCCAGATTATTCGACCATTGATATCAGTGAATAGTTGCGAGTTCACTCAAGACAATTTCTCTACCGTATGTAGTGAAATTTATTGTTCAAGTCAATACTATTTTTGATTCATTCAAATTTTGGTAGCTTTAAAGTTTCTCAATTCTCTTTGATACGTAACTTCCGACGTTGAATAATTTGTCAATTTCTAGATGATTACGCCAAAGGTGCTGCAATTGCTATTCAGGCTACCGATGAAAGCACCTTTGATGAACTGAGTCCTGATGAAGATAATGAAGTAGAATCTGCACCAACCGTACAAGAATCTACCAAGAAAATACAAGACCATAGTAAAGCAATGGACAATTCGACTTTGGCAGACCCACAGAGCTCTGGACAGAAAAATACGAATCTGAGTCAAAAATCTAGTGTGAAACAAAGATCCACTGAACCTGTTCAAGCGAGTAGCGGACCGAAATCTGCAAAGCACAGTGCCGGGCATAAAAACTCGAATCTTGGAAAAAAAACCAACATCAAACCAACATCCACCAGACCGACTCCAGCAAGTACTGAAACAATGGATTTGACGGAGCTCGGCGCACTGATCATCTGATGCATCTGACACGAACCTAGCGTTTTGTTTCGATTTCATTGACAATATTCCAAATCTGCGATTTACAGATAGTTTAGATCCATAGTGTTCCAAAACCTCAAAAATGAACTTTTTTTTGTTTTTTGTTTTTAATTCGAAGGTGTGTGTTACGTCTTTACATCTTTGACTTTTATGCTCAACTCGTAATTATCAGTAGACTATCATAATGGTCACACCTGTCCAATCTGACCCGAGCCAACTTTTGAGCAAATACTGAAGCAGACAACGTGTTATATTCTCGTACCAAAATTCAAGGACGTGATTTGAACATTAAACATTATGCTCTCGTCGATGAAACAACATTTATTTTTTCAACTACCAAAAAAGATTCCTGAAAAAAGGGTTCAGAAAAGCACGGTTTTCCACTCAAAAATCCTTAAGTTTTTCAATATTTTTTTAATTGTAGTACTTTCATAGAAAAGAAGACATTTTGGTACGGTATCTTTCAAAAAGTATATTCATTTCAAAGGTTAAACTTAATTGTTCGGGGCTGGAAAGGTTAAAACAATGAATGATGTTTATTTACAAATTTTTTCGGTTTTGTCAGTTGACTACTCGAGTAATTCAATTGAAAAACGAAACTGGGTCAAATTGACCCAGTGTGATTATTACAGGTTAAAATGAGTTACTTCTTTCTTTCGAGATTCCGGTCTTTTGAAGTACTGACCCCTACCCCTTGCTACCTTCTACAGATGATAACTTTATGAGTAACGCTTCGTCCGTAGGCTTGGAATGATCTGCAGCGCGTCGTACCACAAAGAATAACGCTCATGAATAAAGGCCTGCGCGGCCCTTTAAGCGACGAGGACATGCGGATCCTTAATCTTTTACCGCAGGAAACAGATCGAGGATCCAACCACCTGACCACCCGATCACGCTCACCGCTGCGCTGTGACGCCAATGAAGTCCATCCGGAACTGTATGATGAGGACGACCCTCCTCCGCTACCGGCAGGTTTCAACAGCCCAAAAGTAGAAAAGCTCAATACCATGCTCAATACCATCGACTTGACGGATGATTCTTCAGAAATCGGTATGTTGGCAAAAATGTTGGCTTGTTACAGTTGTTTGCAGAAATGTTGTGATTCATATTGCACCAGAAATCGTAAATCAGATACCATCTTAAAATTAGATGAGTGGAGCCGACACTAAAAGCAAAGCGAACAAGTTCAGGCTATTCAAGTGGTAACACCATAACTGCTCGGATAATATTCATTCTAGACAATTGAATGCCGGTAAGATGTAATAGGATATACCCTGCTTTAATTATAAGTGAAGTTTCAAATAGGATTAGTTGGATGAAGATTCCATTATATTTCTATCCTTCCTTAGTAATTGTAAGCAGGCTTGCACACATCTGCTCCGTCGTCGCGGGGGGTTTTGGGACTTGAGCCTCGTGTTCTGTCCTAAATGTCTAATGAATAGATATAAATGAATACATAATCAATTAATTAATTGGGTATCATAACTTTTGGAATTTCAGTCACATCCGGTCGCCCAACATCTGGTCGCCCGTCATCAGGTCGCCCGACATCAGGTTGCCCAACATCAGGTCGCCCAACATCAGGTCGCCCAACATCAGGTTGCCCAACATCAGGTCGCCCAACATCAGGTGGCTCAACATCAGGTTGCCCAACATCAGGTCGCCAAACACTGGCTCCGTCGTCAGGAACACCAACAGGTGGGATGAATAATGCATTAAATATAATACTTGATCTTCGGCAAGGCTTTAACATCATCAATTCTGTAACCATTTAGATTTAATATTGTTAGTCAGGACAATGAAAATAAGGTACCATAACGACACTAAAAAAAATTCCTCAGGTTCCTCTTATTCCGCGACTCCCAGGGCTTTGACAGCAACTTCAAGTAAGAATTATTGAATAAGAGACGTACATTTGTTGAATAATTTCTTGCACTACTTAATAATTCAATATTTTGCAGATGCAAACACGAGTGCCGTAATAACAGCTATGAATAATCAATCATCCCTGATGATTGACGTCGTAGAGAAAGTGATGGCCACTCAAAATGAAGTTATAAAGTCGGGCTTCCAAAGCGTTGTTAAACAACTGGCGCTGAATCTGTGCTGCCGGTGCATCGTAGGCAGTACTTTAGATGGGAACGCAGAAAAGCTCAACCCCGCCGGAGATACGGAGTGCGTTCAACGGATCGAAAATGCCAACGGTGTAGCGCACTGCATCGATTATCTGGCCGACGAGTCTGACGATGGAGAACTCGTGTATGCAGACGTCGAGAGGCTGGAAGACCAATATGAGGTTTGTCGATGTTAATATGAATACTGGATTTGTTCTTCGTTGCCAAGTACTGTTGATAATTTTAGCATAAAATGCTCCAATTTATTCCAGGAGGATGACGGTGTGCAATAATGGGGCGTGTGGCTTTCATCGCTCATCTTCGAATGTAAGACACGACTCGTATGTAATTTTTGAGTCTTGTCCTTTTAACACAGCATCGATCTGTCCGTTGTTTCTTACCTATGTATAATCGAAAAACTTGACGTACCGACTATAATTTTTAAGTCTTGTTCTTTTAACACAGCATCGATCTGTCCGTTGTTTCTTACCTATGTATAATCGAAGAACTCGACGTACCGACTATAATTTTTAAGTCTTGTTCTTTTAACACAGCATCGATCTGTCCGTTGTTTCTTACCTATGTATAATCGAAAAACTCGACGTACCGACTATAATTTTTAAGTCTTGTTCTTTTAACACAGCATCGATCTGTCCGTTGTTTCTTACCTATGTATAATCGAAAAATTCGTCGACGTACCAACAATAATTTTTGAGTCTTGTTCTTTTAACACAGCATCGATCTGTCCGTTGTTTCTTACCTATGTATAATCGGAAAACTCGACGTACCGACTATAATTTTTAAGTCTTGTTCTTTTAACACAGCATCGATCTGTCCGTTGTTTCTTACCTATGTATAATCGAAAAACTCGTCGACGCACCGACAATAATTTTTAAGTCTTGTTTTACTGTAAAGATCTTCGATGCTTTATTATTATCATACATATATACCTAATATCATATGTTTGTCTGTTAAAGGTGTTCAAATATATAACAATTTATTCTTCAAAACCATTGTTTTGTTTGTTTACAAAATTTTTATCCTATACTATAATTGTTCAGTACTGGCAGAACGAATGAAGACACTGATCACTTTTGCTTCGTTTGGTTTTATTGCAATATCGTGAAACATATCAATCTCCGACTACGTGGTATACAACAATTTTCACAGGTCTCTTATATCCTAATAATTTGAAATCCAGATTTATGGGTTAAAATCTGTCGGTGAAAACTTGAGACATGTAAGTCTGAAAAATTATTCATCCAAAATATTGATCGAATCTATGGAATTTTCACGTTTACCCCGGAATTAACAACGAGTGATTTTTATTGAGGAAAACAAATGTATTATTCATCGAGGGGGAAATAACTTGAGATTCGAGTGACACATCAATTCTTGGTTTGAAATAATTCAGAATAATTCATTCAATTCAAAATAATTCAGAGTAATTCAAGTTAATTCAACTTAATTCAATGTAATTCAGCCTAATTCAATTAATTCAACGTAATTCAATGTAATTCAATGCAATTCAACCTAATTCAACTTGTGAGTTCAATATAATTCACTGTTAATTAAGGTAATTCTCGTTTATTCAAGTAATTCATTTTTAACTCAGGTAATTCTCATTAATTCAAGTAATTCACTGTTGATTCACTGTTAATTCAATGTAATTCACTGTTAATTCAAGTAATTCACTGGTAATTCAGGTAATTCTCGTTAATTCAAGTAATTCAATTTTAATTCAGGTAATTCTCATTAATTCAAGTAATTCTCATCAATTCAGTGAATTGCGAATTAATTCACGGACTATTGACACGTCAATTCAAGGAGTTATTTCCCCCTCGTTAACATCCCAAGTTCCAGAATTATTTCGCGGTATAAGTTCGAATATACGATGAGTCAATATTTGTAGAAGAGATAGTAGTTTTGTCTTGAGTCGTGCTCGTATCACCTATATCACGCGTATCGCCCTCTGTCGCGCACTCACTCTATCACCTATGTCACGTGACTCAAATTCAGAATAAGGCCCCAGCTAGAAACTACCCTTATCACCCACGTGGTTACTGGGTAGCGAAACCACATGGTGACTTTGTAGTTTGCCGTTCATAGGAGCTGTGTTGTTACCACCCTCGAACCTGACGAGCAAACTGCCAGCGGGCGATCTTGAAAACCGCGTGTTCGTTTGTCAAAACCATTCACATGATACATGGCCGCCACACGGTCTGACCTAGTGGCCGCCGTCAAAGTATGTGGCAATGCCACGTATCTGCCACCTAGTTGCCGTGCTAAATTGTTACTCGGGTACTAAGGACCTTTTTTGTAGGAAATTAAATTTCCTAGTTTGTTTTCCGCATTTTTTTCTGTATCTCTTATCGTTTACCAGATAAATGCGAAAAAAACGCGAATTTCATGGAAAAATCAGGTTTAGTGGCCCGTACTACCTCGCCGGTGTGAGTTACGACTTTGCCGCAATGAGCACTTTTGTAGAGCGTTTAATTCTGAGAAATACTTGTCTATGGTCAGAGCGATGCCATGAAATGCCGCTGAGCTATAGAAATTTAAAGATTAAAAATCAGAGTTTCCGTGTATTTTCAATGGGAAATCTTTACACGCCTTGGTCTAGGACTTAATATTGATATTAAGGGCATGCTGGACTCAGTATTTCCGTATTTAAAAAATAATGACGCCTGATATGAACGGGAGGGTGTTTAATGGGTTCCTTAGACGGTTTGTAATCAAATTGGTAGCTGCATGAACGTGTATCTCACCAAAATCGAGTAAAATAAGGCTTTTTTGTTTCGCGAAGCGTGGGGACCGTCACTTGTTTTCACTGATATCACCGACTACGCATCACAAGGGTGGAAACGAACCATTGAGCGCCCTCAGGAATATAATTCCACTCACATATATCGCAAAACTTGTTCATTTCACTCAACGATGAAGACGAAAAATTGTTTCCAAAAAAAGACTGTAATTTTTCTCGGTATAAAGCACTGACCGCGGCCATGTTGGATCGTTTCGCGTTGCTTGTCGGGCCGAGCAGCGCTTGCCAACCTTCGTCTCGCGGTCCTGCGTTTCACGAACCGCCGTTCCTTGTTCAGCGCTATGACAGCTGACTGTGAGCGGGAATTCAAACGGAAAGAATTCGGAATAATAATAGTTATAACAAATGTGTGATATGTATAAGTTGTAAAAATTTGTAAATTAGTCTAATTGTAAGTAGTAATGTATTAGATGAAGTTATGGAGACGTAAACCATGTAACCCCGAGGGGAACATTAAATAAACATACATAAACATACATAAACATACATAATAGTTATAACAATGCATTGTTATTATTATTATTATTATTATTATTATTATTATTATCATTGCCAAAAAACTCGCAAGTGGTGAAATTTGTAAATGGAAATGAAAACGTATGCGCCATTTTTTTTTCTACCAACACTCTAATATCCTGTGAAACGCACAGAATAATCAAAATTCCGGATCTTTTGATAAATTTTCAAGTCTCATCATAAAAAAATTAGACAAAGCAGAGGTGTAAAGTCGTATACGCCCTTTATTTTTATTTTTTTTTTATCTTGAAAATGTTGTGAAAATCGGAATTTCAATTCTTCTATGCGTTGCACAGGACAAGAGTATTTGTGAAAAAAAAAATGGCGTACTACGACTATACGACTTTATACCGTTGCCCTGTTAATGTTTTTTTTTTTTATTTCAATTTAAAAAATTTCACATAAAGAACTCTGAAACCAGACTTTTTTATGCGTTTCACAGGATTTTAGAGTTTTTGTAGAAAAAGAAAAAAAAATGGCACATACGTTTTGCATTTACAAATTTCACCACTTTCGAGTAATTTTTTTTTCAATGATAATAATAATAATTTATAATAATAATCATTATCATAATAATATTTGTGATTATTATATTATTATTTTTGGTATGGAAAAAATTGAAATTCCGATTTTCACAACATTTTGAAGATAAAAAAAATTGAATAATAAATGGCGTATACAACTCTATACCTCTGCCTTGTCTAGTTTTTTTATGATGAGACTTGAAAATTTATCAAAAGATCCGGAATTTTGATTATTCTGTGCGTTTCACAGGATTTTAGAGTGTTGGTAGAAAAATAAATGGCGCATACGTTTTCATTTCCATTTACAAATTTCACCACTTGCGAGTAAATTTTTGGCAATTTTTGGCAATGATAATAATAATTATTATCATATCGTTATTATCATAATAATAATAATTATTATCATAATATTGTGATAATAATTGTTATTATTATTATTATTATTATTATTATTACGGAAAAAATTGAAATTCCGATTTTCACAACATTTTCAAGATAAAAAAAAAAAAATAAATAAAAATACGACTCTATACCTCTGCCTTGTCTAGTTTTTTTTATGCTGAAACTTGAAAATCTCTCAAAAGAATCGGAATTTTGATTATTCTGTGCGTTTCACAGGATTTCAGTGTTGGTAGAAAAAAAAAAATGGCGCATACGTTTTCATTTTCATTCACAAATTTCACCACTTTCGAGTAAATTTTTTTCAATGATAATAATTGTTATGATTATTATTTCAGAAATTGTAATAATATAATGATAATAATAGTAATAATAATAATAATAATAATAATAATAATAATAATAATAATAATAATAATAATAATAATAATAATAATAATAATAATAACAATGCATTGTTATAACTATTATGTATGTTTATGTATGTTTATGTATGTTTATTTAATGTTCCCCTCGGGGTTACATGGTTTACGTCTCCATAACTTCATCTAATACATTACTACTTACAATTAGACTAATTTACAAATTTTTACAACTTATACATATCACACATTTGTTTACAGGACCACGAGACGAAGGTTGGCGAGCGCTGCTGCTCGGCCCGACAAGCTACGCGAAACGATCCAACATGGCCGCGGTCAGTGCTTTATACCGAGAAAAATTACAGTCTTTTTTGGAAACAATTTTTCGTCTTCATCGTTGAGTGAAATGAACAAGTTTTGCGATATATGTGAGTGGAATTATATTCCTGAGGGCGCTCAATGGTTCGTTTCCACCCTTGTGATGCGTAGTCGGTGATATCAGTGAAAACAAGTGACGGTCCCCACGCTTCGCGAAACAAAAAAGCCTTATTTTACTCGATTTTGGTGAGATACACTTTCATGCAGCTACCAATTTGATTACAAATCGTCTAAGGAACCCATTAAACACCCCCCCGTTCATATCAGGCGTCATTATTTTTTAAATACGGAAATACTGAGTCCAGCATGCCCTTAAGGGCTCAAACTTTCAGAAATTTTCTTTTTTTGTATTTCCAACAAAATTTCACGATGGGACCGAAAAAAAATAGTCGAAAAAAAAGCACCCTAGTATATGTATATGTTATGCAAATATAAAAAATATTTATTTTTAATAAAGACTGAGAATGAGATATTCAATTAGGACATTGATATAGGGTAGGTGTCCCAATTACGGAGGGTGTCCCAATTACGGTGCCCTCTCTGTGTTTTCTTTAATTTAAGAAATAGCACTACCAGATATCAGCATGTGTGAATTTTTGTCGTAAAGCTTGATTTATAAACTTGACGAAACAAGTAGTCTCGCATGTTGAAGCTTCAAGTAATCCATTGAACATTTAATTTCGATTTCGGACTCACACATCGATCGAAATTATCTTAGCTGCCTTAACCAAAGTGCTAAGAAATCACCTTTTTTCAAATGGCGATAAATACAATATTATCACTCATAACTCAATAAAACTTATCTCATATGACATCTTGACTATAATATTCAACACCTAAACGGAAAAATGTACAATTTAACCATTTTTTCTGATAATAATAGTGGGGCCCGCAATTGGTACACGAGTTTGAAGGCTTGTCCCTATTACGGAGTGCCGTAATTGGGACAGCATTTTGGCTTCTAGACCCAATTACGGACAGTCGGTATACAAAAATTTCGAACAGAACAGGAGGTTAGGTGTATTCGAATGTTTTAGAATTCCCAAGTACGTCACTCTTTTCGATACAAATCGTTCGTAAATACGGGAAACGTCTTCTATGATATTTCCGGGCAAGAATATAACACGTGAAGTGAAGTTAACCTGCTCATTTACCGCAGGACTTGCGCCCGTAATCGGGGCTCCGTATTTGGGACACTGTCCGTAATTGGGGCACCGTATTCGGTTCACAGATATTTTCGAAGGCACCGTAATTGGGACACGCGCATAGTTTTACATTAATGTTTAGTTTTTATTCATTTTCGTATTCATCGAGTGAAAAAAAATGTGTTATCATTTAAAATACATTCATTCGTCAATCTCAAACTCTGAAATGTCAAAATGAGAGATGAGGGAGTAGTATTTATTAAGAAACGGCGATGGACGTCGCTAAGGGCTCCGTAATTGGGACACCTACCCTAGGACCTCCATGACTGCTACTGTTAAGGGAATTACCTACAGTTGAGCTTCAAAAGGTGAATCTAAATTTCTTGCTGGATATATACTAATTCCGAAGCTACATCCTTTCTCTGTCAAATGCAATTTCACACGTACGCGTATCTAGAGGTCTGTAGAGTAATTACGTTTGTACCGTGGGAATCTCATTTTATGTAAGCAGGAGAATGATTCAGCTTACGAATAAGCATTATATCGCAGGAAATTGAATATTCCAAGTTACACGGGGTGGAATCCTTTCAGTCTGCGTTTGTTGTTGACAACAGAAATCCAGGTTTCATAGATCTAAGGTGCTTGTGCAATATAGAATGTTACCAAATGCAAGATGTTTCTTCGAGAGAATATGTATATCAAGTATATATCACGCTCGCAGTTTTAATCATTACATGTTAAACTTACTGCGTAACTATTAAAATATAATAATGCTGCAAATTATTGTTCGTTACGTCAATTGAAAGCTCCATATTATCTATAGATAAGTATACTTATGCTATGTCGTGGCTGGATATATTAGGCACTCTATTAACACACATTTAGCACCGCTAGTACGATTGCTGAAGTATTACATTCTATACAAAATATAAAAAAATCAGAATCAATATTGTAGACAAATTTATGCCGAAAGGGATTTAAGATGACGTAATTCTACGATAATCCCCGTGGTCAGGTACAATTATTTACACAAAAGTACGACAAATATGTATATTTTTTTACGAAAATCTACGTCGAATGCGCGCGAAAAAGTACGACATTTTACTGGATGAATATATGGAAAAGTATGAAATTCTACTAAAATTTACGGAAAAAGTATGACATTCTACTAAAATCTACGAAAACTGTACGATAATCTACAAATTTTAAGGAAGTTTTCAAAACCTATTGTCTGAAAAAGTATTCATAACTACACAAAACTACGATATTTTACAAAAAATTACGAGAAACTACAAAAAATATCACTTTCTACGAAACATTAAAAACAAAATGGGATATAAACAATGCTCCAGCTTACGTCTATTTATGAAATAGTACGATAATGTACGAATAAAGTACGAAATTTGACGAAAATTTATACGACAAAACTACAACTTTGTGCCAATTTCTGTACAAAATCTTAGAATTTGGCGTACTTTGGCATAGAAATTTTTTTCACCAGGGTATGTATACTGTCTATGTGTATTTCACCAGCAGTCGTGTGGAGGAAGATTATTGAAGTTTGGGAAAATAATCCTCGACCTCAGTAGCTCATGTAGGAGATTTTCTTGGAAATAAAGGTCACAAACTCGAAGTGAGATCTTTGTCAACATTCCAACCCCAGTGGGGGGCCCTCCTTAGGACAATATTATCTATTGATTATCTAGGGATTATTAAAAAAAAAATATATATTAAGAGAAATATAATAATATATTAATAATAATAATAATAATAATAATAATTATAATTATAATGAGAACAACAATAATAGTATAGTAACTTAGTGTTAGACAAAAAAAAAAAAGAAAAGAAAAAAAGGGTGGTATCCATCCTTTCATTTATATATATTTATTATTTGGGGCATGATGCAGACACTGGATGAGCACATAGTTCAATGTGAAGTTTCTTCCTGGATCCAAAATCAGACAATAGTAACAGATTCACCACCAATGTGAAGAATTTGATGAAGTCCTTGGACCTGAGGATAACCTATTAGTCCAGACTTTCTCTAGTTACGTTTGGTTACTGTAGAGCTCAAAGAAACTGAGCTCGTCCCCCAAGTGAAGAAGAGTAGGAAATACTCAATTGGTCCTTTATATCAAAAACTATGCACAGATTACACGCCTAGAACTTAGGCTGCCTATCTAACTCCTTCGTTATCACAAACGAAGTGCCTTCTGAAGCTGATTAGTAAAAACTTGAAATAATAGCTGCCTCTCTGAGCAAATAATGAAAATAATTCAGAATTTCACTGAATATCATATTCTTAACACTGGATCATCGAATTTGATTGAAAACAGATACACGTACTCAGAATTACTGCACATGTACTCGCGGCCAAGCGACATATTTAGTGATGTAGATAGACCTGAGAATGCTAGGCATCAGATCTATTGTGTACGAGGTACTCAGTTAAAGTTGATAACTTGAAAATAATTGTGTACACATACATGTAATGATGAAATTAATTATAAAACTATTTCATGCCCTCAACGGGCTAAGGGCTAGGTTGTAGCAACTTCAAAGGAGAATAAACAAAGGTAAATGCATCAACCCAGAACACATATTACAAAGTCGATAGGGTGTATTCCTGAGTTCATTAAAAATAAAAAAATAAAAAAATAATAATAATAACAATAATAATGATAAATAATAATAATAATAATAATAATAAAAAAAGAAAGAAAGAAACCATCAATCACACATAAAAATTGGGTAAAATGAAGTAGGCTCGCAGCAGTTCGCTTTTGCGCTATGACACGTAAGTCAAAGAATGCAAACAAATGGTTTGGTGTTATTATTCGAGCGACGTTTGGGACTCCAATTGGCCTTATCAGGCCTATAGTTTTGACCTTTATCTCATATCTATGAAAAATCCTGCAGGTCTATCCAGATCAATCTGATAGCCAGTCAGACAGATCAGTCCAAAAAGTACAATGGCACATATCTTGGCTTAAGCTAATAAGGTAATAGCCATAGAGGAGAAGAAGAAGAAGAAGAAGATAGATTCAGTCTATACCCTAACCTGCGAAACTTTTCCTGAATACAGTAGTTCAAAGAAGGCCATTCAAATACAAATGACAGGAAGATCGACTTAATTCTAAAATTCCTAGAGGCCGATGAGATCTTTAAGGCACAAATGTGAGGGCATATATTATTGTATCAGTTCATGCAGTTACGAGAGCTTCTTGAATATTCTCCTTCCACATGGTCGAAGAGAACACGAACTAGAATCCAATACTTAATTACTACAACTGCACTGCAATCCTTAATCGCTAACAGCACTGAGAACTTGTTTATTCAAACCAATAATATCAGTATTACAATATCGGTTGTCGAATTCGGCACTACGAAAAAAAAAAATAAATAAATAAATAAATAAAAAGAAAGGAGAACTTTTTTCTGAAAAGTTTATCCAACGCTGATTCACAAATGTTTTGTTCTCACGATAGTTGATTATATTTCCAACTAAGTAACCTCAACAGCTACTAAGTTTTTCATCAGATGAAATCTTGTCTCGATGAATTGTTATAGCAAGTATTAAATTCATACATAGAAAGATTGGACGAAAATTGTTTGGTGATCTCTAAACATCTACATTGTAAATTGTAATCTTGAGGACGAGACCCCGAAGTATAATTAAACGATTAAACGAACTTACCTGTAAGTGAAGTTCGATCGTAATTATACGAGGGTCTCGTCCGAGGTGATTACGAACCCACCCTTAGCAAGCTTGGACCCGGAAAAATTTCAAGGAAATTTTGTCACCCTAATTGGTACAAACAATTGGTACAAACAATTGGTGCCAGCAATGGTACAAACAATTTTCAAAGGACTTTAAACATATGAGGATATATCGGGACGGTGGCGCCACCTTGAAAAGGGCGCACTTTTTTAAAACTCTGAAAACGTGGCATTAGTAGGTTGGAGTAGCGGTACTACATTCTAAATTGTAATCACCTCCGACGAGACCCTCGTATAATTACGATCGAACTTCACTTACAGGTAAGTTCGTTTAATCGTTTAATTTTCTATAACAACGGTGTACAAATAACGGTGGGAAGGAAAAGTGAACTTTCTGATCGGACGACGAGTCCGGAGCTACAGAGTCTAACTGGCTTAAGCGACTTACCTCTAGCAGTAGGCGAGAGGTCAGAGGGGTCCGTGTGTGTCCGTGTTTTCAAAATAAATTTAATAATACCGTTCACACACGAACAGCGTGTCTAATGGCATAAGGTCGTAAGCGTCAAAAATGCGATTTTGGTGGCAAAAGGTCGTATAATTTTTTTTTTTCACGCCATTCGCTCTGAAAACGGCCAAAACGTATAGATCAATTGAAAGTACGAGATCGAAAAATGTAAGTGCAAAAGGTCGTAAGTTTGGCGGATACGTCGTTCTTTCATTACAATTTTTAAGGAAAAATAAAAAACAACGTAAAGGCAAAACGTCATGAGCACCATTTTTTTTCATAATTTTCAATGATTTTTCCAAATAGTTGTAAAAACTCGTAAAACACAAAGAGAAATCGAAATCGACGTCGTTTCGAAAAATTCGATAATAAAAATCGCAGTTAAAAGCAGAAAGTCGTATCCGCCCAACTTACGACCTTTTGCACTGACATTTTTCGATCTCGTAATTTCAATTGATCTATACGTTTCGAACGTTTTCAGAGCGATTGGCGTGAAATAGTATATTATGTGGCATGCCCCTAAAGTAACTGCTTGCTGGCGAGGTTATGTTTTCCGTACAAGCCGTTGGTCTTACTTGGCAAGCCAAAGGCGAGCCTAAGGTAAAGCCAACGAAGAGTACTAAAAACATAACCTCGCCGAACAGTTACTTTACGGGCGCGCCCCATACGATATTTTTTGCGGCACAGGCATTGAAAGTCACTTCGACGCCAGTTGAGATCCGAACTCTGCATCTACCATGACGGTTCTGCCGCGTGCCCAGTCGGCTCAAAAGGCAGTTCTGCGCAAGCGCAGTCCGACCTCGACTTGTAAAGTCTTTTCACGTCGAGGTGAACTACGTTATAAAGACTTTCCATGTCGAGGAGGAGACTTTTTGTGTCAGCTCTGAAGTCAGACGTATAAAGCGCCACTTTACGGGTCGAAAACAGGCGTCGAAAAGTGACTTTTCAATGACTGTGCCGTAAAAAAAAAATTATACGACTTTACGCCATTATAAACAGCAAAACGTCATATAATGGCGCTTACGTCTTTATGTCATTAGACAAGTGATTTTTAAAGGGTAAAGTCGTCTTCAACTCACCCGCTTTACCCCTTAGGATATAAGGTACAATCGTTGCGAGATAGGTTTCGGCTGTCCTCGGAGAAGCTGAAATAAAAATATAGACAAAGATAATTTGAGCGTTTTGGTAGACGTATAAATTGGTCAAGTAAGTGTATCCACTCATCACTTACCAGCATCTGCGTTGGTCAGCTGGAATTCGCTATCTGAAAATAAAATAGGTACGTCATGACACTATTGTAGTTTGTCAATATTTGACGCATGTCTTAGTAGCTACTAGAAGCCGTTGATCCTCGTTCCCTCGCTTCGCTCGCTCGCTCACTCGGTCGAGGTGGCGTTGTTCCTCGCTCGCTTCGCTCGCTCGGTTGTCATTGGTATTTCAAATATTTCGGGAACAAATTGATATTGTTACACACTTTACGTTTCAAATACTTCAGTTTCATTGTTCAGTTGTTCGCTGGTTGTCAGTGGTATTACAAATATTTGGGGAGTATAACGTACTATCACGCTATGCAATTAGAATTGGTTGAGGATTGCTCCTCGCTCGCTAGTGTAAATTTCGTAACAGTATTCATCATTAAACGGTTCACTGCGCTTTCAGGTATTTCAAAAATATATAGATTGTTACGCATCGGGTATTACTAATGTCTATTTGAAATTTTCCTTTGCCACATACTTATTAATCCCGTCTACGAACATTCAGTATCAAGTCAAGGTACGACAACAATCACTTTGCATCGAATGTCATCATTAATAACAAGGCACATGTTTACGGATGTAGTTATTTGTTTATTATCCACATAGTCATTGTTACAATTCGTATCTCTGAAAATGAAGGTGTACCTCAAACGTTGCTCAGCTACAGGGAAAGGTCAGTGTAGGTTGCCAATAGAAATGTTTAATTTACATTACATAATTTACATTATATCTTGTATATTATTCAACTCAGCGACTTATCGTTGTAGTGCTCGATGACATAAGAAACATAAATAGGTGTTTAGATAGCGCTTGTATTTGGATGGAGTAGTAGCAGCTGAGTTTCACTAGCGCTTGTATATACATCTGAATTAAAGTGTTCGCAGCTCTTTTTGTTGCGCTTTCTGAATGAAAGATCAGCAGCTGAGTTTTAGTAGCGCTTAAGTCTGAATTGATATGTCAGCAGCTGAATTTTGGCGGTCACATTAATGGAATCCATAGCTGTGCCCCACATATGACTTTCAAAGGTCTACTCGTAGAACCATCAATTACTTCGTGATGCGCCTAGAATTTCTTTGTAAACTATATTTCTTGTGCACAGCCTATGATTTGAATTGTCTCGACAGATTTTTTTGTTAACAACACTTTCAAGTTGTATTGCGACTTGACTCTGGACAAAGCAACGTACAATTGACCATGAGCAAATACTGGATTTGGTAAGTATACTCCGACGCTATCGAACGATTGTACTTGCGAATTATTAATTGTCATCGCGCAGCCTAGTCTGATAGGAAACTGTCTTCTAACCATTTTAAAGGGTACGTCCTCTTCGTTCGGTGACATATCTATCCGTGGTATCAATACAGTTTCTCCCGCAAAATTTCCACAGATTATTTCGGTACAGATCAGATATTGATTCAACGCTTTCACCACCAATCTCGTGCCATTACATAATCCTTGTGACAGATTAAGATTACGTAACAAAATAACGATACTTCCCACCTTCAACGTTAATTTATGAGGTGGAAGACCATTCGGCATCAATGAATTCATGAATTCGATCGGTAATATATTATTCAGATCTGTATTTTCCTCATCTTCACCTGAATCCACACTAAGATAATCTATACCGACTCCTTTGATTTTTGACAATATTTCGTTATTGATTGCTACAACGTCAACATTGGTTGGAGCTAATATCACCTTACCATAATTTGATGGATCTTGTGGATCAACACTTTCTCCAAATATTTCGTGCACGATATTACCTTTCGACAGAATCTCAGAAGGAATAGTTGCAACTTCGTTATTACGTTCGAAGGAATTGGCAAATACACCGTCGCCAATTTTCAAAAGCCATTGTTTGAAATCAGTTTGTCCGTCTGCAACACGTATATTGTCTGTTAGTGACATATACATGAAACGATTCCATAAGCTGCTCCTTTTAACGCAAGCCTCTAAAATTTGTGTTCTACTCCCATGCCGTACAACAGGTAAAGTCTGCCGAAAATCACCGGACACTATAATTATTTTACCTCCAAATGGTTCGTTACAGTGAGATACGTCTTTCAACATCCGATCGACAGCCTCCAGCGCATACTTAGATGCCATTGTTATTTCATCCCAAATTATGACTTTGGCGTCTCGGATATGTAGTCCCTGTTTCGAATTCGGTCTAATATTACAGGTTGATCGTTCATTTAGGAGAAACGGTAATTTAAATGTTGAATGGGCGGTTCTGCCACCCCTCAACAAATTTGCTGCAATACCGGTCCATGCAACGGGCAGCACAATGATTTCGACCGAATCCATCTCAAATCGGGCAGGCAAGGCTAAAATGGAAATCGTGATTTCACGGAATTTTTTCAAATTGAAATATGTTGTTGTTCGACGAAAAAAAAGTGACCCGTATTTTTTTGTTTTGGAAAAAAAAATCTTGCTACGAAGTTACGGCTATTTGAACATTTAATCGTGCGCTACCAAAGTTCTTGGAAAGGGAACACTTTTTTTCTTAATAACGCTATATCTGCGGAACGGATCATCGCAAATACTTCATCTTGGTCTCATTTTGTAGGGTTTTTCGCACTCTCTTGGAATTCGAAGAAAAATTTGAGGATTTTTGAAAATTGACGGAATGACGTTCATTTTTCAAAAATTAGGGAAACCCGTTTTTCTCGAAAAGTGATTTTTTTATTTTCTCAAAAATTTTACACAATATGTGGGGTAATACGACGGATATATCCTATGAGTTTCATCGATGCTAAAACACTGCTTCATATCGAGAAAAAAAAATTTCGTGCGTCACTGAAATTCGTCAATTCCTGTGCTGGTGTCTACTTCGTGAGCATCGTTGAGATGTGTACAGATTTTTCGATCCAAATAATATTACCTAAACTTGATACATACGTACCTGAGGGAGTACATGCAGCATTTTTTCATCTGAATCTCTGAATTTACATGCTGCGCTATTATTATTGCCATCTATGATTACACTAAGAATCATTATGTGTACAGTGAAATCTACATCACCTAAATGTCCCTCGTTCTATTGTTTTTGTTCTTTTATTATTTATTTCTTCAACTTTTCATTACGCACTTCCGTTGCATTGCTTCCGTTGCATCGCTTCCGTTGCATCATTTCAAGATTTGACCCCACAGACCGCACTACTGACCCGAAAACGGGAGCATTTTCAATGCTAATAATAATATAATGATAAAATCTACAGACCTTGTGTGTAATGCAAGCCTCTGAAGGCATTGAAAATGTCACCTGTTCTCTCGTTCTTCGTGCATTTTGTTTTGATATATTTGTATCTGTCGCATTTTAATTTGAATTCTCTTAAAATGAAGTTTAAACAAAATCTAATCCTGACAGATCGATGATCGGTAACAATCTGATAGATTAACCATACATTTGGATCGGTCACAATCTGACACATCGATCATCCATAATCTTTTTCCATTTTTCTTCCTATTTTCATCTTTTGTCCTCTGCAAACTTTTTTCATCCGCATTGTTGTTACTTTCGTTTTGCACGCATTTCTGTCCCGTTCACATTTTTGTTGCAGTTTAACATTTGATCCCCTATACCTCACTGTACACCACGAAAATAGAAGCATATAACTCAACAATATTATTATACGATATTGTTATTACTACAATAAATCCCTGATTTTTAATTTTGTATTTTTTTCGTGATAGTCTTTATTAGCAGATCAATATTCGGTCTACGATGTTATACATCATACGGCATTTGGTCATTTACTCCCTCAGGTACGTATGTATCAAGTTTTAGTAATATTATTTGGATCGAATAATCTGTACACATCTCAAAGAAACCCACAAAGTCAACACCAGCACAGGAATTGACGAATTTCAGTGACGCACGAAATATTTTTTCTCGATATGAAGCAGTGTTTTAGCATCGATGAAACTTCGAGGATATATCCGTCATATTACCTCACATATTGTGTGAAATTTTTGAGAAAATAAAAAAATCACTTTTCGCGAAAATCGGGTTTCCCTAATTTTCGAAAAATGAACGTCATTCCGTCAATTTTCAAAAATCCTCAAATTTTTCTTCGAATTCCAAAAGAGTGCGAAAAACTCTACAAAATGAGACCAAGATGAAGTATTTGCGATTATCTGTTCCGCAGATATAGCGTTATTAAGAAAAAAAGTGTTCCCTTTCCAAGAACTTTGGTAGCGCACGATTAAATGTTCAAATAACCGTAACTTCGTAGCAAAATTTTTTTTTCCAAAACAAAGAAATACGGGTCGCTTTTTCTTCATCAAACAACAACATATTTCAATTTGAAAAAATTCCGTGACATCACGATTTCCAGCCTGCCCGATTTGAAATGGATTCGGTCTTTCCAAACTCTTTAGTGCAGTTATAATGGTATTATGTAGATAACTTTTCCCGCTACCCCCGGGGCCATCCAAATAAATGCACTTCTCGGATGATTCTCCCCGAACGGCAGCCATAACTGTATCAAACACAATTCGTTGATGTCTCGTTAACGTACTTACTGAGGTTGGAACGGCATCTTTCAAGTTAATAATGTTTTCAACTTCGTCCGTGGTACAAAATAATTCGCAATCATCTTTGATATTTGGTAACTTAAAATCTTGCAAGGTAAATCCATGAAATATGAGTATTTCGTTGATCACTCTCAAGGCCTTTTGTTCATTTTGTTCGTTACAATCACTCTGGTGGACGAATTCGTATTTGTACTTGTCAAACAATTCATGGGCGTTGATCGGCATACCAAAAACACATATATAAGCAACCGACACATTTCTTTGGGAAATTTAAGTTTTGATCCCTCTGCCAAACATTTATCCCATTCTTCGTCGTCGGTAACTAACTTACGTGCTACAGCCGCTTCGGGAAAGGTTGAATACGTTATACCTTCATAAGTTTTGATATCATTAAATGATGTCGCTCCTCGAACATGCAGTAATAACAATCTCAAATAATAACGTTCAGTTTCCCTCGGACTCACAAAATACATCCTACTTAAGACGGGTTTGGAAAATTTCGTACGTTTCGTCCACACTGTATTTTTTTGATTGAATACGTAATAATTTGGTATTTCGCAGTACAAATACTTATGTGCTTCTACATCAGTCTCATTCAATTTCAACCACGCGAGCAATGTCGATTCTTTATTTCTTTCTACCGCTGTTTTCTCGTTACCCTCCTCAAAGTACACTACATGTTCATTTTCGATATGAACCGCCAATCTGTAAATAGCATGCGATTGTTCATTCATGGGATATTCGAATAATCGATGCATTGCCTCGGGCGGACAAACGTACCGTGTTGATATGTATTCATTAACATCATTGTAATCAATCGAACCACCTTCTTGCACATCCGTCATCTCAACTATTGCGCAGTCATGTCCTTCATACGTGCGCCATCACTGATGTGCGTATTGAGTCAGTATATTTGGCAAATACCAGTGCGCATCGTACGACTCTGAAACCGCGTGGCACGACGTCCAGGGATCAGAAATTCGCGGAGGAGTCTGCCTGGGGCGCGTAAACCGCGTATCGCGACCTTCAGGGGTCAGCAATTCACGGAGGAGTCGGCCTGAGGCGCGTGAACCGCGTATCGCGACCTTCAGGGGTCAGGAATTCGCAGAGGAGTCGGCCGGAGGCGCGTAAACCGCGTATCGCGACCTTCAGGGGTCGGGAATTCGCGGAGGAGACGACCTGGGGCGCATGAGCCGCGCAGCGCGACCTTCAGGGGTCGGGAATTCGCGGAGGAGTCGACCTGGGGCACATGAGCCGCGCGGCGCGACCTTCAGGGGTCGGGAATTCGCGGAGGAGTTGGCCTGAGGTACGTGAACCGCGTATCGCGAGCTTCAGGGGTCAGGAATTCACGGAGGAGTCGACCTGGGGCGCGTGGCCCGCGTATCGTGACCTCCAGGGGTCAGGAATTCACGGAGGAGTCAACCTGGGGCGCGTGAACCGCGTGTCGCGACCTTCAGGGGTCGGGAATTCGCGGAGGAGTCGGCCTGAGGCGCGTGAATCGCGTATCGCGACCTTCAGGGGTCGGGAATTTGCGGAGTAGTCGACCTGGGGCGTGTGGCCCGCGTGGTGTGTGCTGAGGCTCGTAGCCTCTTGTGGCGGCCCCTGGCGGTAGAAATGGAAACTGCAGACATCCATTTCTGTACTTTAATATATAAGATGACTTGAATATCTTCATTGAGTGACATTGTTCTGAACTTACTGGCGCAAGTTCTGACATTTTAGCGTTGACACTTATCACGGAATCTGAAATATAAGTAAAGAGGACTGTGATTAAGTCGTCATTCCGCGGTCCTCGACTGGCTTGAGATAAATTCGAACAACAAGTGAATATCTGTCATTATCGAAAATCTCTGTATCTTTAACTTACTGTTGATTCTGGCAGCCTCGTCTGGGTTGACAACTGAAACAAAAATCAGAATATCATGACAATACTTGACAAATCGAGTGAAACCTGACATGTTGAAAATGGTTTGAACATTCCGTGTAGCATAAAATGTAGAGAATAAAATGGTTCCAAACAAAGAGCATAACGTTATAAATTCGAACAACAAGTGAATATCTGTCATTATCGAAAATCTCTGTATCCTTAACTTACCTTTGATTTTGTTACGGCTACCGGGTGGGCGGCCTCCTGAAACAAAAATCAGGATATCATGACAATACTTGACGAATCGAGTGGAACCTGACATGTTGAAAATGGTTTGAACATTCCGTGTAGCATAAAATGTAGAGAATAAAATGGTTCCAAACAAAGAGCATCACGTTATGAATTCGAACAACAAGTGAATATCTGTCATTATCGAAAATCTCTGTATCTTCAACTTACTGGGTCTGGTTCCCGCGGGTCGGTCGACTCCTGAAACAAAAATCAGGATATCACGACAATACTTGACGAATAGAGTGGAACCTGACATGTTGAAAATGGTTTGAACATTCCGTGTAGCATAAAATGTAGAAAATAAAATGGTTCCAAACAAAGAGCATAACGTTCAAAAAGCACATTTTATCTATATCGTGACGACGTACGCATAGTTTTTATTTTTAACGATTCAATAAATCTTACAACCTGCAGAACATACGTGCTACAAGAGGTTATTGCTTCAAAAGTTGATTGCTTTTGATATACATAAGTTCGACGAATGGTCGATTTTCCACTTCAGTACCATTTTACGGTTTTAAATTTTACTTCCTGTTATACTAAAATGAAGGCATAACGATTCGATAAGTCTGCAGAATAATTCGATACACAATACTTGAATACGTCCATGAGTTCTAGTTTGGCTGTTGGAATTGAAATCAAGAATTCAATATTGTATCCTTGCTGTATCGAGAATATTTTACTCCTTGATGCAAAAATATTTCTACGTTTATCAACACTAGCTCACAATAGCGCGCTTCGCGCGCTTCTGAAACCAACTTTCAGATCGTTATTACAGCGCTTTTTTTCTTACATTAGTTTGCTGACCTTTATTTTTAAATCTTTACCAACCAATTCTAATTTAATCGGTTTATCATAAGCTGTGTAGGTTCAATTGAAATGTATTTGATTGAATACGAATCTGCTCACCGAAGGGATCAACATAATAGTTCATTTCGATACAAGAGCGAAAAACAACTTTCGCACATGTCGACGGGTCCTAAGGAAACAGACGTAACTCAGCGGGCAGTCTAGAACGGACGTAACTCGCTGGGCCGGCTAGAACGGACGTAACTCGCCGTGCAGGATAGAACAAACGTAACGCAGAAAATAACAAAAGAATTACAATAGAATTTTATGAGTTACAGATGATAAACCTCAGAACTGTAGGCGACAAATGCATTACTAAATACGTCGCTGTTCACCTCAACGCGACACATTTCTATAGATCTCGCATTATTTTCCATTCAATCCCAAGAAGTTGTTCTTTGTGCTGTCTTTTTAGCTCTGAATTAATTCTATGACTGTCAGGTGATTCTTTGAACCGATCCTTACTTTTAGGTACTTATTTGTTTTTTTGCACTTCAAACTTCAACCTTTCATAAGTTCTAAAAAGTTCACGAGAATTCTGTTGCTGCAAAACAACCATTCCTCATTAATTTCGCCTCCAGAAACGTAGGCAGATTGTTCTATGTTTTCTTTTCAAATATTTAATAATTTCAAGTCAGTTTCAAAATTCTGACCGATAATCTTCACATCTTGATTTTCAATCGTATGTCAAGAATAGCCGAGCAAAAATAATGTGCTGGCAACGCTTCAGAATGACAGCTACTATTTTTCTTCACCTTGTTACGGCCCGTCCTCATTTTTCACAAATTCCAAAGGATTACGCAGTCAACGCATTCCTGCACACGCTCGATTGCCTGATTTTAAGCAATATCAATACAAGGAAAGGATGAGCCAACCCAGCTGCAATCACGGGTAAAACTGCTGATGTGGTCCTTACGACACCAGTAGGTTTACGAAATTAGAGCAATCCGTAGTGCATTTAAGGATGCACTCGGCAATTGCTCCTCAGTCAAAATCTGCCATTGTGGTGAGTGTTGCTGGGCAAAGTGACCAGCCACCCCGGAGTTCACGGTGCGGTCGCACCTAGCCGTTGGGTCAGTCTGACGTGGTTGCCGAGTAAGCCCAAGGTAGCGAGGGGGACAGTTAAAAGGAACTCGTCCTACACCTTCAATAAGTAAAGGACCTAGGACTGCCTGAGGGACGAGAACCGCTGCCAATTCTACCCAAGCCTTGGCAAGGACATCCACGGCGCACTGGACTCAAGACAGGTTAAATCGAAGCCGACCTCACCGTGTCTCCTGGGTGACGCACTCTTTGACTCATCTCTCCCTTCTTCTTTCCGTTCTTTGTTTATATATTATTTTATATTGATTGATTTTGAAGATTAGTTTATTTTAATTATAATAGTAGTATATTTATTGTTAGTTTTTCTTATTTTGTTTAATTATCAATAAACTAAAGATTTGATTTACCGATTACTAATAACTCAGGTCACCTTATCACTTCACTCCTTCTATATCTCAGAATAGCAGGTGTCCTCAGGACTTTATTCGAGCTAAGCCCACGAGGGTGATCTTCAGCCGCTCGAAGATTACTCTCAATAATTAAAATACACAGCAACCGTAGCCTTCAGCTCGGTTGCAACGTAACAACCTTTACCATCGGCAAACCGCTGATTCCGATATCTGATATTCAGAGTCATTGATTTTTTTCTGTGATCCCCGTGCTGGTCCGTGTAGTGACTGATAGGAGCAAAGTCGAACGCGAATGGACGGTGGCGTTTATCAGGAATAGGAGCTGCGTTTTTTCTAGAATTCCAACATCCAGTAAACGTAATCTCCATACCTGTCTTTTCTGATTTTTTGTGAATGTTTAAGAAACCATTGAACTGACCTACCTGACCTAACTTGAGCCGCGCACGGCAAAGATATATGGCTGAAGAAACCTGTCAAGATTGTTCATTCTTGAATCTTTTAGGTACTTCGAAACGAAAAAAAGTTTTTTTTTTTGATAGACTCACTTAAAACTTTTACTTTTTCTTTCAATGTCAACCTGATTGTAAATGTTACCGAAGAATCGTACTGTGTATTCCCGAGCATCACTAATGTTCATTTGCAGCAGTCGCACGGCGAAGTTCATGGTGCAGAATCACTATAGTATATGGGGCTGTCCACGTCAATTCACCTAGCCTCCAGACCGTGACATTTTTTATTTGCTTCTTAATTTTGTCTGTATATTAGTTCCACGCTCCGGAAACTTCGGAATTGTGATCTACATCGTTTCCACAATAACATATCCAAAATTCAGATTTTTTTTCTCCATTTTTCAAAATCGAAAACGGAAATTTAAAAAAAGTGTAACAAGACCGCTGCGACCAGTGTAACAAGCCTAAGCCAGTCAAGTATATTTATAAGGGTTCACCCCGAATAAAGATACAGAAGTATACCGAAGGTCTAAGATATAAATAAAGTAAGTGAGAGTTTCTGCGTAGAACAAAGTAATTATATATCAGCGTTTATTCAAGTATTCAAGTAAGCGTCAGAATGTACAATATTAACTACTACTAGCTGAGAAGCATGTTATTCTCAAGAGAGTTATTATAGAAGTGAGTCCAGCTAATCCAGTCAAGACTGAAGAAGCCAGGGGGAAGGGTGAGGGAAGTGCATAAGACTGACTGAGCTATCTCACGGTACGCGATCGGCGTCGTATGGACTGTGGGACCAGACGTGACACCCCCGTTAGACAAAACATAGGGTGTTAAGCATGTGTTTTGAGTGTACAAGGTGTAGAGTTCGCTTATGAGTATGGTGTATAATTATTTAAATTTTGAAGATTATTTCATAGAGGTAATTTGATGATCAATGGTGTTTGTGTTGTTGTGAATTGACAATGATACTAGTGTTCAATATCGTGTGTTACTATTTATAACTATTGGTCGAAAGTTACTTATGGATATGAATTGATACAATTTGGTGCAATGATCTTAAGAGTAAATGCGCTTAGGGTTAGTGCGCGTTTAAGCGGGTTAGTAAACTTTGTTTTTGAAAATTGGTTTATTGAATATTGTTGGTCAAATACAAATGTCATCTATTGGCTATTCTTAATTCTAGAATGAATGCAATAAGGTTGTTGCAAATTTAATGTAATTGTTTTTATCGGTCTTATGTGGTAGGTGTTGAAAAAAAAAATTAAATTGTTTATTAATGTTGGTGAGTGTAATTAATGTCTTATTATTGTATTTAATTTTAATTGAATTTTAATGGTGGGTAATTAATATTTCCAAGTGGTGGGGGTTGTTTCCAAAGTTTCGAATAATTTTGATACAAATGGTCTTGGTTTTGTGGTCAATGGATAATAACAATATATTTCTTCGAGGGGTTTGTTTTAATGCATGAAAAACGTATAATAATTGTTAATTATAAATATTGTAATACTAAGCTTATATTTAAAAATGTGTTGTTAAACTAAAAATCGAATGATGATCAAGAATGCTTCGCAAGAATCTGTTTTATCTTGCAATCGGTTAATTTGTTCAAACATAACAAAGTTCAATCTAAACTGCATATATAATTTTTTTTTTTTTTTTGCTGTCGATTTTTGTAATATGGGAAAAAAATAGGTTTGGATTCTGGCAATTGTTTGGAAATTATTTGTCTGCTTTGAAAAGTCTAAAGTGAGTCTGTCTGTTGATTTAAGTTTTTGTTGAAAAATCGTTGTCAAGAGGGTAGGAGTAGCTTGAAACTATCATTGAGGGGTCAGAGATTTCTGCGGAAGGAAGTACGGATATTACCATCGGTTAATCAGAAGTATCGCTGTTAAGGTCGCGTTCGTCAATCGGATGTTTGCTGTGTTGGTTTAAATGTGTGTGAGTCATTGAAAAGCGAACAGCAGTGTCAGGTGTTTGGTCTGAGTCTACAGCTGATGGAGGAGAAGAACGATGTGGAGGAGATCTGCGTTTGGTCGTATGAAGAGGAAATAAGGCGTTGGACGGCGGAGAGTCTGCACTAGGGTCAGGGGGTCGAGGAGGAGGTTTTGTTTCCCGGTCTGATGCGTCATTGTGCTCTTGCGATGGTGTGGGGTCAAAATTGCAAACCGTGATCTTCATATCCGTATCTTTGAAAATGTATTTTATCATGGTACTCACCCAATTCCAATCAAGTTTGGCTAAGCCGCATCCTAGTCTCGGTATCGATATAGATTTCTTTTCGTCTTTTGATAGGGCTCGATTCAAATTTTGCAAGGTGTTATACATGGTTTTCGCTGTGGGTTTGAGCAATGTTTGTCTTTCGTGATCAGGTTGTGAATTGTGCATCGCGGGTGATTTACTGCGATAATGTCTTTGAGGTTCGGTTTCATTGCGCTCAGTATCTTCTTTTGGATCAATCCCTGTTTTGCCATTTGGCTTGCAATACCAAGCGATGCTGTGCAGTCAGCTGAGAAGCAGTGTGCTAAATTATCTTTTTGTTTTAATAAATCGTCCTGTATTTCTATCACGTTTGGATTGTCAAACCTTGGGAGAAGATTTAGGTTTTTCCTGAACTCGAGGTATGTTGGTGAAACTTCCGGATCGGGGTCTCGCGAGGTACCGGCCGTAGGTTTCGTATTTGGATCAGGAGGGCGAGGAGGAGGTAGAATTTTGGATGACGGTCTTTTTCTATTTGACTCTGGAGGTCGAGAAGGAGGTAGAATTTCGGATCACGGTCTTTTTCTATTTGACTCTGGAGGTCGAGGAGGAGGTAGAATTTCGGATGACGGTCTTTTTCTATTTGACTCTGGAGGTCGAGGAGGAGGTAGAATTTCGGATGACGGTCTTTTTCTATCTATCTCTGGAGGTCGAGGAGGAGGTAGATGACGGTCTTTTTCTATTTGACTCTGGAGGTCGAGGAGGAGGTAGAATTTCGGATGACGGTCTTTTTCTATTTGACTCTGGAGGTCGAGGAGGAGGTGGAATTTCGGATGACGGTCTTGTTGTATTTGAATCTGGAGGTTGTGGAGGAGGTCTGGTATGGCTCCGAAGAGCCATCGGTATATCAACTTGTTTTGATACTGAACGGTCAGAATCATCTGTGAGCTTGGGTTTGATTGCTCTGAATCTATTATCGCGTATCTGTTCTCGTGTTACCTTGCGCTCTGCTACGCCAAGCGAGGCTGTACAGTCAGCTGAGATGCAATGAGCTGAGTTATCTATTTGTTTGATCAAATCCGCGTTTGATTCTTTAGCAATCGAATCCGTTATTGGAGGCAGGTCGTCTGAATGTGTGGGGAAATAGCTCAACGGTAGTACAATTTTTGGATCAAGATCTCGAGAGGTACCGGCCATGGGTTCGGATTGGCTATTTTGCGGTAAATATTCGCGTTCGACGAATGAGCACTTCGAATAAACAGGTTTTGAAATTCGCTTACGATTTTTCGTGACAATTTTTCTGTTATCCAAGTCTGAAGGACTTTTAAGTGTCTCTGATTGATAATTAGAGATAGCGAAAGATTTTGAATACTTGTTTTCGTCTCGCCTATGTAGCGGTACTAGATTACTGGAAGATTTCGTTTCACGGTGTTTCTCGACATTTTTGACTGTGACCATTTTAGTCTTAGCAATTTTCGATCTATGCTGCTTTTCTGTGGGTTCGGCTATAAAATCTCTAACGTTTGTGACTTTGATACTTTGATCTAGAGGTTCGCTGGGATCGTTCATCTGTGTGTTCTGGTGTGTCGCGTCAGGAGTGTGGATGTGTTTAGCCTGTGCGTTTGCGTCGCTTGAACTTGAAACGTCTTTGTTATCAGCGTCGAATGTGTAATCTGAGTAGTCGACCTTGCGTGCTATTGTCTTCTTTCGCGGTTCCGCGCTGTGACACGATTCGGTATTTACTTTGCGTTTAACTGATTTCGGGTTTGGCGATATCATTCTCTCATCAGAATTTTCCGTAATTTTTCGCGAAGTGAAATATCCAACTCTGAACGTTTGGACAGATTCTTCTTGATCTTGAGATTGCTTCACTAGAGCGGGGTTTTCATACAAGTCGCGGACGGTCAAGTGACATTTTGAATCAGTCGATGGTATTTGAGATGTCACCGGGAGTTTTGCTTCCAAACTTTCTGCTATAGTGTCATTGATTAAGGTAGTTGTGCTGCTAAGTGCGTTTTCTATAAAATCGGCTGAAATTTTGACTACACTTTCATTTACATGAAATCTAGTTGTACGAATTATTTCAGAATTTTTTGCCGTCTGGAACGCGAAATAATGGCACTCAAAGTTGGAACTTTTCACACGCGTTCCCTATGTTACGTATATGGAAACCGCATATCGGTAATTTTAGTGTGAAAACCGTTCTATGGATTGTTACGAAAAACTAGGATATGATGGAAGGATATCTCAGGAATGCTAGTATAAAAAGTCCGATTAATTTATCATTTAGTTTCGCTGGTACAACAATAATAGTCACTCGATCCGCACTAACTTTTAGCATGGAAAGGGTAGCCGGGTGCGAGTGCGCGCGCGTCGGTATACAGAGCGCGAGAGAGAGCGGTCCCCTGTGCGAGTGTGTGAGAGCGGTTTGAGTACAAACCCAACCAAAAGTTCACGGCACATAGCCTATACCACTCAGTGACTTGAGCACGCACTGCGCGCGCGATTTGTTAGTCCGACTGTCGCGGCACAACTACCTTAATCCGACTATTAAACTAGTCGCATCTGGAAAAACATTTGGCGGATCGTCGTCGTTGTCGTCGTCGTCGTCGATTATTGACGGGTCATTCAATGGTTTCTCGAATTTTTCGGACGCTCTACTCAAGTACGGACTGTCGGCGCGTCCACGCGGCGGTCCCGATACTCGTTTAAATTTAGCGCGTTGTTTGAGAATTGTTGCTGTTGTTGTTGCTGCTGCTGCCAATCCGGCTGAGGAAAACGCGTGTAATTGACCTGCGTGTTATTTTGTTGCTGTTGATACGGATTATTACAATTTTGAGGATCGTTTCTATCGTCGTATTGATCTGATTGATGTTGATAATTATTGTACTGTCCCTGATTATCGAACTGTGATTGTTGCCCGTAATTATTATAATGCGGCTGGTTGTGAGATTGGGGCTGTTGGTAGTTGGATCTACGGTTGGAGGAGCGGTGATTTTGTTGACGGTTGAAAGGACTTTGGTTACCGTTATTACTTTGATTAGATCCCGAATTTTGCGGGTTGTACTGACTGTTGAGGTTTCTCCTGTTACAAAATTCATATGTGTGACCGTTCCTGTTGCAAAATGTACAAGATCGAATATTTGCGCGCTGTCTTGATCTGCATTCTTCTGTGGAATGGCTGTTTCTATTACAAAATGTGCAAAAATTTTCTGAACCGCGTTGCGGTGATGGCTTTGAATGGTTATTTGAGCGACTTTCGCTCGATTGCTTAGTTTCTAAGTTAGCTTGACTTTTTAATCGTAATCTTTCTTGAATGATCTTTTCTGCGCCTACTGCTAGATCAATCGCTTCTCTTAGAGTTCTTGGGTTTTCGCAAGACACCCTAAGCTCTACTTCGTCCGCTAGGCCTTTTATGAACGAGTTAATCGAGTTCTGTTTTAAATGCTTAACTAAAACTGCCGCTTCGTCGGCTGATTCGTGGGACTCGATTATTTCGTGGGCTGAGCGCACGAGTTTTTCTATTCTATTTCCATATTCTAATGCTGACTCGTTTCGTGCTTGACAAGCTCTTGCAATTGATATTTCAACGTCTGATAAGCGCTGTTTCGGACCAAAGGCTCTTTTTAAATCTGTCAGGAGTTGATTTACTGAATCAGATCGGTTGTCTGACAGTGCTAGTTCTGCGTCACCGTCAACTTTGGAGCGGACTAGCGAAGTAAATACGGCTAAGTCCTGTGGACCGATTAAACGTTTCGCGTTTTCGACTTTTGTTATGAAAGATTTTACTGTCATGTTTGAACCATTGTAATTAGGAATCAACGCGGCAACTGCTTGGATTGTCAAGTACGAAGGAGTAGATGCTGCTGAGTCCGGCATCTTGAATTATTTACTAATTATAAACTAAACAAAATAATATTAATTTCTATTGAATCTCGGAGACTTACAATGAGCTGAGTATGGCGAGGGCTGCGAAGAGGTATCGCATGGTTGCGATTGACGTGAAATTCCTCGAGACAAGGGGTCTGGGTGGTGGGGCGATGATCTGCGATCGTCGATGACGGCTGGCGGCTGCAACGGCTAGCGACGGCTAGCGACGGGGTACAGGTGGGCTCTGCGTCGAATTGATGTCGTCCTTATCTGCTTCTCGTCTGACTCAGGATACTGGTACTCGTTCGGTGTGGAGATTCTTTGTTTCGAATGACTCAATTGATTTTTGGTCTTCGATTAATTATTATATTCTCGTCGTCTTATGTTTTGCGAGAGATTTAATTTTTAATGATTATCACTGCGTGTAATTGGCAGTAGTCTCGTCATCTTACGTGTGTTGCGAGAGCACAAATTTTTATGAATCACTGTTCACTTAAATTTCTTAATGATTAATATTCCGTCGTCTTATTGAGAATGCGAGGTATTTATTATTATTGTATTATCGCTGCGTTATTTTGGCAGGTTGTCTCGTCGTCTTATGTGTTGCGAGAGCACTTATTATTATTATATAACTAGGGGCTCCGCCCCCGCGCGCTGCGCGCCTCACTCTTTTTGTTAAACAGTTGTTTTTACTACGAAAAACAGACGAATTATTGTTAAAAGACCTGTATGCCAGGAATCATGAGGCTGGATTCACATGGGTCGGAATTAACCCGGAACGGAACGTTCAGTAGCCAATCGATAACCATTTTCCGTTACATTCGTAATCAAATTTAACGGAAAATCTGAGGGGTGAATCACAATCGAAAATGTGTACACCACATCTCCTTCATCTCGATATCTCCCAATGTCTCCCAATATCTGCCAACATTTTCCAATATTTCCCGATATCTCCTAAGATCTCCCAATATCTGCTAATATTTCCCAATATTTCGCGATATCTCCCAATATATCCCAACATCTCCCATGATATCTCCTGATATAATTTTCAATATATCTCCAAATATCTCCCAATATTTCCCAATATCTCCCAACATTCCCTACTCTCTGTACACCAGATGTCCCTTGTGATTCACCCCTCGTGAAAATCGTTACTGATAGGCTCTTGGTTGTTCCGATCCGTGTTGGTTCCGGTCCATATGAATCCAATCTCTGTAAGCTGTTCAACAGAAGAGTGATTTTTGTGTTGAATCTGAAGCTACTGAGAACGAATAATTAAATCTGACATCCAAGCTAACCCAAGCCTAAATTGTACTTGAAATCGATTTCAGTCAGATAATTTTTAAATATACTTTAAGGATTAAGTTTTATGTGATTTCAAACTAACAGAGTTGTAACGATTGATAGAATAGAATCATGTGTTATGAAAATTGAGGTGTATGAAATATAACGATTATGTACGCGGCTGAAAAGTCAGATGCATTTTCTTAAAGTGACGACAATGAGATAACTTATTTTTTCAAGGCTGAATATCTCTTCTTGATCGTTGGTTAAAACGTGCACAGGAGAGGAATCCAGAATCGGTGGTTGAAACGTAGACAGGAGAGGAATCGGGTGGTGGATTAGCCTTTGCCTCATCGTAGGGAACAGACAGGAGAGGAATCGGGTGGTGGAGTAGCCTTTGCCTCATCGTAGGGATATTTGTCAACGCCTGGATCAAATCGATACTGCACAAATTCTATTAAATTTTAAAAAATGAACAACGAATTAGTTAAAATTTATAATTTTTTAAGCTGTTTGTATGACTATGTAAAGTTACCAATTAATCGTCACTGGAATTGACACCACACGAGCACACATTTCTCCACGGCGGGATATCTCTACAGGATCGGTGGTTGAAACGTGGACAGGAGAGGAATCGGGTGGTGGATTAGCCTTTCACTCATCGTAGGGATATTTGTCAACGCCTGGATCAAATCGATACTGCACAAATCCTATTACATTTTTTAAAATGAACAACGAATTAGTTAAAATTGATAATTTTTTAAGCTGTTTGTATGACTATGTAAAGTTACCAATTAATCGAACTATGGCGCGGTAGACCCAGAACTATGGCACGATAGACCTGGAGACCGAAAACTATGGCGCGGTAGACCTGGACATCCAGGACTATGGCACGATAAACCTGGAGACCGAAAACTATGGCGCGGTAGACCTGGACATGGCGCGATAGACCTGGACACCCAGAACTATGGCGCGATAGACCTGGACATCCAGACTATGGCGCGGTAGACCTGGACATCCAGAACTATGGCGCGATAGACCTGGAGACCAAAAACTATGGCGCGGTAGACCTGGACATCCAAAAACTATGGCGCGGTAGACCTGGACATCCAGAACTATGGCGCGATAGACCTGGACATCCAGAACTATGGCGCGGTAGACCTGGACATCCAGAACTAAGACCTGGACATCCAGAACAGACCTGGACATCCAGAACTATGGCGCGATAGACCTGGAGACCAAAAACTATGGCGCGATAGACCTGGAGACCAAAAACTATGGCGCGGTAGACCTGGACATCCAAAAACTATGGCGCGGTAGACCTGGACATCCAGAACTATGGCGCGGTAGACCCAGGACTATGGCACGATAGACCTGGAGACCGAAAACTATGGCGCGGTAGACCTGGACATCCAGGACTATGGCACGATAAACCTGGAGACCGAAAACTATGGCGCGGTAGACCTGGACACCCAGAACTATGGCCTGATAGACCTGGACATCCAGACTATGGCGCGGTAGACCTGGACATCCAGAACTATGGCGCGATAGACCTGGAGACCAAAAACGATGGCGCGGTAGACCTGGACATCCAAAAACTATGGCGCGGTAGACCTGGACATCCAGAACTATGGCGCGATAGACCTGGACATCCAGAACTATGGCGCGGTAGACCCAGAACTATGGCACGATAGACCTGGACACCGAAAACTATGGCGCGGTAGACCTGGACATCCAGAACTATGGCGCGATAGACCTGGAGACCAAAAACTATGGCGCGGTAGACCTGGACATCCAAAAACTATGGCGCGGTAGACCTGGACATCCAGAACTATGGCGCGGTAGACCCAGGACTATGGCACGATAAACCTGGAGACCGAAAACTATGGCGCGGTAGACCTGGACATGGCGCGATAGACCTGGACACCCAGAACTATGGCGCGATAGACCTTTTTTTTTTTTGGACCGAAACTGTCGCCGAGTTGGGGTTCCTCGACCTGAGAGAGAGGAATCCGCCGATAGGGCATTGCGTCTCTCTCTCAGCGTTGGACAGCCGGTGGGGGATAAAGGTCAAATCAGGTCAAGCCCCTCTACTTTTCTCAACCGGGCTTGGGACCGGCTATGGCAGTCGCCCCTGGTCGGGAGCCCCTCCCCGTGGGGACGCGGGGTAGCACCCTTCCAGAGGATGTCGTGTGTGTTAGGTGGTTCCTTATCGTTCTCTATGTCTTCCCACTCTTCTCCTATGTTTGTCTGCCCTATGATGGTTGTATTGCGGTGCCAGCTGTTGTATAGTCTGTCTATTGTGTGTGTGTTGTAGTGTGTTCCCCCCCCCCTTTTTTTTTCTCCTATGCCCTACCAGCCCTTGAGCCGGTCTGCCTCTTCTTTAGCGGATATTATTATCTGTATTGTCTTCTCCACTTTCCTCCAGATCTCTGCGTCCCCGGCCATGTAGTCGCCAATGCCTTCCAGTGTCTCGGGTAGAGTTCTGGTTCCATTTTCGTCCATACGTAGTCCCTCCCATCGTGGGCAGCGCAAGATCGTGTGTGTGACGTCGTCAACCGGCGCCTCCTCACAGTACTCACAGTTTGGCGTTCGTCTCTTCTTGAATCTGTATAGGTACGCTCCGAACGCTCCATGTCCCGTTATTACCTGTGTAGTGTGGTACGTTACGTGCCCGTGCTTCCTTCTGATCCAAGCATCCATGTTTTTGATGGTGTGCTTGGTCCATTCACCCTTCGTCGTGGTTTCCCACTTTCGCTTCCATGCGGCCATCATGGTTCTGTCCGATTCCGCTCGCACTTCTCTCAGTCGTCTTTTGCGCTGGTTTCTGTCTACGGCCTCTTCCTTTACTTTTCTTTCCTCCTCGTACCCCCACGCCCTGGCTTGCGACACTAGGTCTAGTGGTGGTAGCCTCGCTATCACCTCTGCAGCCGCGGTTGAGACGGTGCGGTACGCCGAGGTAACTCTCATTGCTCCCGCTCTTCTTACTTGTTCTAGGGATTTCTTCTTTCTGTTGCTTAGTTTTCCTCCCGCCCATATTGGGGCGCCGTACAACGCGATGGAGTCTGCTACGGTGGCGTATAGCTTTCGTCTTGGGGCTGTGGGGCCCCCTATGTTGGGCATCAGGCCCCCCAGTTTACGGGCCGTTTCCGTTGCCTTCCCTGATGCTTTTTCGACGTGGTTGTCTAGCTTCAGTCCACCATCTAGGGTGATGCCTAGGTATTTCAAGTTTTTCGAGAATTTGACGTTTGTTCCTTGGACGGTTATCCCTCCGTTTGCAGTTACTGATTTTTTGCCTCTGCCGGCGAAGAGTATCGCCTCTGTTTTGTGAGGTGCCATCTCCAGTCCCCTGCTGTTGATCCATCTTGCGGCTCTGTCCGTTGCCGCACTGGCCCCGGTTGCGGCCTCTTCCGCGTTTGCGCCTGCCGCCAGCATTAGGGTGTCATCTGCGTAGCATATTGCCCTGATCCCCTCTCCCAGGGCTGCGTCCATCACTCCATTGAACATGACGTTCCACAGGACTGGTCCAAGTACGGAGCCCTGGGGGACACCCATTGTCACCTTTCTTGTCAGCCGTTCGCCTGGTGTGTCGTAATATATCCATCTCTCGTTCAGGTAGTCTCTGATTGTCGCGGTCAGGTATTCTGGGATCCCTTTTTCCGTTAGTTCCGTGGTGATCCACCTCCACTTCGCTGTGTTGAAGGCGTTTGTTATGTCGATTGCCACAGCGACCACTGCCCTTTTTTGTGCACGCTGTTCGGTCACTGCCTCGCATAGTTCTTTCAGGGCGTCGGTCGTTGACCTCCCTGGCATGAAGCCGTATTGGTGCGGGCTTATTCCCCCATTCTCCTCCAGGGATGCTAATAGTCTGTTCGCAAGGATCTTCTCCATGGTTTTGCCCATTGTGTTCAGGAGGCATATGGGCCGAAATTTGTCGGTGTCCTCCTTCGGTAGGAGGATTGTCCTGGCCGTTTTCCAGGCGGCTGGTATCGTTAATGTCCCCATGCATTTGTTGTATAGGGTATGCAGTAGTTTTGGGTTTACTGTGTGCGCCATCCTTAACACTTCCGCTGGGATGCCGTCCGGGCCGGGGGCCTTTCCTGAGCTGGCGGCTTTCAGCGCTACGGTTATTTCCGCCTCCGTGACTCTTAGGTCCGCCTGACTGGTCCTCTCCAGTATCTCCTGTTTCTCGTTGTGCGTGGTCGCCGGTACAGGTGACGGGTCGGTCGGAAATAGCTTTTCCATTGCAGGTCCGACCACTTCCGGGTGTGTCGGTGTGGGTGTCCTGTTCCCTAACTTTCCCATGACTACTATGTATGGCTTTCCCCATGGGTTTGCTTCAACGTCACAGATTAGTTGTTTTCAGCCATCGGATTTGCTTCTCGCGATTGATGCTTTCAGCTTCCTCCTCTCTTCTTTAAGCGCCTCAGCAGCCTGTCGCACCTCTGTCTGTGCCATTGGGTTTCGCCTAGTTCTCTTGCGGGCTCTCTGTAGTTGTCTTCTTGCTGCTACGCATTTTGTGCGCTCGCCGGCGATTTCTTCATTCCACCAGTATTGGGGTCTGTTCTTGCCGTTGGTTTTCCTTCGCGGCGCTGCGTCGTCGCAGGCCTTGGTGATGATGTCTGTGATTTCCTCAGTCAGCTCGCATAGGTCTCTTGTGTTGTGGTCCTCCACCCTGGCTCTCGCTATTGCTTCCGCGAACTTCTGTTTATCCATCTTCTTTATGTTCCAGCCCGGAGCTGCGCTACTGTTGTTTCTGTTGTTGTGGCTGTTCATGTCGTCTTCCATGCCCTTGATCCGGTACTTGATCCTGTGGTGGTCGCTCAGGGTTTCCGACTCTATGTCGACCTCCCAGCCCTCTATTTTGCCGCGGAGTCTCTCTGTCGCGAACGTGACATCTATGATTGACCCACGATTGCCTGCCTCGAAGGTGTTTCGCCTGCCCCTGTTGCAGCACGATATGTCCGCTTCGGCCAGCGAGTCGCGGATTATTCTGCCTCTGGCGTTTTCCTTGGGGCTTTTCCATAGGTGAGACCATGCGTTCAGGTCACCTGCTAGAAGTCTGGCTTTGTCCCCCATTCTGTCCAGTTTTTCTTGCTCCTTTTTGGTTGCGGCCCAGAATTTTCGGAAGCTCCTTGTGTCTCTGCTCGGGGAGAAGTACAGCGAGGTCACCGTTAGCCCCTTTCCGATTTTTACCGTGACCCTGCCCTCGCCTCTACTTACTGTCATGGTGGGTAGTTGTCTGTCCCTAATCATCACTGCCGCGGTCCTGTCCTGGCTCCAGTACCAGGTGCAGTTGCCCCTGGCCTTGCTAGGGGGTTCCGAGATTATAGCCAGACTAGTTTTGTCTTCTTCCATTGCTTGTATGAGCATGTCTAGGGCTGCCGGTCTGCGGCCCAGGTTTGCTTGGATGATTCTTATGGTCTTATTTTTCATGTCTGCGGGTCTGTGTTCACTCTTACCCTAGCTGGGCCCATGCCTGTTCTTTCTTTCTCCCTTGTTTCGGTTCCGTCCCTTTGTTCTATTTCGTTTTGGTGTTTGTTCCGTGGCTCGCAGATCGTCAGTCTAGCCATTGTCCACCCGATCCTGATTTTCGACCTCTCCAACAGTGGTTTGGCCAGTTCAGCCGGCATTTTCAGAATCGCCGCCCTCTCCTGCCAAGGGTATAGGAACGTCCTGATCACGGTTGTTGATTCCCTGAGCTCTGCCCCGTTTTCTGCTTCACTCGCGAGGGAGTTCATAATCTCTTTCTCATCTGTCAGGGCGTCCAGGCCTCTGATTTTTAGGAGAGTGTTCGTGTTCGCGCCAAGGAGTTGCGTGTCGGCTGTGTCTCCCATGGCTTCATCGATCAGTCTCTTAATTCTCTCCCCCGCCTCTTTTCCATCTGTCTCAATGAGGACAAGAGTAGAGGGGATGTGAGGCTTCTAACGCAAGATCCCTGTTACCGACCTGTTACCGACCGAGGGTTCGCATCCGTGCTACTTACCGACCGTGGGTAAGTTGCCCCACTGTTACCGACCGATGGTTCTATTTACCGACAGTGGGCGGGTTACCCAACAGATGGCGTCCCTAATTTCCCCGAGAGATGGCGCTCCTAATTCTTCATTCCCCAGATGGCGTGCCTAATTGTATGGCGTCTGTTTCACTGGTAGAGGGCGCCTACTTCACCGATACCCTGTAGAGGCTGCCTGTTTCACCGCTAGATGGTGCCGGGTCCCTACTCACCCCCGTAGAGGGCGCCTGCTTTGCCCGGATCTTTTGGATAATTTATTTCCCACGCGGGCGGCTAAGATCAGAGGTATTGTTTCCAAGATTTTTTCAGGAAAATTTATTTCCCACGCGGGCGGCGGCAAAGATCAAAGGTTTTGTTTCCAAGAATTTTTTTCCCCACACATGCGGCGGGGATCAAAGGTTTTGTCTCTGATTTCCTTTCCCACGGTGATATCAAAGGATTTTTCCAATAGCTAATTTACACACCTGCATGCGGCTTGAGTCAAAGGGAGGTGATATTTTCTCACCCCCACACCCGATCCGCGATGTATAAAATCAGGAGCTCCCTCGAGCAACCATCACACAAGTTTTTTGACTTCGAGTCGAGTGCATCAACGCTGTGTCTCTGATCCAACGATTTCTCCAGAGCTACACGCTAAGAATCTCCACTGAAAAGTTCTACGGGCCGAGTATATCAACGTTGCGATTTCTCTGAAGCACTTGGGGACGCTGCAGATCTTCAGCAAAAGGTTCATGAATTCATATATCATTGATTATGTTGATTCATTTTTGTGTTAAATGAAATTTCATATTTTTATTTTTTCGACAGACAATGGATTTAACGATGCTTAACCAAACCACTCGTCTGGATGACTATCCGACGATTAAAAAGATGGCCGAACTCGAGATCGGCAAGAAGTATAGCATTACAGCTCTTAAACCAATGATCACAAAATTCGGTGCAGGGATCTTGGCAGCCATCGATGATGAATTCACCGTTTTCCTGCCAAACAGGATTGCAAAGTATCTGGAGGCGAATCCTACTCAGTTGACGATGATGAGTGATGCAGCGAAACAGAGGGATCTCCAGTTGAACTATCTTGGAGGCTCTTTCAACAAATGCGAGTTCTTCTCGGAAAAGGTAGACTTTCATTGCTTTTCTCTTGAATTTGGTATTATCGAAACAATATGTTCATTATTGGTTTTTTCAGTCCGAAGCAATGGATTTCGGTGGAATCAATCATGCCGGCTGCCTGAGCGACTTTTTACCAACGAAAAAGATGTCGGAGCTGGAGGTGAACAAGAAGTACGATGTGACGGGTATCAAAAGCGTCAAATCCAAATTCGGTTCGAGCATCCTGGTGGCGATAGAGTGGAAATTCACGGTATTTCTTCCCAAGAGAATCGCCAAAGTTCTCGAGCAGAACCTCGACCAACTGGCCGCCATGAGTGATGCAATTGCCGAGAAACGCCTACAGCTCCACTATCTCGGCGGGGAGTTTGATAGATTTGAATTTTGCGATAAAGCATCAGCCTAAAAATGTCTAATAGTTGTATTGAAGTAAGTTTATAAAATGTAATGGAGAGGGGTGAATAAAAAATTATTAATCATATATATTGAATACATTTTATTGATCCACACATTATTACACTCTAATTAATATTAACTTAAACTAATTTTCTCACAACACCGCTAATCGGGTTGTAGTCGACGATGCGATCGTGTATAATCAAGGCAATAAGCCGAGGTATTTGATGGCATGCTGGCACTAGTTTCAAATTCCAAACGAATATCCACCGGGCCGCTTTTCAACGATTCATTCTGTCTCGAGCAATCTATGGCCACGAGCGGGGCTTTGTCCAAAAATTTACCCCGCGAGAGCAGAGGTTCAGGTTCTTTGTCATAATACGCCGGTTGAAAGTTGGTGTACATATCATAGAGAATGGCATATTGATTGTTGGTAATATCGAGATTCATGCTAGCATAGGGATAGCACTGTGAGTTAAGATAAAGTTTCACATCTCTGATCCGGCAATGATCAAATTCGCTGGCATTTTTCTTCGCATCATTCCGCCGCCCGGTCTGGAAGCCCAGTATTACGTGTCTTGGTTTCTCCAGCTGCGTTGACGTTTTCACTACCCATATATGTCTCGTTGTCTGTGGCAGCATCGGATACTCGTACATCTCCCAGGAGCGGAAACTCATAGATATGGCTGGATCAGCGGCGATGTAACTCAACAGCTTCAGCTTTTCATTATCCGCGAGTTTGATGTACGGTAGCAGCCATTCAATTTTTTCGATTGAAATTTTCACGTCCTCCGTCGCTGATTGTAGAATGGCATTCAAATCGGTGTTTGATCTCGTCAAAATCAACTCGTGTTTGGCGTTAACGATGATTCGGTTATAATCCTCGGCAAATCCAAGCAGGATATTCAGCGGTATTATGACGTCAAAGTATCCCGCGGCATTAGCTATTGCCGTATCGTCGTCGCACAACCAACCGGTGTTGTCCAGGAAGTGCTGCTGTCCCGGCGTCAAAGATAGATATCCTTTCATAACACTGGTGATTCCAACGTTCACATTTTGATCGATCTCATGCCCATTCAATTCGTAGCGGATGGATGCAAACAGATGACCAATAGCCATATTAACCAGACTGGTGGTTGCGACGGCTGTTTTGCCATCAGCCTTTGTAATCCTGCCGTGAATGTGTAGCGAACTTTTGCCCGGCAATACACATGCATCTTGATTCTGAACAACGATTCGAATCTCATCGTTGTTCTTGAACGAGGACGATGCGTATGGCTGATGTGCGTGTATCTCACAGTGGGCGATCGATTCATCGAACGCCACGGGGTTTTGAATTCTGAACCTATATCAAGCTGGAACCGCCACATTGGAAAAATGAAATTTGACCTATGGAGTAATTAAGGGCTAATTAGAGGCTAATTAAATGCCCTATTGCCGAATTAAATGCTCCAAGGGTTTAAAGAAAAACCAGTGGCGGTGCCAGCTTGGGATAAGCTGGAACCGCCACAGCACTGAAACACAGGAACAAGGAAGAATTTCCAAAATCTGCCCGAACCAAAATTAGAGGCTCATTAAGGGCTCTAGGAATCGACGAATAGAACGTCGAATAAAACTCGTCCCCGTTCGAAAACCGGTTTTTTAAAAAAAACCCTGTGGCGGTGCTAGCTTGTGACATGGAGCTGCAACCACCACGACTAGAACACCGGGAAAAGTGGAAATTTCGCGAAATTGTTTGAAGAGTAATTAAAGGCTCATTAAAGGCTCTGAGTATCTCCGAATGGAACGTCCTTTGGATCTCACCCCTAGGCAGAAACGCGCTCGCCGATAAACACGCACATACAGTGTTTCGGACGAGATACCACGGATCATGACTTCGAATCCCGGTACCCTTTTTCGACCATTTGCTGAGTTTTCGAAAAATGTAGACTGATTTGATGAAAAAACTTAAATACGAAGGGATGAGGTAAACACGGGTGTGTTGTTAGGCCCCTGACCTCCCGAAATCACCGTAACTCTTGGACGGAACGAGATACAGAGTTCGAAAAAGGCTCAATATCGTTGCAGAATTAAACGCTCGCAATTCCCGGACCCGCGAATTACATGCTCCACCCCTCGAGGGGGTGACTCACCCCCGATGGGCCCGAATCGCTGTAACTCTTGGACCGAACGAGATACAGAGTTCGAAAAAGCCCCAATATCGTTGCAGAATTAAAGGCTCGCAATTCCCGGACCCCGCGAATTAAATGCTCCACCCCTCGAGGGGGTGACTCACCCCCAATGGGCCCGAATCGCTGTAACTCTTGGACGGAACAAGATACAGAGTTCGAAAAAGCCCCAATATCGTTGCAGAATTAACGGCTCGCAATTCCCGGACCCCGCGAATTAAATGCTCCACCCCTCGAGGGGGTGACTCACCCCCGATGGGCCCGAATCGCTGTAACTCTTGGACCGAACGAGATACAGAGTTCGAAAAAGCCCCAATATCGTTGCAGAATTAAAGGCTCGCAATTCCCGGACCCCGCGAATTAAATGCTCCACCCCTCGAGGGGGTGACTCACCCCCAATGGGCCCGAATCGCTGTAACTCTTGGACGGAACAAGATACAGAGTTCGAAAAAGCCCCAATATCGTTGCAGAATTAAAGGCTCGCAATTCCCGGACCCCGCGAATTAATGCTCCACCCCTCGAGGGGGTGACTCACCCCCAATGGGCCCGAATCGCTGTAACTCTTGGACGGAACGAGATACAGAGTTCGAAAAGCCCCATATCGTTGCAGGAATCAAAGGCTCGCAATTCGGACCCCGCGAATTAAATGCTCCACCCTCGAGGGGTGACTCACCCCGATGGGCCCGAATCGCTGTAACTCTTGGACCGAACGAGATACAGAGGAGTTCGAAAAGCCCCAATATCGTTGCAGAATTAAAAGGCTCGCAATTCCCGGACCTGGTGTCTCCACCCCTCGGTGACTCACCCCCAATGGGCCCGAATCGCTGTAACTCTTGGACGGAACAAGATACAGAGTTCGAAAAAGCCCCAATATCGTTGCAGAATTAACGGCTCGCAATTCCCGGACCCCGCGAATTAAATGCTCCACCCCTCGAGGGGGTGACTCACCCCCGATGGGCCCGAATCGCTGTAACTCTTGGACCGAACGAGATACAGAGTTCGAAAAAGCCCCAATATCGTTGCAGAATTAAAGGCTCGCAATTCCCGGACCCCGCGAATTAAATGCTCCACCCCTCGAGGGGGTGACTCACCCCCAATGGGCCCGAATCGCTGTAACTCTTGGACGGAACAAGATACAGAGTTCGAAAAAGCCCCAATATCGTTGCAGAATTAACGGCTCGCAATTCCCGGACCCCGCGAATTAAATGCTCCACCCCCGAGGGGGTGACTCACCCCCGAAATGCTCCAGTTCCCTCAATTCGAGAGGGGTGACTCACCCCCAATGGGCCCGAATCGTCGTAGAATTAAAGCTCTTGAATTAAATGCTCCACCCTCGAGGGACACGAAGTAACTCTTGGACGGAACGAGATACAGAGTTCGAAAAAGGCTCAATATCGTTGCAGAATTAAACGCTCGCAATTCCCGGACCCGCGAATTACATGCTCCACCCCTCGAGGGGGTGACTCACCCCCGATGGGCCCGAATCGCTGTAACTCTTGGACCGAACGAGATACAGAGTTCGAAAAAGCCCCAATATCGTTGCAGAATTAAAGGCTCGCAATTCCCGGACCCCGCGAATTAAATGCTCCACCCCTCGAGGGGGTGACTCACCCCCAATGGGCCCGAATCGCTGTAACTCTTGGACGGAACAAGATACAGAGTTCGAAAAAGCCCCAATATCGTTGCAGAATTAAAGGCTCGCAATTCCCGGACCCCGCGAATTAAATGCTCCACCCCTCGAGGGGGTGACTCACCCCCGATGGGCCCGAATCGCTGTAACTCTTGGACCGAACGAGATACAGAGTTCGAAAAAGCCCCAATATCGTTGCAGAATTAAAGGCTCGCAATTCCCGGACCCCGCGAATTAAATGCTCCACCCCTCGAGGGGGTGACTCACCCCCAATGGGCCCGAATCGCTGTAACTCTTGGACGGAACAAGATACAGAGTTCGAAAAAGCCCCAATATCGTTGCAGAATTAAAGGCTCGCAATTCCCGGACCCCGCGAATTAATTGCTCCACCCCTCGAGGGGGTGACTCACCCCCAATGGGCCCGAATCGCTGTAACTCTTGGACGGAACGAGATTATATTGTAAAATTAATAAACTTATTCTTAAAAACTCACACCAGATATAGTATGTGCTGATTTTACTACCCCTGCATGCAATATCAATGATAATATCACTCGAACGATATTTATGGATGCTGGAAAACGTTTTTTTAATTGTGATTGTAGGTAAAGTCATGGAAAGATTTATTCCCCCACAATCGGCCAGGTCTCAAAAATCAAGTTTTTGGATGTAGAATACCTGTGTTTTGTTTGGAGGAGATCGAAGGATGTATTCTAATCGGACTTTGTAATATTCATAACAAAAAAACGGCAAGAACAAATTTTTTGAAAAAATTCAGACAGGCCCTTGTGGTATGGACCTACATCGTATGAAATTATAAAAAAAATATAAAAATATCGAATTAAATCTTGCGCTATAATGGCTGGAATGCCCCATATATTATTTATATGTCACATATACATGCAAACATACATACTAAATAGGTCATTTTCAGCCGCTTTTAAATATATGCAGCAGTTGTTTATGAGTAACGTATATTCAAGTTATATTACTTATATACTACTATACGCGTATATATACCTACATATCTTACATTTGTTATAACTATTATTATTCCGAATTATTTCCGTTTGAATTCCCGCTCAGCTGTCATAGCGCTGAACAAGGAACGGCGGTTCGTGAAACGCAGGACCGCGAGTCAAAGGTTGGCGAAACGATCCAACATGGCCGCGGCCACTTCTTCATGCCGACAATTTCAGTCTTTTTCTGGAAACAATTCTGAGGCTTCGTCGTTGGGTGAAATGAACAAGTTTTGCGATATATGTGACTGGAATTATATTGACCAGGGTGGATTCTGATTCATTTTCGCCCTTGTGATGCGTAGTCGGTGATATCAGTGAAAACAAGTGACGGCCTCACGCTTCGCAACACAAAAAAGGCTTATTTTACTCGATTTTGGTGAGATACACGTTCATGCAGCTAACAATTTGATGAAAAATCGTCCAAGGAACCCATTAAACACCCCCCCGTTCATATCAGGCTTCATTATTTTTTAAATACGGAACAGACTGAGTCCAGCATGCCCTTAAAGAAAGAAAACAAAAATTTATTCGAATGTTCAACATTATGCATAGCCAATTATATACCATAGCATTTTTGTTGACATTCCTTACGTTTTTCAACTTTTATTGATGCCAGGACGTCTTCTTTGCTCTGTCCAGCGTTCAATTAATTTGTTATCTAACCATAAAAGACACTAAATCGTCGACACACTAATCATTATTGACGTCATATGCATTATTGACTGATCTTACTCAAAAATATTTTTGCTTGCACCTAACCATAATCATCATCATCAACATGATATTCATTATTGACTGATCTTACTCAAAAATATATTTGCTTGCACCTAACCATAATCATCATCATCAACATGATATTCATTATTGACTGATCTTATCCAAAAATATTTTCGCTTGCACCTAACCATAAAAGACATCAATATTTTGTGTGGAAACTTCATTTCACTTTTGCCATCTGACAGAACAAAAGACACAGGAAAAATTCAGACTTCACACCGCAAGAAGAAGAACGGGCTCAGCCGATCAAAATCAGAATAAATTATCTTACATGAAATCAGCAGATTGACAGCAACAAGCATCGCAAAACGATAAATTCCCATCAACTTTTTATAAGAGGGAAACATGGTTAGCGAGCGACGTTTGAAAACCGAGGGGCTATTCACTCCAATTTTGGTTGTACAGGTGACCTCCGACTTCCAAAGCTTCCAAAGACTTCCAGAGCCTTCCGAGACGAGTGTACATAAGACTTCCCAAGTGAATGGCCCCTCGTTGAAAACTTTATTGGCACAGCCTGGGAATAAGAACAGTATGCCTTGCAAATTTCATCCAAATCGGTTTAGCGGTCCGAACGAAATCAAACTTTTCATGCAGGTGTTGCAAAAAAAAAAACCTTTTCACATGTCACGTGACTCGGAAGGGAAAAGTAGTCGTTTTTATAAGGGACTCTGAATTTTATTCTTTTGTATTCGGAATCTGTGTTGGGAAATGGAAAATTTATACGATACAGCGAATGAATATTTTCGAAATTGATTTTTATTGCTCACAATCTTATGCAGCTACGAATTATTGTCACTGGTATATAAATATTCAGTAATCAATTGAAAGACGTACTGGAAGAAAGTGGTAGTCTCTCGTACAGCAAATGATTTCCGTTCTTCCACAAAAAGTTCTACAGATTAGCATAGGCGGTTCCGAATATTCCGCTTCGCGATAGCTGCTAAGAAGTGGCCTGCGAATTGATTCACCAAAATTCGTAGATTAATATATTCAGCATCTTCATATCAGGTGATACTGTCGAAGACACTCACCAATAGTCTCTTCCCCTGCTTCGGTTCAGTTGGACTGGCATGGGATTTATGATTATCCAGATCTCGTATCTGAGAAAGTGACATTACGATTCAATGGCAATTACCAGAACACCAGAAATAGATCAATTTATGAAAGCCTAATTGGAATTTGGTTTGTAGCAAACGATAGATCTCAGTATGACAATTATATTTCTAACATATGGTACGATTGTTTTCAACTTACTTTCGGCAAACTTGAAAGCAGCATCCAAAATCGCATCGATGTCGATTTGTACTGCGTCGAGTGAACTAATCATTTTGGTCACAGTAGCTCTGATGTCAGTGCTGGGAGCTGGAACTTAAAAGATACCTCAATAAGTTAGACAATTTTCAAGTGCTTGATGCGCGATATTCTAGATGGGCACAATCGTCTTCAACTCACCTTCGGCTTTCCCTCCAGTACTTGCCCAATGGGTGCTGACTTTGGATTCTCCTGGGTTGAGTAAAGCTGAAATTGGAATACAGAGCCCGAGTAGAAATTCAATGAGGCATGCCCGTGTAACGCAAGGTTAGCATGAGCCTGATCAGGCTCTAGTATTCAGTAGTACTGTCTAATCAGGGCCTGATGGAACAAAGCGTTACATCAGGCGCCTATCAGGCCCTACTGCCGCCTGCTCGGCCCTGAATTAATTTCTACTCGGGAGGTTATGATCAAGTTGTCTTCGACTCTCACTTAGTTCTAACAACAGCTGGATGAAAATCAAGCTAGGCTTGATGTATTTTTTGAATGAGTGTCACTTACCCTTGAATTTGGCAGATATTTGTGATTCGGTTGCTGAAAATAAAATATGTGTATCATGACAAAGTGGAAATTCACCACGTGACGCATGATATAACGGCAATGAGTGAAAAATAATGAAATATGAAGAATTGTAATAGAAAATCTCGATCGATCTACGATAAAATTTGACCGGAATCAATGAAAACAATGCCTCGACTTCACCCTGATATGTGAAGCGAACAGTAGATCACAAAAACATTTCGCGTGTGTTCTGGCACGAAATAAAGACTATACGCGCACGACTCCGGGAGGGCGATACAGCCCGGAAGAGGGGTGCCGGTCTTTTCGGTGTTCTGTGAGAATGCTGGGAATCAGGAAGTCTCAAGAACCAAGGAGGGCGTCAGGCAATGAAAAACAATGAGTCCACTGATTTTCTATATTTTCTATAACAACGGTGTACAAATATACAGAGTCTAACTGGCCTAAGCGACATACCTCTAGCAGAAGGCGAGAGGTCAGAGGAGTCCGTGTGTGTCCGTGTTTTCAAAATAAATTTAATAATACAGTTCACACGCGAACAGCGTGTCTAATGGCATAAGGTCGGATAATTTTTTTTTTTCACACCATTCGCTCTGAAAACGGCCAAAACGTATAGATCAATTGAAAGTACGAGATCTAAAAATAAGTGCAAAAGGTCGTAAGTTTGGCGGATACGTCGTTCTTTCATTACAATTTTTGAGTAAAAAAAAAAAATAACGTAAAGGCAAAACGTCATGAGCGTCATTTTTTTTCATAATTTTTAATGATTTTTCCAAATAGTTGTAAAAACTCGTAAAACGCAAAGAATAATCGAAATCGACGTCGTTTCGAAAAATTCTATAATAACTAGCCCGTTTTAGCCAAAAAGCTCATCGCTTTTTTGCGTAAGGCACGATCGTACAGTGCTAGTTTGTTTTGTAATAGTGTTCAAAATCCCCCAAGAATTTCAAAATTTTGATTCGAAGCCAATAGACCGTATTCCAAGGACCGCTCTCGTAACTTCAAAATTGACGAAGCTAGCGACCGCGGTTTTTAAACCGCAAGTCGGATCGAGTCTACAATGAAATTTGCATATCTTCGGAGTAAATAAAGTAACCTCTGCCAATTTCATAAAAATCGGTTCAGTGGTCTGGCTGATAACGTGTTTACAAGCAACTTCAACGATTTGACATCGAGACGCAGGTGCCGAAAAAATTATCGAAAATTCTCAAAATTTTGATTCGTGATCAGGAGGCTGTATTCCAAAGCTCGCTGTTGTATGTTAAGAATTGTCAAGGTTAGCAATCGCCATTTTTGAACCGGAAGTCGCATCGGGTACACAAGACAATTTTGACATCTGCAGGGTGAAAACAGTATCCGATACAAATTTCATCATAATCGACTCAGCGGTTTGGCAGATAGCGTGTTTACAAGCAACTGCAATGATTTGACACCGAGAAGCAGGTGCCAGAAAAATCTTTAAAAATTCTCAAAATTTTGATTCGTGATCAGGAGGCTGTATTCAAAAGCTCGCTATTGTATCTTTAAAATTGACAAAGTTAGCAAACGCTATTTCTGAACCGGAAGTCGGATCGGGTACACAATGAAATTCTGACATCTTCAGGGCAAAAAAAATATCCTCTGCAAGTTTCATCATAATCGGTTCAGCGGTGTGGCAGATAGCAGGTTTACAAGCAACTTCAACGATTTGACACTGAGACGCAGGTGCCGGAAAAATCCTCAAAAATTCTCAAAATTTTGCTTCGTGATCAAGAGGCTGTATTCAAAAGCTCGCTATTGTATCTTTAAAATTGACAAAGTTAGCGAACGCTATTTCTGAACCGGAAGTCGGATCGGGTACACAATGAAATTCTGACATCTTCAGGGCAAAAGAAATATCCTCTGCAAATTTCATCAGAATCGGTTTAGCGGTGTGGCAGATAGCGGGTTTACAAGCAACTTCAACGATTTGACACTGAGACGCAGGTGCCGGAAAAATCCTCGAAAATTCTCAAAATTTTGATTCGAGATCACGAGGCTGTATTCCAAAGCTCGCTTCTGTATCTTCAAAATTGACAAAGCTAGCAAACGCCATTTCTGAACCGGAAGTCGGATCGGGTACACAACGAAATTCTGACATCTTCAGGGTAAAAGAAGTATCCTCTGCAAATTTCATCAGGATCAGTTCAGCAGTTTGGATGATAGCGGGTTTACAAGAAATGGGGGGGGGGGTCACATACACCACTCTTGAAAATGCTCGAAAACGACTATCCGGGTGCCAAAACGTGCTCCCTACATGATTCCAGAACTTTTACTCGATCCGACGTTTTTTGCGATGGCGAATGTATAAAGCACTCCGTTTTCTACGATCGTGCCTAAAAATCGCAGTTAAAAGCAGAAGGTCGTATCCGCCAACCTTACGACCTTTTGCACTGACATTTTTCGATCTCGTAATTTCAATTGATCTATACGTTTCGAACGTTTTCAGAGCGATTGGCGTGAAAAAAAAAAATGACTTTATGCCATTATAAACAGCAAAACGTCGTATAATGGCGCTTACGTCTTTATGTCATTAGACACGTGATTTTTAAAGGGTAAAATCGTCTTCAACTCACCACCCCCTTCACCCCTTAGGATAAAAGGTACAATCGTTGCGAGATAGGTCTCGGCTGTCCTCACAGAAGCTGAAATAAAAATAGAGACAAAGATAATTTGAGCGTTTTGGTAGACGTATAAATTGGTCAAGTAAGTATATCCACTCATCACTTACCAACGTCTGCGCTGGTCAGCTGGAATTCGCTATCTGAAAATAAAATAGGTACGTCATGACACTAATGTAGTTTGTCAATATTTGACGCATGTCTTAGTAGCTATGACTTGAATATCTTCACTGGGTGACATTGTTTTGAACTTACCCTTGGACAACTGTTTAACACCATCCGCAAGTTCTGACAGTTGGGCTTTGACACTTGTCACGGCACCTGAAATTTAAGTAAAGAGGACTGTGATTGAGTCGTCATTCCGCGGTGCTCGACTGGCTTGAGCTAAATTCGAACAACAAGTGAATATCTGTCATTGTCGAAAATCTCTGTATCTTTAACTTACTGTTGATTCCGGCAGCCTCGTCTGGGTTGACAACTGAAACAAAAATGAGGATAGCATGACAATACTTGACGAATCGAGTGGAACCTGATATGTTGAAAATGGTTTGAACATTCCGTGTAGCATAAAATGTAGAGAATAAAATGGTTCCAAACAAAGAGCATAACGTTATAAATTCGAACAACAAGTGAATATCTGTCATTATCGAAAATCTTTGTATCTTTAACTTACTGTTGGTGCTGGTAGTGGTGGGTGGGCGGCCTTCTGAAACAAAAATCAGGATATCATGACAATACTTGACGAATCGAGTGGAACCTGACATGTTGAAAATGGTTTGAACATTCCGTGTAGCATAAAATGTAGAAAATAAAATGGTTCCAAACAAAGAGCATAACGTTACAAATTCGAACAACAAGTGAATATCTGTCATTATGGAAAATCTCTGTATCTTTAACTTACTGGGTCTGGTACCCGCGGGTCGGTTGACTCCTGAAACAAAAATCAGCATATCATGACAATACTTGACGAATCGAGTGGAACCTGGCATGTTGAAAATGGTTTGAACATTCCGTGTAGCATAAAATGTAGAGAATAAAATGGTTTTAAACAAAGAGCATAACGTTCAACAAAGACATTTTATCTATATCGTGACGACGTACGCATAGTTTTTATTTTTAACGATTCAATAAATCTTACCACCTGCAGAACATACGTGCTACAAAATGTTAAGTGTGCTGTTAAATATCTCGTGACACAACAATCTGAAGGTTGATTGCTTTTGATATACATAAGTTCGACGAATGGTCGATTTTCCACTTCAGTACCATTTTACGGTTTTAAATTTTACTTCCTGTTATACTAAAATGAAGGCACAACGATTTGATAAGTCTGCAGAATAATTCGATACACAATACTTGAAAAATTGATTGCTTTCGATATACGTCCATGAGTTCCAGTTTGGCTGTTGGAATTGAAATCGAGAATTCAATATTGTATCCTTGTTGTATCGAGAATATTTTACTCCTTGATGCAAAAATATTTCTACGTTTATCAACACTAGCTCACAATAGCGCGCTTCGCGCGCTTCTGAAACCAACTTTCAGATCGTTATTACAGCGCCTTTCGTCTTGTAGGCGTATTCGCGTTGGAATCAAAGTGATTTTCATCATAATGATGTGCCAATCAGATGTCGAATAGCACCGCTCTGAAGTTAGGCGCTATGATCTGATTGGCTGGATTGGTTCATCATTATGATGAAAATCACTTCTAGCCCCAACGCGAATGCGCCTAATACATTAGTTTGCTGACCTTTATTTTTAAATCTTTACCATCCAATTCTAATTTAATCGGTCTATCAGAAGCTGTGTAGGTTCAATTGAAATGTATTTGATTGAATAGGAATCTGCTCACCGAACGGGTCAACATAGTAGTATATTTCGATACAAGTGCGAAAAACAACTTTCGCACATGCATCGTACAAAATTTTTCATCACAATCGCACGTAAAGTCCGATGACACGCACGCTTGCGTAAAGTTTTTAAAGTTTCAAAAGTTTTAAAGTTTCAAAATATTTTTCCGCACGCCGTGCGTAAAGTTCGATTTTACGCACGCAAGCGTGCGTGTAATCGGACTTTACGTGCGTTTGTGATGAAAAATTTTGTTCGATACATGTGCTAAAGGTTTGTTTTGAGACGAGTGGAAGGTTTGTCGCCCGAGCAAAGCGAGATATACCATAACCGAGAATACGAAATATACTATTCTGCGCTACCTCCGTCGGGAAACGATGCGTGGAAAGTTTTTCCACGCACAAGTGCGTGGAAAAACTTTCCACGCACCGTTATCCCCACTCCGGAGGCGCAGAAAATTGGAAGTATGGCTCGGGCGCAGATAGGGACACAGTGACTTGTGCTTGTGTGTCACACTCGCCTGCGGCTCGTGTGTCCCACGCGCACCCGTCACGCGTCCCTTTTTCTACGCCCTTGCCATACAAATAACTATTGTGGAGTTACCTAAAAATATGTGACGTTATATTTAAGGAACGATTGATTCAAATCAATTTGAGCGTTTACTTGTTATCGAAAAAAAAAATCAAATAAGATGGTGGATCGGAATTTCAGCGTCCGGTTACTGAATACGATACTATGCAAATAATTAACAGAATTTCTGATAGATTATCATGCCTATCGTTTGCGCGTTTTTCGCGCAAACAGCACCCACGATAATTTATCAGTAATTATTATCTGTACCATTGAATAAAAAAAATTCCAAAGCTGCGAAGCTGGTACCAAAATCCAGTATTGCCCATGCGCCGAGAGCGATCCAATATCCGTCGCTTCCAGTTCCCAGGCAAAGAAAGCCGTGAAAATGATAGTGAATTTAGGTGACCAGCGAAAATGGTGCGTAATTCTGATGACTTCAGTTCGTCCGGTTTCATTTAGGTTGAATCGGCAGAAAAAAAGTTACATTTCAAAATCATTCATTTTGGAATGTTACATTTTTCTGTTTAATTAACGCGGTAGAAACTTACACTTCTGTCTTGAAATACAGTAGAACCTCCCACACTGCCCGAGCTCGGGAGAAACGACCTCCCATACTGCCTGCAAAACCTAACCTCTTGGCCAGCCAATCATGGCGCAACACCAGGGCTGTAGTAACTTCACGTGGGCGCCCTTCTCGATCCATTATTTTCATCTTAATTCTTTTTTTTTATATTTTGTTTTCTACTTACAATCAGGTATACTAGCCATACAGAAAATATTATTGGACCACGAAATTGAGAACAACCGATACAGGGAAAACTCGTATGTGTCGGATTAGAAAATTATCGACATTATACACGTTTTTTTTTTTTTTTTACTACAGTTAAGGTGAAATGAAAGTCACGTGACCTCGATATGATTTACACTTGGAATTTTCAAACGCTATTTTCTCAGCCAAAACACATTCGATTGATGTGAAATTGATGACAGTGACGTAGAAATTCTCAATGAAGGGCCTGCCAATCGTGGATTTTCGAAAATCGAGACGTAATAACAGTTTTTTTTCAACAATATTGTTCGGGAATCCAAGGAAGTGCTGCCTCTCTCCACGAGGGGCAGCACCTCCTTGGATTACAGAACAATATTGTTAAAAAAAACTGTTATTACGTCTTTCGATATTCGAAAATCCACGATTGGCAGGCCCTTCATTAAGTTTTTCTACGTCACTGATATCAATTTCACATCAATCACGTGACTTTCATTTCATCTTAACAAATGACAGCTGAACCCTTCTGAGGTTATTTCTATTCCCTATACACTCAGCGCGCGGAGAGTGGGTTCTCGCTGCGCCCCTGGTGGGATATCGAGAAACTGGCAGTGTTAGAGGTTTTCTTTGCGGCAGTTTGGGAGGTACGGCAGTGTGAGAGGGAGCAGTGTGGGAGGTTCTACTGTACAACGAAAAATATTGTGTGTAAGTTGGCACATAGGTCGCACAACCTGTAGCTTTTGGTTAAAAAAAAAAAAAAATATTGTGTGTAAGTTTCATTCAGAATTAGGCAGCCAAAAAGTTACATTCAGAAATTACTAATTCTGAAATGTTACTTGTTTGCTGCTTAATCAACCTAAATGAAACCGAAGGAACTGAAGTCATCAGAATTACGCATCATTTTAGCTATCCACCTTGATTCGGTATCATCTTCACGGCATTCTCTTGCTTGGCAACTGGAACTGACGGAATTGAACCACTCCCGTCGCATCTGCACTAATGAATTTTGGTACCAGCTTTGTAGATTTTGAATTATTAATTTTTCAATGGTAGCGGTAATGATTACTGATCAATTATTGTGGGTGATGTTTGCGCACACGACGCGCAAACGATTGGCATGATAATTATGTATCTGAAATTCTGTATAGCAGGTATATTGTATTTAAAAACCGGATGCTGAAATACAGCTGCCCTATTTTATTCGCATTTTTTCGCGAAAACGAGCAAACGCGCAAACGAAATCGCGTTATATTCTTCATATTCAAGACATGCGCAAACGATCTGACTACAGTTTTAGACGATTATCTTGACTTCAGATGATAACCTAATGATAAACCTCAGAACTGTAGGCGACAAATGCATTACTAAATACGTCGCTGTTCACCTCAACGCGACACATTTCTATAGATCTCGCATCATTTTCCATTGAATCCCAACTTCTCTGTTCTGTCTTTTTAGCTCGGAATTAATTCTATGACTTTCAGGTGATTCTTTGAACCGATCCTTACTTTTAGGTAGGGGAGAATGGGGGAATCACGGTCACTAAGACTTAACCTCTTTTTTCGTGGGCAAACGTGCTTTGAGCCAAAATAGAATACTCAACCCATATTTTACAGTTCATTTTTTGACTGTATGTCATCTTATATTCTTATGACAGTAACAAAAAAAAAACATTGAATAAACTTTTCGTTGATAATTACAAACCCTGCATTGACCGTCATTGTCCAGCGTGTGGGGGTAATTGCGGTTGCTCTTGGGGTAACTGCAGTCAGCTTTCCGGGGTAACTACGGTCAACTTTGGGGTAATGGGAGTCGGTAAAATCACCAGTGAACAGAAAAGGTCGATATTCTAACCTCAAATTTCGGCCCAACTAACCTAAAATCTCGGCACCTTACGGGCTCGATGGCTAGCCACTGTCGTGAACCTCGACTGTTATTTCCCCACGCACGTGACCGCCGTTACCCCGAGAAGTTCATTTGTTTTTACCGCATATAAACACATTTATGCATACGATGACAATATTCTAACAGAAACGGAATGAAAAATAGCGAACCAAAGAAGACGTGAATAATAATTCAAGTCGATTTTCACGACTATAGGTTTCCTGAAATTCCTATTTAAAATAAGGTGTTTCTTATAAGAAAAAGGGTGAAAACTAATTATTATCATTTTATCATTTATTTATGTTAGTTCAACAGGCACGGTATGATAAATTAGTTATTTATCATGTTTGTGAGCGAACAGCGGAAAGCAGTTCGATATAATCGCTGGGTTGAATGCAAATTAGAGCTGACCGGCATTGCCCGATGACCGTCATTCCCCCATTCTCCCCAACTTATTTTTTTTTTGCACTTCAAACTTTAACCTTTCATAAGTTCTGAAATGTTCACGAGAATTCTGTTGCTGCAAAACAACCATTCCTCATTACTTTCGCCTTCAGAAACGTAGGCAGATTGTTCTATGTTTTTTCTTCAAATATTTATTAATTTCAAGTCAGTTTCAAAATTCTGATCGATAATCTTCATATCTTGATTCTCAATCGTATGTCAAGAATAGCCGAGCAAAAATAATGTGCTGGCAACGCTTCGGAATGACTGCTACTATTTTTCTTCACCTTTACCATCGGCAAACCGCTGATTCCGATATCTGATATTCATATGATTTTTTCTGTGATCCCTGTGCTGGTCCGTGTGGTGACTGATAGGAGCAAAGTCGAACGCGAATGAACGGTGGCGTTTATCAGGAATAGGAGCTGCGTTTTTTCTAGAATTCCAACATCCAGTAAACGTAATCTCCATACCTGTCCTTTCTGATTTTTTGTGAATGTTCAAGAAACCATTGAACTGACCTACCTGACCTAACTTGAGCCGCGCACGGCAAAGATATATGGCTGAAGAAACCTGTCAAGATTGTTCATTCTTGAATCTTTTAGGTACTTCGAAACGAAAAAAAGTTTTGTTTTTTGATAGACTCACTTAAAACTTTTCCTTTTTCTTTCAATGTCAACCTGATTATAAATGTTACCGAAGAAATCGTACTGTGTATTCCCGAGCATCACTGACGTTCATTTGCAGCAGTCGCACGGCGAAGTTCATGGTACAGAATCACTATAGTATATAGGGCTGTCCACGTCAATTCACCTAGCCTCCAGACCGCGACATTTTTTATTTGCTTCTTAATTTTGTCTGTAGTTGTCCTTGCTTTGAAACATTTTTCTGATTTTTCTACAGATTTTTCGGCCAAATTAACCGTTTCCGAGTTATGATTATTTTCGACCGAAAAACGGACCACTTTTCAAAACCTGAAAAAATTCACAAAAACCGTATGATGAACGGAGAACAGTCTCCCGCTCGCGAGAATATGGGCTGAATTTTTCTTATATTTTTTTTACCCGATCAAAACTTTTTTTCATCAAGAATACACTAAAACCACGACTTTCATCCACCCATAAATATAATAATACTATTTTTGAACTGGAGGGTGAAAAAAAAATCAAATTCACCTGGTCGGATTACAAGGGATCAATTCGATCAAATATTCGCTATGTCAAAACTAAGATATGGGTTGTTTCAGTGAGTGATTATTCATTCCTGGGATGTCCCGTTACTTATAGAAAATCTACCTTTGCATATCGACGGGTCCTAAGGAAACAGACGTAACTCAGCGGGCAGTCTAGAACAGACGTAACTCGCTGGGCCGGCTAGAATAGACGTAACTCAGGAAATAACAAAAGAATTACAATTGAATTTTCTGAGTTACGTCTGTTCTATCCTGCACGGCGAGTTACGTCTGTTCTAGACTGCCCGCTGAGTGACGTCTGTTTCCTTAGGACCCGTGGATATATTACGCCACAAACAAAGACAACACAAATTTGCCGCGATCAAGGTTATGTGAAGACTATTAAATTGTACCTTCTTCTTCTTCTTGTTCTTTTGTTCCTTTAAAGGCCCTTGGCTTTCGCCATCTAGCCATTATCTTCTTTTTAAGTGCTCATTTCTCAGTTTTGTGGTTCATAGGCCCTACGGGTTGTCCCGATAGCCATTAACTTCTCGGTTTAATTTCAGTGTTTTTAGGCGGTCGATAGTTTTTGTTCTTATTATTATTTTTTTTCTATTTCTTTCCCTAATTCTCCGAGTGAGAGTCTTTGTTTTAGGTAGGGTGGTGGTGGGGAGAAGGGAGGAAAGAGTTTGAAAGTGAACAGGCGACACGTGGAACTTGAGACGATGGGTGATCTGAGGCAACTTCTGTAACAGTAATCAACGTGGGGATTATAATTTTTTTTTTTTTTTTTCAAAGTTGTATGTTGGATTTAGCTAAAAAAAGCCATGCAAGCCTCTAGGATCTTTTGGTTCGTGACCAGGGACATAAGGTGAGAGATGTTGTAAGGGGGAAAGAATCCGCAGCCGATCAGGCTTTTCACAAGATCCATGCGTCCTTCTTCTAGTTCCTGACATTCCCAGAAGAGATGGTACAGGTTTCCCATTTCGTTGTTGCAGGGGCATCTAGGAGAGTCCAGAATTTGTATCCTGTGGAGATGCGTGTAGGTGAGACAGTGCCCACTTCTGATCCTGTTCATCGTTGTGATAGAGTTCCTTCTGGCTTTAAGGACTGCGAACCATGGTTGCTTGCCCAGGTAAGAGTTAATGGTGTATAACTGTCGTCCCTTTTCGTGAGAGGAAAATTTCCAGAATTTGTTGAATTTTGTCCATGTGTCTTCGTTGATTTCGGCTATGAGGTCTGACCAAAGGAGTTGTTCCCCTGGAGAAGGAGGTCTAGACGCCGCAAGGTTTGCCAGTCCGTCGGCTTTCTCGTTTCCTATGATTCCTCTGTGGCTAGCAAGGAGAGTAGGGACCTTCGATGTCACGGATCGGGTTCCCGTTTCACGTGGTGAAAGTTTAAGACCTCCGAATTAACGTGGTTTTTGAATTTTGATCTAATACGCCTTGGTTGCTGAGATATCGCGATTTGAAATTTAGAGATTTTCGGGCGGAGTGGGGCTCGCGCGTCTACTCCGTTGAGCGTGCACACTGGAACCAAGAGCTGGCGTGGCTGGGGCGGTAAGACGACGGACTAGAACGCTGAAGGTTCGCGGTTCGCGTCCCCGCACATTTTTTTTTTTTTTTTTTTCAATTTATTTTCCATATATCTTTTCAATCTCTCATAAGACTTTGCATGCGCAGGTAAATAAGACAAATCGAAAATATGTATTACCAGTTCTATTTTCAAATATTATACACTGCATGAACGTCAATATGCTATAATCTATATATATTGTAACGTGGCAGCTTCGGCTCGCCTCGTTACTAAAGGCTCCCTGAACCCTGGACGGTAAGTAAATTCACTTTCCTAGGAGTGATTGTGAGAGTGAATGAATGTGAGCGAATTATCACCTAGGGAACAGAAAAAACTGAGAAAGGCTCCGAGCGGCGACAGAGACAAATATGGGTTGATGAATTTGTTAGTAATTCTTTTTGTTATTCCAAAAAAATCTCTTGAGGTAACCCGTTCCCGTGGGGAACTACGAATGACTATCGAAAGGCATGGAAAAGACTCAGAGGCGAGAGGCAAACCCAGGGAGGTACGCAGGCAAAGAACGAGTCCAGGGGAACGTAATCACGAGAGGGTATCTGACCGCTCACCACCGAGGGACAAGGTAACCTTTTGCTACCGAGAAGCACCGTGAAGATCCCCAGGACAAAGACCCGCCTGCAGAAAGACAGCCCGCAGCACACGGCAGTGACACCGCTCCGCATAACTCTCAGGAGTCAAAGGGTTTTCCAAAATTGGCAGAGAGGACGACACTTATCAGTCATAGAATTAAGTAGAGCGTAAAGAGGGGGTAACAGCCACCCCGCTCGGAGAGATCACTCTGGCGTTGGGTCTTAACGTGCTAAGACGTGCGTCTAGTTAAGCTTTAGTAGAGTCTGTTTGCTAGAGTGAGTTTTGTAGAGATTCTTTGTGGAAAGAACAGAGTGTGTGAGGGCCAGGGAACCCAGGAGGTTGTCGTCGAGTCTTTCCTGAGATACGCTGGTTCTGTTAAAGTAAGTGGCGTCATTTTACCTGCGGTAAATCTGAACGGATCCCTTGAGTCTGAATTATATTTGCGGTCTGAGAATAGACGTTTTGAGTTCCTTGGATCTTGAGTTCAGATTAGTACTGAGTTTCGAATTGCCGACCGAAGCCAGAGTTTGTAAAACGGGTTACTAGCGAGTTTTTATTGTTAATCTCGGGTATTGAATAGAGTCTTTTTCCTCGCGGAGGGTTTAGCCTCGTGGCGTGATTCGCCATCTTGTCTCTGTCGTTGCCTCGTGGCTTTCCGCGGAAGGTCAGACGCGCCAGAGTCTTCTTAGAGTTTATTAATTGATCTATTTGAGCTCTTGTTATGAGAATTATTGCCTTGAGGGCTGGTTAATTGATTATTGTTACTTTCTTGGTATTCTGATCCCTCGTGGGATAGTTTTAAGTGAATCTGGGGAAGTCAACGGCTCGCTTCTCGACCGTTGAGTTTGAAATTGTTGCGGAACCTTTTGTTTACCTTCTTCCCGGAGCTCGGTCTCGCCTCACGAGAGCCGCGCTAGCCCTGTAGCGGGCTTTGCTTATTATTAGTTTTTTGTATTACGGTTTATTGAAATAATTGTTCGCTTCACGAACCTTGGAAGAGGATTATCCCCTTGGATACTTGATTATTGTTGTTTTTAATTATTTGAGATTATTAGTTTGTTTGAATATTATTTTTGAATTATTTTTGGTTGTTAAATTAATTGTAAGAATGATTCCTGAGGCTCGTTAGTTGTTTGATTGGTTAACCCGGGCCTGTCGGGGAATTAGCGTTTCTTTCTTTTGTTCCGAGTCCTCAGCCTTGGGCTGTCTTGCTTACTTGCTTTATTACTGTTCTTTTTATTATTAATCTCCCTTGGAGATTGACCGTATTCTCTTTGAATAAATTGCCCGTTATTGTTTGAAGTGAAACCTGAGTTTGCTGCTGCTAACCCCTGCTTCTCCCCTCCACCTCGGCTTGCCGTAACGTTCCCCGCCCCTCTACCAAACACTTTGCTGCCGGTCGTCTTTGTTTGTTTTGGAATAAGAATTTCAGATCTTGGAGAGAATTGATGCGAAAGGCATCTGGCGCCCAAACAACCCCTGCTTTACCCGTTGAGTCGATACGGCAGATCCGTATCGACCAGATTGGTTGATTAGTGATTACCTTGGGGGTCGATGAGATCGACCCAGGATAATCGTAGATTACCGTGACCCCGTGAGTCAGTGAGCGGAGATTCATTTTCAGGTTATTCCCAGTGAAGGGCTTGCACTCAGACGCGGCCTGAGTCGCCTTTATAAAAAGTCCTCGTCACAATATATATGTAATAATATGATAGAATGGTTATTGTAATAACGCAGGCACTTATATAACAAAACATAAGATTACGTAAAAAATATAATTGTTTAAAAAATAATTAATGTATTGGATATACATGCAAATTTTGTGTCACGCAATCATTCTGACTCTTCTTCACTACTACTGATATGTCGACAAATTGGGGGGTGGAAACCATCATAAAAGCAAGCGAAGCACAAAGGCTTACGACACCACGAACATAAGATGAATCCTATACCATCGCAACCACATTTAATCTTGCGAATCTTATCAGGAAAGCAAACTTCGTTTACATTTCGAAAAACTGATCTGTTTGGCGTTAATTTGGCTGCAAACCACGCATACTGTAACATATCCCAAAATATAGGCGCGGACAATTGATGGTGGATTAGAGAATGTATTTTGAGTGCATCGTCTCTGCTATTTATCTGGCGGTCTTGCTGCAATAGATAAGTACTATTCTGCAGTCGTTTAATGAAATTTTTCACTTGTCTGTAGAAATAAACGTCGCACGGTTGGCAATAAGGTGTACAACCTGCAGGAATAATTTTTAATTCGCAGGTCGGATCGTTGTCCTCGTTGATGAAGGTCGAGTCAAACAGAGAAGAATTAGTTTGGCCTCCCCACGAGTCAATTATTAAAAGGAAATCCTCCTGTTTCACGTACGGCTTCAAAACCTTTTCAAGAAATTCAGCAAACAATTGCGAAGTTAGTTTCCCCGATTTTGATGCAGTGACGATAACGTTCTTACAGATGCTTGTCAGTTCGTTGATATGTGTTTGAACTCGTGGCCCAAATTTACCAGTTTGTTCTTGTAAACAAATGAAGACATGTGGAAGCAATTTACCAGAAGCTGTCATACAATACTGTGCGGTGTATGAATGGGTTACTTTATTCAAGTCTCCCAAATATACATTAACCATTTTCTCTCCCATGTGTGACAGCGTTCGATTAACACCGACACGGTACTCACAGCCAGTTTGATCTGTGTTAATCACGAAATCTAGATCGTAGTTTGGAATCACTTTCGACACTTGCTGTTGGAAAAGTTTTGCAGCTTCCATGAGAGCCTCTGGTGATTTCATTTCGGTTTGTTTGATATATTTGGTGACCTTTCGCTGTCGAATCCGACGTCTTGTTTTGAAATCCTCCACCCACTGCTTTGATGCAGTAAAATTAAAGTTATCGTATTGCATCGCGGCAGCTAATGCCCATTGTTGGAGCGTCCGTGTGGTAACAGGCTTCATACTTTTTCTCGCTTCAACAAATCGATCGTAAGTCCAATTGTCAATCATATGCCATTTATCAAAAGGTGTTCCTCCGTTTTTTATATCTTGTTCCCAAATTTTCAGAAGGCCTTTGTGTTTTAACGCTGTTCCTCCACGTCGGTGTAGGGTCTTCAACGACCACTTCGGGTGTTCCCTCGCCATATTAACAATTTTTATTTTCGTTTCCAACGGAACATGTGCCGTGCCACGAGGTCGTTTTGGGGATGGACAGTATTCACTCTGCGCAGACTCTGAAGATGATGTCGATGAAGATTTTATTAATGAATAATCGGCGGATGTAGCTGTTGTTTGGGTTTCGTCGGAAATTTCTATCTTCTCATCTTCCTGAAATAATTCCTCCGTTTCTATCAGGTCCGCATGTTCTATGGTTGTTATTATTTCTTCGACCATCTTTTCGGCGAGAACGGTTGATTTCGTGGATGGATTTTCACTTCCGGCATCGAAAACGATATTCCTCTGACGCAAAGTTTTAACACATTCATACAAAGCATCAGTGACGTCTTCTTTCGAATGAATGAACTCGTAATTATCGATTTCACTCTCCTGAAGAGATGGATTCCCGGCTCCCGAAGTACTTGGACGGTCTTCCATAATTTCACCAAAAATATTTTCACAGTGAATACGTCTTGCTTCGTCGAGAATTGCAGCGAAACTGATGGCATAGAACACACATTCAGGCCCTATATAGCACTATATGGATTACCTGACCGAAAACCGGTCTTTACCTGTGACGGAACAATGAAAAATATCCCTTCGGCCAAACCTTGTGAAGACATAAATACCTGGAATATTGCATGACCCGGCCCACCTGCAGGATTTCCCATAACACATGAATACCTGGAATCTTGCATGACCTGGCCCACCTGCAGGGTTTCCCATAACACATGAATACCTGGAATATTGCATACCCCGACCCACCTGTAGAATTTCCCGTAACACATGAATACCTGGGATATTGCATGCCCTGACCCACCTGCAGGATTTTCTATAACACATAAATACCCGGAATATGTACTCTGATTTTTCTATGAAACAAAAAGGACCTATAAACACTACTGGCTTGCGCATGCAAAGTCTTATGAGAGATTGAAAAGATATATGGAAAATAAATTGAAAAAAAAAAAATGTGCGGGGACGCGAACCGCGAACCTTCAGCGTTCTAGTCCGTCGTCTTACCGCCCCAGCCACGCCAGCTCTTGGTTCCAGTGTGCACGCTCAACGGAGTAGACGCGCGAGCCCCACTCCGCCCGAAAATCTCTAAATTTCAAATCGCGATATCTCAGCAACCAAGGCGTATTAGATCAAAAATCAAAAACCACGTTAATTCGGAGGTCTTAAACTTTCACCACGTGAAACGGGAACCCGATCCGTGACATCGAAGGTCCCTACTCTCCTTGTAGGTATCCAGATGAGGGCAGTTGCTGCCTCGTTCTGTTTTCTTTTCCAGATTTCTTTCTTGATGTCAATGATGAAGTGAGATGTTGAAGCTGAGATTTCGTAGGATTTGAGTGCTTCAATTACGCTTTTTGAGTCGGTGGCGATGAGGATTTTGCGAAGTTTCATTCCACTACCGAGGCACAGCGCTTCTAGAACCGCTCTTGTCTCGGCCGAGGAGATCGAGGCTTCTTTTGGAAGGTTGATAGTTCTTTCGATTAGTGTGTGGTTGCAAAAGACAGCTGACCCCGTCGAGGGGTAGTCTGGGCTCTTAGAGCCATCGGTGAACAAAATTGTACCTCAAACATACCTTTCATCGAAATCAATTCAGCTGTTCAAAATCTTGAACTTTCGTTCGCCTCTTCAAAGCTTCGCGATACAGGTTATCGCTTCGAATCGCGCCTGTCAAAAACAACAGCTCCGAACGGTGCGAAGTCAGATCCGAGCGGGGTCACTGCCGTCCAATCGGCATCGCGGAAAAGAGCTGACGGAAATGCGAGAACCAGCGATAGATGCGAGATGCAGCGATAAATAATCGTGACAACCAACTTTTTACTGAGGGAAAACAGGTTTTTTCACCTGTTGACGATGTGTGTGTCTGAATAATTGCAATGCCGACGTCGAAGCTATCGAACCACTTGACTCTTGATTGGTTTTTTTTTTTTTTACGTTATTCTCACTTATATGTATGGGGCATTCCACGCCAGCTCGACCAGTAATAAACCCCGACCATCTCAAAATCATCCCATGTTTTTTTCTAACATTCTACTCAGTAATAAACGCGTCCTAAATTTTTTTTATTTTTTTAACAAACCGTTAATTTGTTATGAATTTTTGAAGTTGATTGAGAATGCCCCTCTTTAAAAATCTGAAAAAATTCTCAAAAATCCAGTGGATGACATAAAACAGCCCCCGTTTGGGAAAACGTGGGCCGAATTTTTTTTCTATTTTTTTTTTTCACTCAATTCGGAATTTTCTCAGGGATCGAATCAGGGATCGAATGTTGAGTATCAAATACGTTTGCCTAACTGGAGGCTAAGGAAATAGATCAATTTATGAAAGCCTAATTTGAATTTGGTTTGTAGCAAACGATAGATCTCAATATGACAATTATGTTTCTAATGCTACGATTGTTTCCAACTTACCTTCGGCAAGCTTGAAAGCAGCATTCAAAATCGCATGGATTTGGGTCTTTACTTCGCCGTATAAAATAGTAATTGCGGTCACAGTAGCTCTGATGTCTGTGCTGGAAGCTGGAAATTAAAAGATACCTCAATAATTTAGACAATTTTCAAGTGCTTGATGCGTGATATTCTAGATGGGCACAATCGTCTTCAACTCACCTTCGGCTTTCCCTCCAGTACTTGCCCAATGGGTTCTCACTTTGGATTCTCCTGGGTTGAGTAAAGCTGGAATTGGAATACAGACTAGGTTATGATCAAGTCGTCTTCGACTCTCACTTAGTTCTAACAACAGCTGGATGAAAATCAAGCTAGGCTTGATGTATTTTTCGAATGAGTGTCACTTACCCTTGAATTTGGCAGATATTTGTGATTCGATTCCTGAAAATAAAATATGTGTATCATGACAAAGTGGAAATTCACCAATTGACGCATGATATAACGGCAATGAGTGAAAAATAATGAAATATGAAGAATTGAAATAGGAAATCTCGATCGATCTACGATAAAATTTGATCGGAATCAATTAAAACAATGCCTCGACTTCACCCTGATATGTGAAGCGAACAGTAGATCACAAAAACATTTCGCGTGTGTTCTGGCACGAAATAAAGACTATACGCGCACGACTCCGGGAGGGCGATACAGCCCGGAAGAGAGGTGCCGGTCTTTTCGGTGTTCTGTGAGAATGCTGGGAATCAGGAAGTCTCAAGAACCAAGGAGGGCGTCAGGCAATGAAAAACAATGAGTCCACTGATTTTCTATATTTTCTATAACAACGGTGTACAAATAACGGTGGGAAGGAAAAGTGAACTTTCTCAGACGACGTGTCCGGAGCTACAGAGTCTAACTGGCCTAAGCGACTTACCTCTAGCAGAAGGCGAGAGGCCCCCTGACCGTGTTTCGAAAAGAAATTTAATAATACCGTTCACACACGAACAGCGTGTCTAATGGCATAAGGTCGTAAGCGTCAAAACCGCGATTTTGTTGGCAAAAGGTCGTATAATTTTTTTTTCACGCCATTCGCTCTGAAAACGGCCAAAACGTATAGATCAATTGAAAGTACGAGATCGAAAAATGTAAGAGCAAAAGGTCGTAAGTTTGGCGGATACGTCGTTCTTTCATTACAATTTTTAAGGGAAAATAAAAAACAACGTAAAGGCGAAACGTCATGAGCGCCATTTTTTTTTCATAATTTTTAATGATTTTTCCAAATAGTTGTAAAAACTCGTAAAACGCAGAGAAAAATCGGAATCGACGTCGTATCGAAAAATTCGATAATAAAAATGGCAGTTAAAAGCAGAAGGTCGTATCCGCCCAACTTACGACCTTTTGCACTGACATTTTTCGATCTCGTAATTTCAATTAATCTATACGTTTCGAACGTTTACAGAGCGATTGGTGTCAAAAAAAAATATACGACTTTATGCCATTATAAACAGCAAAACGTCGTATAATGGCGCTTACGTCTTTATGTCATTAGACACGTAATTTTTAAAGGGTAAAGTCGTCTTCAACTTACCCACTTTACCCCTTAGGATATAAGGTACATTCATTGCGAGATAGGCTCCGGCTACCTTCAGAGAAGCTGAAATAAAAATAGAGACAAAGATAATTCGAGCGTGTTGCTAGACGTATAAATTGGTCAAGTAAGTGTATACACTCATCATTTACCAACGTCTACGTTGGTCAGCTGGAATTCGCTATCTGAAAATAAAATAGTTACATCATGACACTAATGTAGTTTGTCAATATTTAACGCATGGCTTAGTAGCTATGACTTGAATTTCTTCATTGGGTGACATTGTTTTGAACTTACTGGCGGTCATCAGCTGTTTAACACGATCCGCAAGTTCTGACAGTTTGGCGTTGACACTTGTCACGGCACCTGAAATTTAAGTAAAGAGGACTGTGATTAAGTCGTCATTCCGCGGTGCTCGACTGGCTTGAGCTAAATTCGAACAACAAGTGAATATTTGTCATTGTCGAAAATCTCTGTATCTTTAACTTACTGTTGATTCCGGCAGCCTCGTCTGGGTTGAGAACTGAAACAAAAATCGGGATAGCATGACAATACTTGACGTATCGAGTGGAACCTGACATGTTGAAAATGTTTTGAACATTCCGTGTAGCATAAAATGTAGAGAATAAATTGGTTCCAAACAAAGAGCATAATGTTATAAATTCGAACAACAAGTGAATATCTGTCATTATCGAAAATCTCTGTATATTCAACTTACTGGGTCTGGTAGCCTCGGTTGTGTTGCCTCCTGAAACAAAAATCAGGATATCATGACAATACTTGCCGAATCGAGTGGAACCTGACATGTTGAAAATGTTTTGAACATTCCGTGTAGCATAAAATGTAGAGAATAAATTGGTTCCAACCAAAGAGCATAACGTTATAAATTCGAACAACAAGTGAATATCTGTCATTATCGAAAATCTCTGTATCTTTAACTTACCTTCGATTTTGTTACGGCTACCGGGTGGGCGGCCTCCTGAAACAAAAATCAGGATATCATGACAATACTTGACGAATCGAGTGGAACCTGACATGTTGAAAATGGTTTGAACATTCCGTGTAGCATAAAATGTAGCGAATAAAATGGTTCCAAACAAAGAGCATAACGTTCAAAAAGCACATTTTATCTACATCGTGACGACGTACGCATATTTTTTATTTTTAACGATTCAATAAATCTTACCACCTGCAGAACATACGTGCTACAAAATGTTAAGTGTGCTGTTGAATATTTCGTGACACAACACTTCAAAAGTTGACTGCTTTTGATATACATAAGTTCGACGAATGGTCGATTTTCCACTTCAGTACCATTTTACGGTTTCAAATTTTACTTCCTATTATACTAAAATGAAGGCATAACGATTCGATAAGTCTGCAGAATAATTCGATATACAATACTTGAAAAATTGATTGCTTTCGATATACGTCCATGAGTTCTAGTTTGGCTGTTGGAATTGAAATCAAGAATTCAATATTGTATCCTTGTTGTATCGAGAATATTTTAATCCTTGATGCAAAAATATTTCTACGCTTATCAACACTAGCTCACAATAGCGCGCTTCGCGCGCTTTTGAAACCAACTTTCAGAGCGCTATTACAGCGCCTTTTTTAGGCACGATCGTTAAAAACGGAGTGCCTTATACATTCGCCATCGCTACAAACGTCGGATCGAGTAAAAGATCTGAAATCATGTAGGGAGCACGTTTTGGCACCTGGGTAGTCGTTTTCGAGCATTTTTGAGAGTGGTGTATGTGACCCCCCCATTTCTTGTAACCACGTAATCAGCCAAACCGCTGAACCAATTCCAATGAAATTCGCAATGGATACTGTTTCCAACCTGCAGAGGTGCAATTTTTCTTGTGTACCCGATCTGACTTCCGGTTCAAAAATGGCGATTACTAACTTTGTCAATTTTGGAGATACAACAGCGAGCTTTGCAATACAGTCTTCTGATGAAAAATCAAAATTTTGGGAATTTTTGAGGATTTTTCCGGCACCTGCGTCTCGGTGTAAAATCGTTGAAGTTGCTTGTAAACACGAGCTCAGCCAAACCGCTGAACCGATTTCGATGAAATTTGCAGAGGATACTTTTTCACCCCAAAGATGTGCAAATTTCATTTGAGACCCGATCCGACTCCCGGTTTAGAAATGGCGATTGCTATCTTTGTCTATTTCGAGGATAGAACAGCGAGCTTTGAAATACAGTCTTTTGATCACGAATCAAAATTTTGGGAATTTTCGGGGGATTTTGAACACTATTTCAAAACAAACCAGCACTGTGCGATCTTGCCTTACGCAAAAAAGCGATGAGCTTTTTGGCTAAAACCGGCTAGTTCTTACATTAGTTTGCTGACCTTTATTTTTAAATCTTTACCAACCAATTCTAATTTAATCGGTGTATCATAAGCTGTGTAGGTTCAATTGAAATGTATTTGATTGAATACGAATCTGCTCACCGAACGGATCAACATAATAGTATATTTCGATACAAGTGCGAAAAACAACTTTCGCACATGTATCGAACAAAATTTTTCATCATAAACGCACGTAAAGTCCGATTACACACACGCTTGCGTAAAGTTTTCAAAGTTTTAAAGGTTTCAAAGTTTGAAAATATTTTTCCGCACGCCGTGCGTAAAGTTCGATTTTACGCACGCAAGCGTGCGTGTAATCGGACTTTACGTGCGTTTGTGATGACAAATTTTGTTCGATACATGTGCGAAAGGTTTGTTTTGAGACGAGTGGAAGGTTTGTCGCCCGAGCAAAGCGAGATATACTACAACCGAGAATACGAAATATACTATTGTGGAGTTACCTCAAAATATGTTACGTTATATTTTAAGAACGATTGATTCAAATTAATTTGAGCGTTTACTTGTTATCGACAAAAAAAATCAAATAAGCTGGCGGATCGAAATTTCAGCATCCGGTTACTGAATACGATACTATGCGAATAATTAACAGAATTTCTGATAGATTATCATGCCTATCGTTTGCGCGTTTTTTGCGCGAACAGCACCCCCAACAATTTATCAGTAATTATTATCTGTACCGTTGAATAAAAAAAATTCCAAAGCTGCGAAGCTGGTACCAAAATCCAGTATTGCCCATGCGCCGAGAGCGATCCAATATCCGTCCCTTCCAGTTCCCAGGCAAACAAAGCCGTGAAAATGATAGTGAATTTAGGTGACCAGCGAAAATGGTGCGTAATTCTGATGACTTTAGTTCGTCCGGTTTCATTTAGGTTGAATCAGCAGAAAAAAAGTTACATTTCAAAATCATTCATTTTGGAATGTTCCATTTTTCTGTTCAATCAACCCGGTAGAAACTTACACTTCTGTCTTCAAATACAACGAAAAATATTGTGTGTAAGTTTCGTTCAGGATTAGGCAGACAAAAAGTTACATTCCGAAATTACTGATTCTGAAATGTTACTTGTTTGCTGCTTACTCAACCTAAATGAAACCGAAGAACTGAAGTCATCAGAATTACGCATCATTTTAGCTATCCACCTTGATTCGGTATCATCTTCACGGCATTCTCTTGCTTGGCAACTGGAACGGACGGAATTGAACCACTCCCGTCGCATCTGCACTAATGAATTTTGGTACCAGCTTTGTAGATTTTGAATTATTAATTTTTAAATGGTAGCGGTAATGATTACTGATCAATTATTGGGGGTGCTGTTTGCGCACACGACGCGCAAACGATTGGCATGATAATTATGTATCTCAAATTCTGTATAGCAGGTATATTGTATTTAAAAACCGGATGCTGAAATACAGCTGCCCCATTATATTCGCATTTTTTCGCGAAAACGAGCAAACGCGCAAACGAAATCGCGTGATATTCTTCATATTCAAGACATGCGCAAACGATCTGACTACAGTTTTAGATGATTATCTTGACTTCAGATCATAACTTAATGATAAACCTCAGAACTGTAGGCGACAAATGCATTACTAAATACGTCGCTGTTCACCTCAACGCGACACATTTCTATAGATTTAATTTAGTCTGTAGTTGTCCTTGCTTTGAAACATTTTTCTGAATTTTCTTCAGATTTTTCGGACAAATTAACCCTTTCCGAGTTATGATTTTTTTCGACCGAAAAACGGACCATTTTGAAAAACCTGAAAAAATTTAAAAAAAACCATACGATAAACGGAGAACAGTCTTCCGCTCGCGAGAATATGGGCTGAATTTTTCTTAGATTTTTTTTACCCGATCAAAACTTTTTTTCGTCAAGAATACACTAAAACCACGACTTTTATCCACCCATAAATATATCAATACTATTTTTGAACTAGAAGGATGAAAAAAAAATTAAATTCACCTGGTCGGATACAAGGGATCAATTCGATCCAATATTCGCTATGTCAAAACTAAGATATGAGTTGTTCCACTGAGTGATTAATCATTCCTGGGATGTGAGCAAAACTTACATAACTATCGCCGTACCCGTTACTTATAGAAAATCTACCTTTGCATATATTCGGCCACAAATGAAGACAACACAAATTTTCCTCGATCAAGGTTATGTGAAGACTATTAAATTGTACCTCATACCTTTCATCGAAATCAATTCAGCTGTTCAAAATCTTGACATTTCGTTCGCCTCTTCAAAATTTCGCGATACAGGTTATCGCTTCGAATCGCGCCTGTCAAAAACAACAGCTCCGAACGGTGCGAAGTCAGATCCGAGCGGCGTCACCGCCGTCCAATCGGCATCGCGGAAAAGAGCTGACGGAAATGCGAGAATCAGCGATAGATGCGAGATGCAGCGATAAATAATAGTGACAACCAACTTTTTAATGAGGAAAAAACAGGTTTTTTTCACCTGTTGATGATGTGTGTGTATGTATGTAGGTTGTATGTATGTAGGTTTTATTTATGCCAGAGCCTAAAAGGCCTAGAGGCAAAAAAAAGCAGGTACAATGAATATACAATAGGTGATTAAAGGGAACAGTAGGCAAAAAGTATAACCAGATAAGGGATTAAGCAGAGAGTCATAGAAAGATTAACAAGAGGGGAAAACTAATGGGTATGGTAACTAGAATACTAAAGAAAAAACAAGAAACCTTAGAAAATAATAATAACTAAAATGTAAAACTAGAAATAACAACATAGTTTGCATAGTAACAAGTAGGTTGACCACCATGGATATCAACGAAAACTCTAAATAAATATTCAAATTACAATTTAGATATTGTAGCGAGGGCAGATACAGTAAGTACGCAGATACAGGTGAGCGCATTAGCGAGACAGGAGTTAATGGCTAAGAAGATAAGAAGTGAATATAGTGGGTGCAACAGATATAACAGATACATTAGATTGGGTTGGATTGACCCAATTTGACTTTGACTTAAACCTAACTTAGACAATATATAAAGAGAAACAGATTACCGACTATGACTGATCGACACCAATTTCTTTGGCTCGCAAATAGTTGTAGAGCCTATGTTTGAACGAAGGGAGCGAGGGGGCATCCTTGACTTCAGCCGGTAGGCTGTTCCAAAGAAACATTGCGGAGAGCATAAATGAATTCCGGTATAGATCAGTACGGAAACGAGGGATCTGAAATGCAGAGGAACGATCCGCTTCCATAAGCCTAGCTGACCGGCGGACTTCGGGATCAGGGGGCGGAAAGGACTCGTAGAGGTAAGATGGAAGTGAGGTTGCGAGAATCTGGTACAGCACAGTACCCAGGAGCAAGAGACAACGATTTTGGACTGTTAATAAGTTTAATTTAATCCTATAGGGTGTGATATGCACATCCCTCCGCAGGCCAAAGACAAATCGGATAGCCGAATTTAGTAGCCTCTGAAGCTTGAGGTTTAGTTGTGCAGTAGTGTCATAGAAAACCAATCTGCAATAATCGAGATGAGGGATGATCAGACCCGTGACAAGAATTGCCCTGACCTGGGGAGAGAGGGCATCCTTATGCCGCTTAAGCCTAGAGAGGGTAGCATAAACCGTGCGCGACACCTGTGTCACGTGATTTGTCCAAGAGAGATCCGCGGAGATATGGACACCAAGGTTACGTACTGTACTCACATATGGAACAGCCCGATTATTGATTACTATAGGCGGGAGCGCGCTATCACGAAGTTGCCTGAGATACGTATGGCTGCCCAGAATCAACGCCTTCGTTTTACCTACATTTAGTTTGAGGCCGTTTGCTGAGGCCCAATCCGCTACTGCGACGGCATCCAAGTTCACCTTAGCGATACCCTCGAGAATCTCTCTTGGGCGGACGCGAAGATAAATTTGAAGGTCGTCCGCGAAGATCATATGACTCGTATGGCTCAAGCCAAGCCCGATGTCATTGATAAACAAGAGAAAGAGAAGAGGACCAAGAACAGAGCCCTGCGGCACCCCAGACAGATTCGGGAGGAAACTGGTATGGTCCCCAGTCAGATCCTGAACCGCCTGAGTTCTACCTGTCAAGTAAGAGTGGACCCACTGAACCGCTAAGTTTGAAAATCCGATACGTTTAAGTTTGAGTAATAAGAGCCCGTGATTTATACTGTCAAACGCTTTACTAAAATCAAACAATAAAAGAATCGTAACACAGCCTTCGTCGACACCCGCCCTGACCCCGCCAAGCACTCCGAGAAGAGCCGTCTGAGTGCTGTGGTGCTTGCGAAAACCGGACTGAGCAGAATCAAGGATCGAGTTTTGATCCAAAAAGACTGTAATTTGGTCCGATATAACTCTCTCAAAGACCTTTGCGAGGTGGGAGAGATTGGCGACTGGTCTTGTGTCCGACTCGGAGCCAGGAGGCTGTACTTTACTCAGGGGAATGACAAAGGCCGTCTTCCAAATTCCTGGAAAAACTGCAGAACGAAGCGAGGCATTGAAAAGACGCGCAATGTGCGGAACGAGCACCGCCAAATGGTCCTTGATATAACTCAATCTGATACCGTCCGGGCTCTGTCCACGTGATTTGCTAACATAAGGGAGAAGGACTTTCAGGACTTCAGCCTCAGAGACCGGTATGAAAGCAAATTGGGGACTGGACCCAGGCTGCTGGATCGAGAGAATTTCTGCTAAATCAGACTGCGAGCAGGCCGGGTGAGCGCTCGTGACAGAGACAAAATAAGTGTTAAGCGCCTGGGCAGAGAAATGATGAAGTGGAGAGGAAGACGCAGCCTTTACAGTCACGAGCCCTAGCCGCCTGAGTTCAGCCCACAAGCTGGAGGCGTCCGGGAGGATAGATAGCCGCTTTTTGTAATAATCGTCCTTCGCACGCTTAATCTCAGTTTTGACTTCTTTCCGTAAGGCTCGGAACTGGGCAAAGAGCGCGGCTGATTTAAGCCGCTTGGCCATTTTATAAAGCTTATTTCGAACTTTTATCCGAGATCTGATGTCGGATGTGATCCAGCCACAAGGAGGCTTCACCACTTCCCGAGAGATAACCGGAGCACAGCAATCGAGGGCGGAGACTACGGAGCGGCACAGTGCCTCGGCCAGCATGTCGGGATCATCGTCAAGGTCACGAACATTACTACTGATAGTTGCAACAAGGGTATCCTGTAGCGCAACGGGATCACAATTACGGAAATCACGAGAACGCTTGACAAGCGGCATAGAATTCGTGACTGGTAACTTATAAACAAATTCAATAAGACTGTGTCCTGCAATAATAGGGGCACTGGATTTCGAATACGACTCCAAGTTGTCAACTGAATCAATGATCGCGACATCCAGCCAAGACTCAGAATGGGCGGTGAAGTGAGTGCTGCCATGGGGGACAAGATGGAATGAATGACTGGTAATGAAATCACGAAGGTAACGCGCCTCGTAGCTATCGGTATTCAGATTACAATTCAGATCTCCTGTTATAACGATATTGCTATAGGAGTGGTAAAAGTTTGAGAAAGTTTCCGCGAAATTGTCCAGTAACAAGCCCTTTGGCCGCCGATAGATAGTTGAGAACAGGATTTTATCGCGCTGGTGCTTAATCTCTACCACCATAAACTCGGGCAAGTTTGAGAAAGGGGGGGGGGACGAGGCGAGCACCTTACACAATAAAGAGTGATGCACGTAAATGCCAACTCCCCCTCCCATTTTACCAACTCTATCATTACGCAGAAAACAATAATCTTTAATAGCAATATCCTGGTCAGTTATGTTTGCATGTAGCCACGTTTCAGTAACAGAAATAATATGAAATGACTCGTTCAAGGCCAAAGTTCTTGAGTAATCGACATGCCCTAGCAATGAATTTACATTCAGACAAGCAATCTTAAGATTGGAGGAAGAGACTGCAGCGCCGGAAGAGGTTCCCACGTTGGCGACAACCGGGACGTTGGTCGAAGGTCATTGGTCACCATTCAGAAGAAGCAGATCATCCTCTGACCGAATGATGAGAGGTTGGGACGCTGAGTCTCGCTTTACGTGGACAACCCCGTTTTTCACCCAGACATAGCTGTACCCAAGTGGTCTGGCTCGATCCCTGGCCTTTCCGAGGAGCCTAGAGATTGCTGGTGGGTGATGCTCGTTTATAAACACAGGGCTGTGTGGATGATCACCTGGTAGTCCGAGCTCATCCGCATATATGGAACCTTTGGCTCGCTTGGCAGCGAGAACGCGATTTCGGCAATCCATCGTGCTGAGGCGGACAAAGATTGACGGTGGCTTGCCAGCAGCTCTGGATGATTTGAAGCGGACAATCTCCAGCACCTCTGCATCCTGGACCGCAACCGAGAGAAGAGCCAGAGTAGATCGGAAAATGACCGGCAGCAGCTCACCATCCTGTTGCGGAACACCAGTGATCAATAAGTTTCGGCTGAGAGCATTACGCTCGAGAACCTTGAGTCTATCGGCTAGCTCCGCATTTTCAGCTGCAAGTTTCGCATTACGCTCGATTGATTGGGCCTCAAGCAAATCACTACGTGCTGAGAGAGCCGCGACTTTGCCCGCAAGCTCAGCCACTAGCTCAGCGGTGGATTGTGATAATGCGTCGACCTTGGTAGACAGTCCGTCAATCTTCTGATCGATCTTCTTACTCAAAAGCGCCGAGCTTGCGTGAACAGCAGCAAGGACAGTCTCCAATGCCGTGGACTGGGAATCGCGCGACAAACTTAACGCATCAGGAGCAGTCGATGCATCCAGAGCCGCAACAGGGGCGCTGAAGCGAAAATTGTCCGAGGCTGCAGCAGCAGCCGAAGAAGTCTTGGATCCGGAGACATTCGAAGACGGGACGCCCTGTCCTGGCGCTGAGGGCTTTGGTTTATCGGCAGGATTCAACGTCGCAGCCGAAGAAGTCTTGGATCCGGAGACATTTAAGGACGGGACGCCCTGTCCTGGCGCTGAGGACTTTGGTTTATCGGCGGGATTCATCGTAGCTTGAGTATCAGGCGAAGACGCCAGGCTCAAACCAGTAAAGGGGTTCTCAGAAGCTGATGACGACGTAATTGGTGACGAATTTGAGGCCGAAACCGATGTGCGAGGAAATGATGAAGCCGAGGTCAAAATAGGCGAAGTAGTCGTCGCGGCTACTGGCGGCACGGCCAGCGTCACAACATTAGGTATCGCCGTTGGTGCAGGGAGACCAGCCGGATTTCTGGCGCCAAGTGGGTTTGAATTTGAAGGCGCCTTAGCGACCTGCACCGTCCGGCACGCGGAGCAAGTATAGTTGAAGGCGGGACTTTGAACTATCTCTAACGCCACGTTCAACTGCTGTTTAACGCAGGCAAGATGAAAAAAAGTATTACACCCACCAAAACACAGCGTGAAGTGGGAGGAAACAAATAATCCACAAATCCCACAGAGACGTGTCATTTGACTGCGTTACGGATCATGCAATGCGACAACATCTGACGGGAAACAGCCTCAAATACAACCCGGGAAAGTCCAGAGTGTATCACAACAGTCGTTGACATGACCAGCGATAAACACAGCATCAACACTCAGCGCTTAGAATACAGGCGTATACACACTGGGCAAAGTCCGAAAAGCCATTAAAGCGTAAACGTTACACACGCGCACAGATAGAGACACTGACGACACGAGACCCGAATGTATAAGAGCTTAGTAGAAATCACAGGTTTTATAGCTGTAATATAAAACAGAGCTATGCAGCAGCTAGTACGACCAACACACACGCGACTTCGCGAGTAGGAATTAATACGCAAGCGTCAGAGATGGGTGCAAGTGCGAGAAAAATCTGACAAGAAAAACCGCAAAAATTGGTGTAAATTAGGCGGAGCGATGTAATACACGACTTGTCTACTCGGTACGCCAATGACAACCAACCTGTGTGTCTGAATAATTGCAATGCCGACGTGGAAGCTATCGAACCAATTGACTCTCGATTAGTTTTTTTTTTACGTTATTCTCACTTATATGTATGGGGCATCCCACGCCAGCTCGACCAGTAATAAACCCCGACCATCTCAAAATCATCCCATGTTTTTTTCTAACATTCTACCCAGTAATAAACGCGTCCTAAATTTTTTTTATTTTTTTAACAAACCGTTAGTTTGTTATGAATTTTTGAAGTTGATTGAGAATGTCCCTTTTTAAAAATCTGAAAAAATTCTCAAAATCCAGTGAATGACAGAAAACAGCCCCCGTTTGGGATGACGTGGGCCGAATTTTTTTTCTATTTTTTTTTCACTTAATTCGGAATTTTTTCAGGGATCGAATCAGGGATCGAATGTTGAGTATCAAATACGTTTGCCTAACTGGAGGCTAAGGAAATACTATCGGGACGTAAAATCGAGACACTTGGGTTCGAAACGCTATATCTGGGTGAAAAAAAAATCGGACAGCCTTCGGATAAAGATGATTCGAAAGCTTGTTCTATTCCTCGTTGATTGAGTTATAGGTCATTGTTGTCCGAGAATCAGAAGGGGAATTATCGTGCAATACATGTAAAAAAACGTAGTTTTTGGACATTTTTTTCCGTAGCTTAACTTTGACTCATCGTCACTCTTCCAAAACAGCCGGGAAAATATTTAAAAATTCACGAATCTTTGAAGCTTCGTGAGTGCAACGCTGTTTGAATTTTTAAAAATTTTCCAAAATTATGGCCACGGGAATGAAAAATAGCCCAAGTGGTGATCTCGGAGACGGATAACGATAGGAGGTTCGTCAATGGCTGAAAAATGAGGGGAAAATCATAGTAAGCAATTGTCATTGCGATATAATTTGTTCGAAGTGTTGTTTAAGAGCATGCTCTAGTCAGTCTTCACCCACAAAGTAGCCGCGTCACTTATTTTCACTTACATCAACGTGTTGCCAAACCTTCGACGATAATGACGGCGAACATAACATTTTTTTTATTTTATGTGGGTCAGGAGTGATCTGGATGCGTGGAGCAGGAGAAATGAATTGCACTGGCACACTGATGATTTAAATGAACCAACTTTATTTTATTTGGTTTTTATAACTGTGTCACTGACGACACTCACACAGAACGCGGCTGTTAAATGCCAAAGGAAAGTAGAATATGAATATTTATAACGTGGTGGGGTACACCGTCTTTTAATTGTATAATAAGGACAAATCGTCTCAGGGACTGGTCCGACTGATTGAATTGAACACGATTGCTGATCACTGATCTGTGGTGGGGGTACTGAAGGACCGTGTCCCTCAGTACTCCCACCACTCTCTAAGATCTACGATAATCGTGCGAATTCGGAACATACCGCCCGCCTTGCTCCGTTTGACGATTAGTCGAGGAGCAAATCTTTAAGCAGCGGAAGGCTGTAATTGGAGATATAGGTTTTTTTTTTTTTTGTGTAAATCAACCTTAACTCTACCTACTATAATTCATAATATCTTATCCAAACTTACAACTAACTATACATATTTACAATATGACCGGTGGTCTAGTTCAATGTGAATCGTTTCCTAATTGGGCAGATCTTATTTTGTTGCATTGTCTGCCTGATCGACTCCGGCATGTATGGGCAAAAGACACAATTGTGTGATTGGTCGTTTGAATGACGATTGCGCGGTTTTTATTGTAACGACGCGGACTAAACCGTCGGATCCAGGATGAACTTCCTGAATTCTTCCCATTTGCCATTTTGTCGGCGGAAGGTTATCGCTTTTGAGAAGGACAAGGTCATTGGGACGTAGATTGGGTTGGGTCTTACGTTGCTGCAGTGAGTGCAGGTACTCAGCTGCCCAACGTCGCCAAAACTGCTCAGTTATGCGTTGTAGGAGTTGCCATCGACCGAGTCGATTCTCTTTGATATCAAGAACCGAGGGTTCTGGAAGTGCTGTCGAGGAGCACCGATTAAGAAATGGCCTGGCGTTAGAGGCGACATATTTTCAGGGTCTGCCGAAAGGGCTGCTAACGGGCGCGAATTTAAACAAGCTTCAATTCTCGTCAGCAAGGTCATCATTTCTTCAATGGTTAACGTGGTGGCACCTATGATTCTGTGCAAATGATGCTTTGTACTTTTAACGCCCGCTTCCCAAATTCCTCCAAAGTGTGGAGCGGACGGCGGTATGAAATGCCACGTGATTCCGTCACTGGCTACGTGGTTGGCAAGATTGATATCGCGTGTAACTTGGTTAAAGTCTGTGCGTAACTCTTTATCAGCGCCTTTGAAATTCGTCCCGTTATCGCTGTAAATGTCGCTGGGTAGACCTCGTCGTGATATGAATCGATGCAAAGCTGCTAAAAACGTGCTTGTTGAATAGTCACTGACCAACTCTAGATGAATCGCGCGAACTGATAGACAAACAAACACCGCTATGTAGGCTTTGTGAGCCTGATAGCCTCTACCCTTTGACCGGGACCAAGATTCGGACCAAGATTGGTCCTGCATAATCTAATCCAGTGTGCGAGAACGGCCTCGCTGAGTTGACCCTTGACGGCGGAAGGTGACCCATTTGTTGAATTGACAAGGCTGCTCGAGCGCGCGTGCAAGGTATGCACTTTCTAATGTGACTTTTAACAAGCTGTGGAGCACCTAAGATCCAAAAATTTTGTCTTATGACCGCAAGCGTCAGTTGCGGGCCCCCGTGTAGTGATCGGAGGTGCGCCTGTTCAATGATCAGGTCGCTAATGCGATGACGGGGTAAAATTATGGGATGCCGTTCATCGTATGGTAGCATTGCCCATCGTAGCCTCCCCCCAACATGGAGTGCTCCGTGTTGATCCAATTTTGGATTCAGTTTTGCTAATGGATTACGCTTTGGCAGTGACTGTTTTGCCTTAACTAACTTAATTTCATCCTCGAAGTGGGAGTTTTGAACGCGGAGTATCCAAAACCGCCGAGCACGCGTGATTTCTTCACCGGTCAGCGCGGTCGAACTCTGAGTTTCGCGACGTAATGAATTGTACGTGAACCGCAGAACGTATGCGGTTACTCGTAGGATTTTTGGCCACGATGAGAGATTCATTGGAAGATCCCATTCCAAATCGTTGTGGACACCGAGGTGCACATGTTTTTTGCTAGCTCGTTCGAGTTCTACGTCCGGAATAGGGTCGGTAATTTCTTGCGACCATGACTCCTTATATTCTGATAACCACGGTGGCCCTGACCACCATAGTGGATGACCAGAGGCTTCTGACGGCATTAACCCACGAGACGCACAATCTGCTGGGTTGTCTTCAGAGCGGACATGTCGCCATGTGACCGTGGGCGTCCGGCGATTAATATCAGCAATGCGGTTGGCGACGAAAGTCTTCCAATGTGATGGATGTCGTCGCATCCAAGCTAATACAATGGTGGAATCTGTCCAACCGTATGTAGCGACTGACTCTAGACTGAGTGTCGCGTGTAAAAATTTGAATAATCGCGATAAAAGAGTAACGGCGCAGAGTTCCAATCGAGGTATGCTCACCTGCTTAGCTGGGGCTACTTTACTTTTTGCGAGTAATAACGTGATATGAACTTGATTTGTTGAATCGACGACGCGCAAGTACACTGCGGCAGCATAGGCACGGCTTGACGCATCTGCGTACCCATGCAACTCGCGAGAGGTTGTCGTGGCGGTTTCTCCTGTCCATCGGGGTATGGTGACGGCGCTCAAAATCGGAAGGTCTTGGCAGAAGGCCATCCATTTCATGCCTGAGTCATCGGGAACAGGTGCGTCCCAAGCGATTTATCTTAACCATAATTCTTGCAGAAGAATTTTTGCTGTTATTAGGACTGGGGCAAGCCAGCCTAAAGGATCATATAATCGCGCGACTGTGGATAGAATTGTGCGTTTTGTAATCGTATCAGGAATTTCAATGTTGACACGAAAACGGAATGAGTCTGTTTTTGGAGTCCAATGCAGACCCAGGACTTTCACGCTATCCTGAGCACTTGGAGCATCGGTGAGCGCGAGCTCGTGATCATCTGAGGTGACGTCGGCTAATAGTAAGGATGGGCAAAAATAATCGATTTTCGATTAAATCGATTATTTTTTGCCGATTAATCGAAAATAATCGATTATTATTGAAACTCGATTAATCGACTGACTCGATTATTTTTCCTCATAATCGGTCTGTTTTTCAGTCGTGTGGGCAATGTATGTACTACCATCGAATAACCGCGCAATTTGATTGTGCGCATGTGCAGTCAGAAATTTAGTGTTGCGTCGGCGTGAGTCGCGTCAGCCTGCCGTCCCGCCAATTTTAAGTACCAGTCAACATAACCTCACTTACTTCCGACGCCGGTATTTCGTAAACAAAACGTTCGTTGAGCAAGTTGGAGTAAATTCCAAACTTTTCCGAAAGTATTGAGTAATCAAATATCATCATCATCATCATTGAATTAGACCATTGATTGAGAAATGCCCTCCGACGTGTGGAAATTCTTCTCAAAGATAACGGGCGATCCAGGAAATCAAGTGAAATGTAGTTTGTGTGGACAGAAATACAAAAACTGTGGCAACACGACGAATCTCCATAACCATTTAAAAAGTAAGCATCTACATGCGTTCGCTGGTAGTCGCCCACAAGAAAAGGGTATCAGTTCCCGAAACGGTAACCGCAGCAACAAAAATGAGGATACACCGACTCCCTCAGGCTCGACCGAAGACAGAAATACCCGTATTCGTTCTCGATCACCTCTATTATCCGCCACGTCACGTTCTGAAGCTGGAGTCATTGATGTAAGGAAGTGTATACTATTTTCTATTAATAATGTGTTTCATCCAAGTCAATCATTCTCTCCAGCCTCCTGGTCACAACTTGGGTCGCTTATGACCCGGTGGCCTAATTAAAACCTATGCTCCTACGAAAAATGGTTTTGATAATTATTATAAAGAATCATTCAACTGATGTACAGGATAGCGGTGGAGATGATAATTTGTCGTCAGTGTCGTCACGATCGAGCAGGCATATAGTGGAAGGTACGGCAAGTAATTCAACAGGGTCTACCTTAAATCGCGGTCTCAGCACATCTGGGCAATCGCAGATGGGTGTTCACGACATTTTCAAAGAGCAACGGAGTTTTGCTGGTACGCATAATATTTTTGTATTAACCATTAGTCAGTTTTTCATGTGCTGATATTAACTGTTATCACACGTGCACGCAAAAAAAATAGATGTAATTTCTACATGTTCGGTAGTGATTATTAGAACAGCATTTTTTTGGAGCAAAATCTACACCAATTGGCGTGAATTAAGCTAGTCGGTTTTGTAAACCTCAACGCAATGGCTGTAGATTTAACTTAAAAAAAATGCTGTTCTTATAATTACTACAGAAGATGTAAAATCCATCGCACTTTTTTTCCGTGTGGTTCTTTTTCAACAGATGGTGGACCTAAAGACGCAGCGATTACTCAGTCGCTGTTATTTATGATCTGTAAGGATAACCTACCCCTTAGTTGTACCGAAAAATCTGGAATGGTACACTTCTTAAAAACCACTGTGCCACTTTACAAAATCAAGGGCAGGCGAACGGTAATTGCGTTGCATGAAATTATCATTTTTCAAGAAAAGATATCCGACTCCGGACTCACATAATCATGTTTATAGATGACAAGACTGATTGAAGAGAAGTACGAGGCCCTCTCAACTATTGTGAGCAGACGGATAGCCAGCATCAGCCATCTATCATTGACCACTGATATTGCGACCGTGATGAATTCGACAAGAAGTTTCATTGTTTTGACAGGACACTATATCGGTGAATAAGATAGCCTCATTCAGCCATCAATTTATTGATTATTTTTGTAGTGATATTTTTCAAGCTTCTTCTCTCAATTTCATTTCGTTTTTTTTGTTCTCAGATGAACCTTCCGCGACCATGCAATCTTTTTGCTTTGGCGCCAAGCAGCTGCAGCCGCACCATACAGCTGCACACATTGTGGAAGACATCGAAGAAATGATGTCACAATTTCAAATCGGTAAATCTAGGATTGTATCGGTTACAACAGATGGGGCGGCAAACATAGGTGCGGCTGTCCGGAGTATGCTAGGGTCCTCAAGATTCCATATTCCGTGTTTGGCGCACATGATTAATCTGGTGGTCCAAAATGCAATTGACTCTGTGCCTGAATTCGTCCGAATCCGTGATAAGGTTAAGGGGCTTGTAACATACTTTCGAAAAAGTAATGTTGCGATGGATGATTTGAGAGCGGAGCAAAGAAGGGAAGGGAAGTCAGAGGGTACATTTTTGTATCCGATCCAAGACGTAGTCACCAGATGGAATTCGACCTATTACGCGCTAGAACGTTTCGTTCTGATATCTGGCTACGTAGGCAAGATATTGATTTCATCAAAGCATAGAAATGCTCCTACGATGCTGACAGGGACCGAAATTGACATCATTCGCGAATGCATTGCAGTTTTGAAACCTTTTGAGCAGGCGACAAAAGAACTCTCTGGTGAGAAATATGTGACAGCGAGCATGGTGATTCCTATCGTCAATTGTGTGCGTGTTCAGTTGAGCAGAACTTCAGGGACCACCTCAATTGCAAAAGAACTGAAATCGCAGCTCCAAGACAAAATGAAGCAACGCATGACTGATCTTGAGAAAGTCGAACTGCTTGCGTTGGCCACAATTTTGGACCCTCGATTCAAAAAACTTCATTTCCAATCAGCAGTTAATGCTGCTAATGCAATAAGTTTGATATCCCAAGAAGTACGCCGTGAACTCCACACTTTAGACGAGCAAATTAGCTCCTCTTCGAATGATGACTCAGTTGCCACTGATTCGAACGATTTGTGGAGCATTCATGCGGACGAAGCAGCCAAGAATACTCCCGAGCAGTCAATGTCTGGAAATTCAATTCCACACGAATTGAAGTTGTATCTTCAGCAGCCATTTCTGCCACAGTCTGCGAATCCCATTCTATTTTGGGTGGATAGTCGGAACGCTTTCCCTGGATCGTACAGAGTGGCTATGAAGTACCTCACGGTACTAGGGACTTCGGTTCCCTCCGAGAGGACCGTATCACGCCTCAGTTATGTATCTTCAGACGACAGAACAAGGTTGACTTCAGCCCACACGAATATGCTCGTTTTTCTGGGCTCACTAGACGAGCAATTTTGGAATAATCCATAAATAATCCATAAGTAAGATATACAAGTCGTATAGTCGTATGATAATATCATAGTATAAGTTTCATTTTTTTTTCTATAATATAAAAATAAATCATTATTTTGTTCTGAAATATCAATTATAAGAAATCTTCTTCACCGCCAAAGTACCAAGTCTCGAATCTGAAAGAAAAATGAACTACAAAAACACACGATTATCGATTAATCGATTATTTATTAATCGAGTCGTGATCGATTATTTTGTCGGACTCGATTAGTCGATTAATCGATTGTTTTCAGCCGAGTGCCCATCCTTAGCTAATAGAGGAGCGTGATTGCAAGCCCATTGTCGCAGACGAAATCCGCCTGCTTGAAGCAAGTCGGTGAGTTGTGCCTTGTACGCAAGAGCAGTAGTGGGATCATCTGCTCCGAAAAAGGCGTCATCAACGTAAAAATTGCGTTCAAGAAGCTCGGCTCCTTGGGGATAGCGGTCCCGTTCATCGTCCGCTAACTGATGCAAGACGCGGATTGCTAAATACGGCGCGGATGCAGTTCCGTACGTGACGGTTAATAAGCGATACGCAGTTAAATTGTCCGACGGGTGACGTCGCCAAAGAATGCGTTGGTAATCTACATCGCGTTCGTCCACCCAAATTTGTTGATACATTTTTGCGATATCGGCCGTAAAGACGATGCGATGTTGGCGCCATTGAGTTAAGAGAGCTGGCAGGTCAGCTTGAAGCTTTGGGCCGGTTAGCATGTGATTGTTTAAGGTCGTGCCGTTGGACGTTACGCTGGATGCGTTGAAAACTACGCGAAGTTGAGTCGTGCTACTTTCTACACGAATGACTGGATGATGTGGCAGATAGACCGTTTGATAAGAATCATCCAGTTCGGGAACAGGACTCATGTGACCGAGTGATTCATATTCATCCATGAAGTTGCAATAAAGCTTGAGGTTTTCCGGGTTTTTATCTAAGCGTTTCTCTAAAGCATAGAAACATTTCGACGCGGTTCCGAGTGACCGCCCGATCTCAATTGGAGGTTCGCTCTTAAATGGTAGACGAACCACATAATTTCGGTCGGCGACACGCGAGTGAGTCGCGTTGAAATGGTTTTCGCACAATTGCTCGTCCTCACTGAACGGCGCAGAAACGGCGAATTCTTCGAGTTCCCATGAACGACGCATCTCCGCGCGGAGTTCATCATTGCTGACAACATGGTGAACTGCGATTGAAGGGGATGGAGGTCGAGTTGCTGGTATAGGACCGAAAACGACCCACCCTAGAACCGTGGACTGAGCAGTCAGAGCTCCAAGGGCTTGACGAAGCCCAGGACGTAATAACGCGCCATAAATGTCTGCTCCTATCAAAAGGTTTATAGGTTCGGAACTTAAGGGATTGGGATCCGCTAATGGCAAATGTTGAAAGTGGCTCCAGGAAGCCGTGTCACCTGAGCGCGCAGGTGCATACGAAGTTAGAGTTCTATAAACTAACGCATTGATCGGGATTGCAGTTCCGACATCAGTGCCGGAGTCGATGCAAGGCTCAATGATTAACGATGCGATTGATCGCACGGTACAAGTTGTGCTCCCGCCAAGGCCAGACACGAATGCCGTGGTCTTGTTGCGTGGAGCATGCAATAATTGAGCGACTGACTCAGTGACGAAGGTCGACTCCGAGCCCTGATCTAGCAGGGCCCTAACTTTAACTGATTGACCGTTGGGAGAGCGCAATCGAATCCAAGCTGTGGCTAATAAAATAGACCTTCGGAGTGTAAGTGAGTCGCTGGTCAAAAGAACATTAACAGGGGCTTGTAACCCATTATTAGATGGCTCAGCGGCCGGAGGAGAGCCAGCTGACACTGACTCGTTGGATCTCGGCGCGGTGTCAACGTGTATTAACGAATGGTGACGACGAGAGCAAATGCTGCAAGCTCGTTCACTTCTGCAGGTCGCAGGATAATGACCCTTTTTCAAGCAGTTGAAGCAACACCGAATTTTCTGAGCGGTCTCGAGACGCTGTTCAGCTGACTGACCTTTGAATTGATCACATTGATACAGAAAGTGTTCGGATGGACATAATGGACATTTCTTATTACGTTTGGAAGTTGCAGTAGTTGCAGTAGTTACATGTGATTTAACGCTATTACTTGTGCCTGGTTTCGCAGTGGGAGTGTCTTTTGCTTTGTGTTCATTCACTGATCTATATGTATCTAAAGCGCGAATGTTATTTGCAAGGAACTTATCTAGTTCCGCGTAGGTAGGAAATTCCGTTGAAGAACTTTGAGCAAGTTCCCACTCCTTTTTGGTGCGATTATCTAGCTTGTGCAGGATGACTACAACAATTACATCATCCCATTGCGCAACCGGGCTTTCGAGGAATTTAAGCGCGCTTAAAATTTCAGCGGCCTTGTCTCGAACTCGTTTTAACTCTTGAACAGAAAATTTAACAATCGGCGGCAATTCGAGCAAAGCATTTAAATGCGACGATATGATTACACGTTTGTTATCATAGCGTGCCGTGAGGGTTTCCCAAGCTATCCTATAATTATCATTCGTGATAGTTAGGTTTTTTATAAGATCGCTAGGTTCTCCGTCGAGACTAGATTTTAAATAGTGAAGTCTCTGCACTTCGCTTAAAGCATAATTCTTATCAATTAACGAACGGAAGAGATCGCTGAAGCTATGCCATTCTGTGTATTTGCCCGAAAAATGCGGTAACTCGATTGTTGGCCAGCGAACTGAGACAAACGCGTCCGCTCTGGCTGCTACCTGATTTACTGGTGGTGCATCCGGATTTGAATTGGACGCACCCGCTGTACTGGTTAACGTAGCTAACGTACTTGACGTATCGAATTGTGCGATACGCGTCGCTATGTAATCAGAGGCATGCATGTACTCATCCTCCGCAGTCTCGAACTCATTTGCCACGAAGTAGCGCTCCGTGGCCTGATCCGCTGGTACAGCTAGGAACTGCAACTGATGATGAAGACTCTTGCACTCAGTCCAGTATTCGTCCAGGATACGCATTCGATTTCGTGCATCAGCAAGCGTGACATTGCCCTTGCCGATTTTCTTGAAATTATCGACGCTTCGATGGATGCTTCCCATGACATCGCGTTGCTTGGATAAAAGTTCGGCCCAAGCTGTATCGTCGTCTGACATGTCGAGGGGATAAATGCAGCTTTCTTAACAATACTGCACCAATCACGATTCGCGCTTGGAATCGTGTGCACTGTACGAACTTCCCGAGACAGTGTTAATATTGAACAAGTTACTCGCGAGTCATTTCACCATTTGCAGGAATTGTTTGTAAGAAGGAAAGTTTGTCAACAGTCAGTCTGCTCGCGAGTCACATTCCTTGAACTGGGTTCAGAGGACACCTTGATTATTATGGCTTTGCAGCCTTGACAATTTATAATTCAATACACCTGCGGGTGTGTAATAGTGACAGCACGGGTGAGTTCGTTCGACCGTGGCTAGGATCGGAGATTACCGCGACGGATTAAGCGTGGTCGGGTTTAGTTGAGCTCACTTTGACTTATTGTTAGTGACCCGTTTATGTATTATTTTACACACTCCGACGATCCACTAAGAGTCCACGTAAATACGAACTGATCTTCGTTTACGAATTTGAACGTCCGTTACTGTCGGCCATTAAGGTTTAGTTCAGTGTCGCCTGATTTCGAATCACTTTTTCCCTGTTCCCTTTAGAATTCACTCCCGAATCCGGCTCGAAGGACCATTTTATGTTGCCAAACCTTCGACGATAATGACGGCGAACATGACATTTTTTTTATTTTATGTGGGACAGGAGTGATCTGGATGCGTGGAGCAGGAGAAATGAATTGCACAGGCACAATGATGATTTAAATCAATCAACTTTATTTTATTTGGTTTTTATAACTGTCTCACTGACGACACTCACACAGAACGCGGCTGTTAAATGCTAAAGGAAAGTAGAATACGAATATTTATAACGTGGTGGGGTACACCGTCTTTTAATTGTATAATAAGGACAAATCGTCTCAGGGACTGGTCCGACTGATTGAATTGAGCGATTGCTCATCACTGATCTGTGGTGGGGGTACTGAAGGACCGTGTCCCTCAGTACTCCCACCACTCTCTAAGATCTACGATAATCGTGCGAATTCGGAACACAACGCCTACGCATAACAGGCACGCAAAAGAAGATAAGAGCGCACTGCCGCATGAAATTTAGAACACATACGTACCAAAATATCTCTGTTTTGCGCAACAATAACGACAAAATTCTTGTTCCTAACTAAAATGGTAATGGCCGCGACCACCAGTTGAAAGCGGCAATTATCATTTTAGTTAGGAACAAGGATTTCGTCATTATTGTTGCGTGAAACAGAGATATTTTGGGATGTATGTGTTCGGAATTTCATGCGGAAGTGCGCTCTTATCTTCTTTCTCGCGCCCGTTATGCGTAGGCGTTGATATCAATGAAAATAAGTGACGCGACTACTTTGTGTGTAAAGAATGACTAGAGCATGCTCTTAAGAGCATGCTACACTCATTTTTTACTCTTTTTACCGACCTCACCGGGTTTTCACTGATAGCAAAGCCTACGCGTCGCGAGCGCGGAAAAGGAACCAAGAGTGCAATTCTAAATGGAATTCCGAATATATATATCGGAAAACTTCTTTGTTTCATGCAACAATGAAGACGTATTCTTGAAAACTGCACAAAATGGTAATTGTTTGTGCAGTTTTCAAGAATACGTCTTCATTGTTGCATGAAACAAAGAAGTTTTCCGATATATATCTTCGGAATTCCATTTAGAATTGCACTCTTGGTTCCTTTTCCGCACTCGCGACGCGTAGGCTTTGCTATCAGTGAAAACCCGGTAAGGTCGGTAAGAAGAATAAAAAATGAGTGTAGCATGCTCTTAACAGTTATTTGCGCGCTGAGTTTTCGTGGAAATATCCCGCGCGCGGCGCCTATGCTAGCAGGAGTCGACCGCGTCTATGCAGCGCGGTCTCGAGCATCAGGCATCAACAGCTCGCTACAACATAGTTGCAACCCGAGCGTTACATGCGAATTTTTTTCCTGCAGAATACTTTCTCGTATGCAGTATTGTTTTGGAGGCAACTCTCTACTCTTGAGTCTCTCATTCGGCTGTATCGATCCACATTATATTATTATTTTGTTCAGATTACATTCTGCTTCTCATCATCGATAGTTTTAAAACTATCTGCAACGAAGTTTTGTCTCTTGCGATTCTTCCTGTGGGTTTTGGAAAGCTTTCTCTATCCTCATACGCCAAATCTAGAATCTATCCTAAAAATGACGTCTCATATCCGTGTTGACGATTCATTTTACTTTTTACGATTCATTATTACGAAATTCAAGATGCAGGGGGAGGTGGAGATTGTTTATTCAAGGCGCTAGCTCTTGGCTTACGTAAAAGAAGTCATTATACCGTTCGCCGAGATATTGTTAACCATGTTGTATGACGATGTAGGTCAATGGTCAGAATATGGCTTTTGGGTTCAGCATAATTTGCATATCAGCAATAAAAATCAATATCGATCGTACATGATTCAATCAGGTACTTTCGGATCTGATGTCGAATGTCGCGCTGCATCAGAATTATATAAAATGAACGTCACCGTAATTCGGAGTCTTCATGATGGACGCTATTCCACTGAATGTTACAGAAGTTCTGACAAAGATCCGAACGTACATCTGTTTTTTACCGGCATGAGGCACGAAAATGATCGAGACGGTCACTTTCAGTTACTTATTCCAGCTCCCGCTCAATCAAAATGTGTACCAAACGGATGGGGGTACACGTCTTGGTCAGGGTACAATTCCGAGCGAAGATTCCGAAGATCGAGAAATTGATCAGGGCACGATTGCGAGCGAGGTTGTTGAGGAACAAGAAATTGATAACTTTACAGAAGAAAGTGAAAGTGACAATGAGATGGTATATGAAGGGCTCGCAACTGATTCAAGCACACATAAAAGTCTGATCAGATCTCATAAAAAGAGAAAATCGCAATCATAAGAATCCACTCCATCTCAACTGCGTACCATATCTGTTACAGTAAAAAATATCATTTGCAAAGTAAGGGAATTTTTCCAAGCAGAGAAAGACAGAGGCGAAACTTTTGACATAAGCAGGGTTGTGGATAAGACCGCAGCGTGTCTTCAAATTTCCAAGTCGACTGTTGCACGTGTGTCTGCCGAAGCGATGTATGGGGAATTCCGAAAACCGCACCAGAAACCAGGTAGGCCCTCGGTTGATTTTGATGATTTATTAAAGGGAGTCGTTAGAAGGACTATCCTCAACTTTTATGTTGAAAAACGTTACCCCACTGTCCGGGAATTACACGCAAAGTTGATACAGGATGTACCGGACTTACCCGAATTCGGTAGCACCACATTAAAAAAACTACTGAAGACTCTGAATTTCAGCTACAAGAAATTTCAGAAAAGGCCCGTATTGATGGAAAGTCAAGCGATAGCAGGAAAGAGGTCTGAGTTTTTGAGATTAATCGAACATTTTAGAAATAAGGGCTGGAAAATTTTTTATACTGACGAGACATGGTGTGGTGCCAACCACTCTCGGCAACACGGGTGGGTTGAGCGTGTGTTACCGAATCACCGCGACAATTATGACCAATATCGTGGCTCAGTACAAGAAACTGGAGGTTTCCGTGGTGGATTCGTAACTCCTTCTGGCGCTGGTAAAAGAATAATTATTTTGCATATCGGAAGCAAGGATGGGTTTCTTCGAAATTGTATGAAATGTTTTATTGGGAAAAAAGGATGTAACGACTACCATGACGAAATGAATGCAGAGCATTATGAAGAGTGGTTTCGGCAGGTATTAGCCGTTATACCACAGAATTCCATTATTGTAATTGACTAGGCACCGTATCACACAATGCTTGACCCAGGCTTCCGTAATCCTACTGTAGCCTGGAGGAAGAAAGCTATGATTGAATGGATGATTCGAAGACAAGTACCGCTTCCAGAACACGCGTCATCATTCGATTCGTTAACTAAAGTGAATCTTTTGCATCATTGTGTTCCTTACCGTTATCCAAAAAGATATCTTCTTGAGAAAATAGCGAAGGAAGTCAGAGGTGATAGTGTGAAGTTACTCTGGCTCCCTGTCGCTCATTGCGAATTGAACGCGATTGAACTTATATGGGCATATGTGAAAAATAAAGTTGCTAAAGAAAATAACACATTCAAAATTAAGGACGTGCATAAACTATGTACAGAGGCGATGAAGACAGTACCACCAACACTGTGGTCTAATTGCGTCAAGCATGTCGAATCGGTGGAAGCTACATACAGAGGATCTGATGTCAGTAGAGATAGGGAAACGGAGCCAATGATAATCAGTTTGGAAGAAGACACTGACACTGATCAGGATAGTGTTAGTGATACGGGCAGTGATAGTGGTATCTCTCCAGATTTTTAGGACAACGCAATTTAAGCTGATATTGTTCGGCAACAATGTAGGGATTTTTAAATCAACATTACGCGATGGTAAAAGGGGGCCAAGTCGGTAGAGCCGGGTCAACAGCTAGCGCTCCTGCTAGCATAGGCGCCGCGCGCAGGATATTTCCACGAAAACTCAGCGCGCAAATAACTGTTAAACAACACTTCGAACAAATTATATCGCAATGACAATTGAGCCGTTCTCTGTAACAACAACTTAAGTCGACTTAAGTTTTGGCCGAAAATAGGCGATTGAAGATTTGACGGTTAGTATTTCCATTTCACCGAGGCGTTTCACGAGTAACAAATTTTTTTCACGTAGGTGGCGTACCCAAAAGTGATATGAGAATATAAATCAATCGAATATAGTTCGCAGTACGGCGAGATACATAAAGGTTCGGACTGAGACTTAAGGGGTTTTTCCATAGAACAACTTTTTATTTGTAGAAACACATTTCTCAATTTTAATAATGTATGAAGGGTACAAAAAAAGGTTATAACTAAATCAGTTTTTATAAAATGAAGTGTTTTTCGCTATTATCATTAAAAAAAAATAAGGTCACATCATCAAATCAGTTATTGAAAATGGTATTTTGCAGGCTCAGTCTGAGTCTATTTCGTCTGACTCAGCCCAATCATTGCCGTTGTATGTACTTTGCAGTACATTTTTGTACCAGTCTCTGTTCACTGGTTTCAAAAACGGCATTAAAGAAAGCACGTCTTTTTTTTTTAGCTACCTTAATTCCAGGAGGAATAGGGTCTGTTAAAGCCAGGTCAGTATTTTCGTTGACAAAAGCGTTCGATTTGAACAGATCAAAGTTTTGCGGGGCACCGTTGTACTCCGTGTGAACGGACATGATACCTGTCGGCTTATAAGATAGCTTCACGTACTTTTAAATAGTGAATTTTTTTCCCTTAGCTTTTGGAACTTTTAAAAAACAGGGATCCAGCGCTTTGTCCCATTCTTTGAACAGATGGGCACTCATCTCTGCGACGAAGGGTTTAGGATTGTGCCTGACGGTCCTCATTATTTCGAGATATTCGGTGGGATTCTCAATGGTCTGCACTTTTTTCAAAACGCTTCCATAAACACCAAAATTTCGATCACATTGACAGTATGAATGACCGCGCACCGGAAAGATATGATGTATCTCAACACCGGCTTTGACCGAAAACCAAGCGCAAAACCTTACGAAGGACTTATTTTTATTTTGCCCACCACAGGAGTCGGACAGCAGAACTACTTTCTTTAGTTCAGGGTATTCAGTCATTTTTTTTTCCAAGAAAGTCGTTCAAAAAACTACATACAGAGTTACCGTTCTTGGCACCATCGCATTCCAAAAAGTAAAAAAACTTGCTGTCTCGGTCATTAAAACAGTGCGTATTGAAAACATACAGCCACAATAAACGCTTGTAAAACTGTGCGTTGACGTTCAACTTGGGAAGCGGAAGATTTTGCGCGTAGTCGATTTCAACATTTAGAGTGTCATTGTCAACTTGCTTCGTGTACTGTTGACGCAAAATCTTGTATTCCTCAACTTTCAGTTCATGCGAACGGAACGATTCTTTGCACGGATCTGCTGGATTTGCTGCCAGTTTAATTTTACATTCGGTACAAAAATCACAGACGTCTGTTTTACGTTGCCTGAACGAATAGTCACTGTTTTCTCGAAAATACTTATGGTACGTTTTGTACTTCAGTGAGAGCTGTTTCCCTGTAGTGTCAAGATAATATTCGCGGAATGTGAGAAACAGAATTTTTACGTTCAAGTTGGGATTCTCGAAGTACTTCCTTTCGGTTTTGGAGCCTCCGTAATGAGATTTCTTGTGTGGAAGAGTCGACCAATGCTTCTTCACCAAATCCCATACCACGCTCGAAATTTTGTTTGGGCACGGATCCTTACCCCGATTCTCTGTAGCGACTACCACACCTAAAACAATCAGTATTACCATAGTTAAAACCAGATTTTTTTTACCTTCATATTTGTTCACTTTTTTGACATCAGACTACGATAAACGAGTCAATGAATACTCAATAGATTTATAGAAACATAATATTAAAACATAAAAAGATAAAGTAAATAAATTAAATTTGTACAAACATTAGATTTACCTGATTTACAGTATCGAAGCACCGTTTTCAATCTCTCTTCGGTAATCTGAAGAACAGATACGAAAAATCCTTTACAGACAGTTTTATCTTGGCCGTCTGCTTTGAAAGAATATTTCGAAGACCATGATCTATTGTTGCGTTTTGGTACGGATTTGACACACTTGATGTCTTGTCGTTGTATGCAACTAATCAAAAACGTGTCTTGATGTTGTTTGTCAGTCATGCTCCAAAAAGTCTCGAACATTTCACGCTGACGGTCATTCTCAAAAAAAGATGAACAGTTCTTCGTACAGCAGTCGGTTGTTTGCCGAAATTGTTTTTTCGGCACTTTTTTCCCAGTTCGCGAATCGTAACTTTTTCCACTATTCCGTTTAACCTTCTTCGTGTTTTGTTTCCATCTGTCTTGACGTACTTTTCTCTTTTTTCCTCTACCTTTAGCAGTAGGGCTAGTTGATGCTGTTGTTGATGTCGGTGTTGTTGATTCATCCATTTTTTATAGGCACAGAAGACAGAATATTACGACGATGAACGATGAACTGAATCTGACTGACAGGTTGACCAGCATTAATGAACACTTGCGTCCGTGCAGCAGCGCGACACCATGTGTGTATACATAAATAAGCGTACTGGAGCACGCCACAGCGACTACCGACTAGCTCGAGCACGATGCGCGCGCCGCTTGTTATGGTCATCATAGCGTCAGAAGTCGCTAGAAACATCCGAAATTTACAGAGAATATAGCTAATAGTGTACGGAACACCGAGATAAGCGTCCCTAAAAAAACCACTTAAGTCGACTTAAGTTGTTGTTACAGAGAACGGCTCAATTGCTTACTATGATTTTCCCCTAATTTTTCAGCCATTGACGAACCTCCTATCGTTATCCGTCTCCGAGATCACCACTTGGGCTATTTTTCATTCCCGTGGCCATAATTCTGGAAATTTTTCAAAAATTCAAACAGCGTTGCACTCACGAAGCTTCAAAGATTGTACGTGACTTTTTAAATATTTTTCCCGGCTGTTTTAGAAGAGTGACGATGAGTCAAAGTTAAGCTACGGAAAAAAATGTCCAAAAACTACGTTTTTTTACATGTATTGCACGATAACTCCCCTTCTGATTTTCGGACAACAATAACCTATAACTCAATCAACGAGGAATAGAACAAGCTTTCAAATCATCCTTATCCGAAGGCTGTCCGATTTCTTTTCACCCAGATATAGCGTTTCAAACCCAAGTGTCTCGATTTTACGTCCCTATAGTAGATCAATTTATGAAAGTCTAATTGGAATTCTAATGGTACGATTGTTTTCAACTTACCTTCGGCAAGCTTGAAAGCAGCTTTCAAAATCGCATCGATGTGGATCTTTACTTCGCCGTATAAAATAGTAATTTTCGTCATAGTAGCTCTGATGTCAGTGCTGGGAGCTGGAACTTAAAAGATACCTCAATAATTTAGACAATTTTCAAGTGCTTGATGCGCGATATTCTAGATGGGCACAATCGTCTTCAACTCACTTCTGGCATTCTCTCCAATACTTTGCAATAGGGCTCTGAGTTTGGTTTTCACTGGGTGGAGTAAATCTGAAATTGGAATACACAGAGGTTATGATCAAGTAGTCTTCGACTCTCACTCAGTTATAACAACAGCTGGACGAAAATCAAGCTAGGCTTGATGTATTTTTCGAATGAGTGTCACTTACCCGTGAATTTGGCAGATATTTGTGATTCGGTTTCTGAAAATGAAATATGTGTATCATGACAAAGTAGAAATTCACCAAGTGACGCATGATATAACGGCAATGAGTGAAAAATAATGAAATATGAAGAATTGAAATAGGAAATCTCGATCGATCTACGATAAAATTTGATCGGAATCAATTAAAACAAGTCCTCGACTTCACCCTGATACGTGAAGCGAACAGTAGATCACAAAAACATTTCGCGCGTCTAATGGCATGAGGTCGTACGCGCCAAAAACGCGATTTTGGCGGCAAAAGGTCGTATAATTTTTTTTTGCAACACTTGCATGAGAAGTTCGATTTCGCGCACCGCGGAAAGTGCGTGAAGCGGTCGGTTACTGTGCTGGGCGGAGAGCGTGAAATAATATAGCAGACGACGGTTTTAGCGTTGAGTGTGTAACGTATTCAACAAATCAATTCTTTATAGATTACATTTGAAATTAAAATTAGAGAATTAACGAGTTAATATTAGAAAGTAGAGTCAAAAACATCATACACATACACACATGCTATCGTTAGAAGACAAACAGACACATCAAACATCGCCACTCTGGCAACAACAGTTACACACACAAAATTTTGTTTTACACACACCCGTAAACTCTCAACATTATGTTCTATTAGATTTAAGGATATTGCCTCTATACACGCTCAACAAAACCATACATGTTACACTTACAATAAAAGGGGATTAACACAGATAGAAGAGAACAGAAATCTATAAACAGTATCAATACGCGACAAGTAGGGAAGTTGAGGAGTTCTTGGGTCAGTCCCCTCTCCAAAAATTTGAAGAAATATAACTACGCGCATCGAGAAATAGTGCGAAAACCGAGCCGTAATGGTAAATCAGAATATGAGTAGAGTCACTTCGGTCCGGCCTGACAAGCCTGTCAGACGTGTCGAATTTTGAGTATTAACTTCGGTCAGTCCCTTTGGACAACTTGGTACGTAATTCGTGGGAGCAGTCCACGAATTTACGAATTTAAAATCGATTTTCTGACTTAGAAAAATTTTGAAAATTTTCATTCAAGGCAACAGCCTTCCAATAGACGGAAAAATTTGATTCAATTTAATAAACTTGATCACTTACACAATCGCTAACATTTCATTTTAGTTTGTTATTATCAAACTCAAATTTAAATTAACCAAACGTATCTTTTACACTACTTTCTGTTCTTTTGCTTGACGCATCATCCTCGCTATCAATATAAATCTGTCTAACTGCTAATCATTCACCTTTACACAACATACACTCCACAGTTAATTGTTCCTATCCTGAATTATCCATTATAACTGGTTTTTCGTAACACCTGCATGGGAAGTTCGACTCCGCGCACGGTAGAGGTTGCGCGAAATGGCTGATTCCCTTACCGGCCGAGAGCAGTGCTGGAATGTGGACATTCCGGCACTCCGTGCCGGAATGTCCACATTCCAGCACTGTCCTCGGTCGGTAAGAGGATCAGCTATCTCGCACATTCTCCACAGTCCGCGAAGTCAGACTTTCCATATCAGGTTTTATACAAAAAACAGGATGTGGATCTCGTGCGGGTTGGCGATTCCTAACTCGTGTGAATGCCGACACTCGCCTTCGGCTCGTCCGGCATACCTCACACTCGTCCGGAATCGCCAACTTCCCGCACTTGATGCACAATATACTATAGTCCTCAGTGAAGAGTGCTGTTAGTAGTAACGCCCGGACTTTCGAGAAAGGGAAGCACCAAAGCAGTATTTTCGACACTGAGTCCTCTCGTTATTAGCTCAGGTAGAAACTCCCTTCCTAGAGGTAATTCGTTACCTCATTGCACAAAAACCACGAGAGCAGGTGTTAATTGATCTAGGTACCTTATTGAAGCCCTGAGAGAATCTTTGCTCAATAATAATTAAAATTTCCACTAGTACGAGTGCTATCCAAGAAGAATTTCAGGATTATCGATAAATGGTTAAAATGATAAATGATAGTAGTGAAACTCGTTTAATATTAGTTTAATCGGAGTGAGCGTGCAATTTAGTGAACACGGATCACAGTGAGGATTAACGTTATATTTGGCGCCCAACGTGGGGCTAAGAGAAAGAGAAACGTTATAAGTGATATTTATCATTTCACGCTAGTCTCAGCGAGACTCTGTTAGCTAGCGCCATCAGACGGGATACTTGGTAACTACGTTCGCGTGCGCTGCTCTACGCCACGCTCAGGTTAGAGTGCAGAGTGCCGCGGCGGCGAAATCGAACTACCCATTGCAAGGGGTTACAAAAAGTATGGTGTGCAACGCGTGCGGGTTGTCGATCCCCGAATCGTGCGAGCATGTCGACACTCGTCTACGGCTCGTGCGCCATACTCTCACTCATCGAGAATCGCCAACTTCCCGCACGAGTTGCACAATATACTATTTTTTCACGCTATTCGCTCTGAAATCGTTCGAAACGTATAGATCAATTGAAATTACGAGATTGAAAAATGTAAGTGCAAAAGGTCGTAAGTTTGGCGGATACGTCGTTCTTTCATTACACTTTTTAAGGAAAAATAAACAACAACGTAAAGGCAAAACGTCGTGAGCGTCATTTTTTTTCATAATTTTTAATGATTTTTCCAAATAGTTGTAAAAACTCGTGAAACGCAAAGAAAAATTGAAATCGACGTATTTTCGAAAAATTCGATGATAAAAATCGCAGTTAAAAGCAGAAGGTCGTATCCGCCCAACTTACGACCTTTTGCACTGACATTTTTCGATCTCGTAATTTCAATTGATCTATACGTTTCGAACGTTTTCAGAGCGATTGGCGTGAAAAAAAAATTATACGACTGTATGCCATTATAAACAGCAAAACGTCGTATAATGGCGCTTACGTCTTTATGTCATTAGACACGTGATTTTTAAAGGGTAAAATCGTCTTCAACTCACTACCCCCGTCACCCCTTAAGATAAAAGGTACAATCGTTGCGAGATAATTTTTGGCTGTCCTCACAGAAGCTGAAATAAAAATAGAGACAAAGATAATTTGAGCGTTTTGATAGACGTATAAATTGGTCAAGTAAGTGTATCCACTCATTATTTACCAGCGTCTGCGTTGGTCAGCTGGAATTCGCTATCTGAAAATAAAATAGGTACATCATGACACTATTGTAGTTTGTCAATATTTGACGCATGTTTAGTAGCTATGACTTGAATATCTTTATTGGGTGACATTGTTTTGAACTTACTGGAGGAGATCCGTTGAACATCATTCGAAATTTGTAACAGTTGGGCGTTGACCTTTGCCACGGCAGCTGAAATTTAAGCAAAGAGGACTGTGATTAAGTCGTCATTCCGCGGTGCTCGACTCGCTTGAGCTAAATTCGAACAACAAGTGAATATCTGTCATTATCGGAAATCTCTGTATCTTTAACTCACCGTTGACGGCAGCCGGTGTTGGATCGACTCCTGAAACAAGAATCAGGATATCCTGACAATAGTTGACGAATCAAGTGGAACCTGACATGTTGAAAATGGTTTGAACATTCCGTGTAGCATAAAATGTAGAGAATAAAATGGTTCCAAACAAAGAGCATATAACATTCAAAAAACACATTCTATCTATATCGTGATGACGTACGCATAATTTTAATTTTTCACGATTCAATGAATCTTACCACCTGCAGAACATACGTGCTCAAGAGTGTTGAGTGTGCTGTTAAATATTTCGTGACACAACACTTCAAAAGTTGATTGCTCTTGACATACATAGGTTCGACGAATGGTCGATTTTCCACTTCAGTACCATTTTACCGTTTTAAATTTTACTTTCTGTGATACTAAAATGTAGGCATAACGATTCGATAAGTCTGCAGAATAATTGCTGCAAAATAAGCATACTGTTAAATATTTCGAAACACAATACTTGAAAAATTGCTTGCTTTCGATATACGTCCATGAGTTATAGTTTGGCTGTTGGAATTGAAATCAAGAATTCAATATTGTATCCTTGCTGCATCGAGAATATTTTACTCCTTGATGCAAAAATATTTCTACGTTTATCTACAAAACAGGTTTTTTTCACCTGTTGATGACGTGTGTGTCTGAATATTCGCAATGCTGACGTGGAAGCTATCGAACCACGTGATTCTTGATTAGTTTTTTTTTTTTACGTTATTCTCACTTATATGTATGGGGCATTCCACGCCAACTCCACCAGAAATGAACCCCGACCATCTCAAAATCATCCCATGCTTTTTTCCAACATTCTACTCAGTAAGAAACGTGTCCTCAATTTTTTTTTAATTTTTTTTATCAAACGGTTAATTTGTTATGAATTTTTGAAGCTGATTGAGAATGCCCCTTTTCAAAAATCTGGAAAATTCTAAAAAATCTAGTGGATGACATAAAACAACCCTCGTTTAGGAAATCGTGGGCCGAATTTTTTTTCTATTTTTTTTTCCCACTCAATTCGGAATTTTCTCATTTTTGAACCTGAAATGATCAAATACAGGATCAAATTTCAACCGTCAAACAAGGTTCAATTTATTCGAAAACGTTCGCTTTCACCATTTATTACACTTATTCGTCGCCTGCTATTTGATCCTGTGTTTATATCAGTTTTTGTAATGAGAAAATTCCGAATTAAGGGGGAAAAAAATAGAAAAAAAAATTCAGCCCACGTTTTCCTAAACGGGGGCTATTTTGTGTCATCCACTGAATTTTTGATAATTTTTTCAGATTTCTCAAAAGGGGCATTCTCAATCAACTTCTGAAATTCATAACAAATTAACTGTTTGATAAAAAAAAAATCTGAAAAAACTTAGGACCCGTTTTTTACTGAGTAGAATGTTAGAAAAAAAAACATGGAATGATTTTGAAATTGTCGGGGCTTAACACTGTTCGAGTTGGCGTGGAATGCCACGTATGTATTTTCTAGCGTACCCGATTGAAATAAGCATAAGTGAGGTTTCGTTCTATTGGAAAATGGATCCGTATCTGCAACTTACCGCTGGCAACACCCACGCACACCAACGAGGCGACAAGAAGGCAGACGATCTTGTTCATGTTGAAGGTAGCCACTTACTTCGTTAGAAATAGTCTTCTGATTAGAATTCATCCGATCCGTCGTATTTATACACAGTAGAGAGACCCCCTACCACGTCGACATGCTGGAGTCAGGCTTTACCCACTGTACCCTGTTTTACTTGTCTTTACTGATATCAAAGCTTCGGCGTCACGAACGCGAAGGCTATAATTACGAAGGCCATGGGGCAGCGGAATTTCGAAATCTGTTGAATTGTAAAATAATAATAATAATAATAATAATAATAATAATAATAATAATAATAATAATAATGATCAGGAGAGCCATCTTGGATGTGAATGGGTGAAGAGCCTCTGAAAGTAGAGTGTGAGTTTTCTGGCATGTGTGAGAGCCAGAGAGAAACAGGAGTGGAGTCAATTGGCACGTCCGAAGAGATAACGGCAAAAAAGGCATAGAAGAGAAAATAAGCAGCCGAAATTGGGAATTAGAGGAAGGAAAAGGAGGTAAAGAGACAAGGCAATAGAGGTTAGGAACGATCTCGTTGACAAGGGGACCCCGGAGCTGAAGGAAGGAGAGAGGGAACAAGGAGACTAGCGGAGAGACTGAGCACTGACAGCGAGAGCAACGAGCTCAACCGGTAAGGAAGGAAGAGTCAGGCGGAGCGCACGAGCGAGATGAGCGAGGCGACGGAGAATGACAGGGCTCTCAAGGAGCTGATCGAAAGTATTAGTAGAGGCTTCCAGCAGTTAGCGGCGAAGGAGGAAAGGAAGAAACTAGTACTGGAGTATAGAGACGAAGACGAAGAAGAATCAAGGGAGGATGAAGGGAGGAAAGGGAGGCAGAGGGGGATCGGGACGCTAAGGAGGCCGAGGGGCTGACCCCCTCCGGAAGCATATCGTACGCGAGTAAGGTGGCAGGGGGAGATACAAAGAGCAGGTCGTGGGTGGAGGAGGCCCGCGTCATTGTCCCGAACGGTATTTTCCCGACTCGTTGAATTCCCGAACCGCCATCCGCCCGAACGTTATTCGCCCAAACCCTCAAAGTCCAGAATCGCCAAATTCCCGAATGGCCAAAGTCCCGAATCGCCAAATACCCGAACAATCCGTCTTTTTCCCGACTCGGCATTGTACCGAATGCCAAATTCCTGAACTGTCAAAGTCCCGAAAGCCAAATTCCCGAACCGCCAAAGTCCCGAATCGCCAAATTCCCGAATCGCCGATGTCCCGAATCGTCAAATTCCCGAATCGCCAAAGTCCCGAATCGCCAAAGTCCCCAATCGCCGATGTCCCGAATCGTCAAATTCCCGAATCGCCAAAGTCCCGAATCGCCGATGTCCCGAATCGTCAAATTCCCGAATCGCCGATGTCTCGAATCGTCAAATTCCCGAATCACTACAATTGTGGAATCGCTATGCGCTCACGACCGAATACAGTGACTCACTTTTCGACACCTTTTCAGTCGATTATCTTCCTTGTTGAAATCCTTTAAGTTTCTTTTTAATGAAAATACTGCGCGCCCTTACACCCCTAATTACTTGTAGAGACCCATTCGAAACAATAATCTTCATAGGGAATTATGCACACAAACTTGTAGAATTTTAACTGGGTTCGAGTCGGTATTAGTGAGCAGAATGCCGACGGATGGAGGTATAAGCAGTTTCAAATGAATTTCGATGCACATATCTTGATAAATTAACTTTTCCGGCACATGCATTAATAGTATATTGTGCACCAAGGGAGCATTCGGCTCGGGTGGCAAACCCACGCTCGGGAGCGAAAACGTCTAATGCGACCGTGGTGCACACGATATTTTATTCCATACATGAACGGAAGCCGATTTCGCGGGCAGATCAGTGCTTACATTTTAGGTTATGTGACGTAACTACAATACGGTCTAATAATCACGGTCTTTTGGTCGGTACGGCAGAGCAAACTGACAGATAAATTCTTTATTCACTGTCTTCACTCCCACAGCGGGAGTAGAAACTTCTCGGTCGGTAAAACCGCTCTTTGGCCCCTGAAAATAGATATCGAAATCGGCCTTACCGGTTGTTCGAGAGATAGATGTTCAAATTATCATAACTCGGGCTAAAATGCCGGGTCACGATTACACACAGAAAGTTTGGTTTAATGCGACGGGAGACAGTTTAATATTACAAGTCACGAGAAGAAAACAGTAATACGTTCTATAATATAACATCAATTTATTGCGATTGTTGATTGTGCGATACCAAGTGTCTACTTCGGTAAGTGAGTTAAGACTGACTAGGTTAAGGCTACCAGATTTGAACTAGTGGAATGCGGGACACCACCATTAGTACCCCCCCTCCCTCAAAAAATTATGTATGCATGCAATCATTTATAGTTTTTCAATTTTTTTTATCAATATTTTTTTAATATATTTGACAAGGGTGTAAGGAATTTTGTATTTAATGACATTTCACATCAGAATTGAACTTTTATTATATTTTTTTATATTTCATAATCTCAGTATCGCGCACTAGCATTTTTTAGTCTAATACACGTGATACTATTTTTATATTTAAAAAAAAGTTGGAACGAACTCGCTCATAATTCGGGACATGCGGGACAATTTTTATAAATGCGGTACGAATTCAGGGTAAAAAAAAATCCGGGACACTTGGCTGAAATCCGGGACTGTCCCGCCTAATCCGGGACGTCTGGTAGCCTTAGACTAGGTGGGGGGCCCTCGCACCTTGTCTAAGCTACTCGGTCCACCCAGAGTCCAGTGCGAGGGCCTCGAACCAGTATACGTTAGATTCAAATTTGAACTCGGCGTTATAGCCGATTCACAACACCGGTCATGTATGGAATAAAACATATGTATATTTACGTCGCATGACCGTAAAGTGGCTGTTTAGTCGGCAAGGTTATATTTTTCGTACGAGTCGCTGTTTTGCATGGCGAACCTAAGGCAACGCCAGCGGAGAGTAGGAGAAACATACCTCATCCTCGACCTCATCCTCGCTGAACAGTTATTCTCCGTGCATACCACATAATCTACTAATCATCTTCTAAAAGGGCAATTCCATATCAAGTGATCAAGGCTTTTGGGACAAATTTTTCTGATCTTGACGTCGATCTCAGAAAAAGTAGTTCACGATGAAAAAAAAAAACTCGCCAAAGCATTTTTTTTTATTCTCAATATTTTCGAAGTTATGCAACCTCTTCGTTTTCGCGCATTTTTTTTTTTTTTAAATCATAACTCCGGCTACGTTGGTCATAGGGAGATCCACTTGGGCTCATTTTCTTTGCAAAAGAATATAGTTTTTAGAAAAAAATGGGGCATTGGGATTTTCGATCGCTCAACATAAAATTGGCTGCATTTCCCCAAACAATTAGAGATTGCGGAAAAACGCATTTTTTTTTTTAATCTAAAAAAAATCACAGACCTAGATATATGTATTCTCTCAGTGCTGTGTAATTTTCAGAGTGGTAGAGCCAGGCGTTATTTTTTTATGGCCTAAAATGTGTATTACGTTGATAAGTACCTTTTATCGTGTAATATTTTCGGCAGACTACTTAAGTACTTAGAATTCAAGAATGGGCTTTTCGGTTCAAATAACATCTTGAATCATGTATTTTGGGCCAAATTATGTTGCTCCAACTCCAAGTTTAATAATTATTTCAACTAACATTGAAAATTCTGCAACTATAGGTCCAACGAATACTCATAATCCATGTAAGTCTTTTCTATTTCCGAAGAATTTTCGTGACACAAAATATAGTCTTTTACGTGGATTATGAGTATTCTTTGGGCCTATAGTTGCAGAATTTTCAATGTTAGTTGAAACAATTATTAAACTTGAAGTTGAAGCAACATAATTTGGCCCAAAATACATGATTAAAGATATTATTTGAACCGAAAAGCCCATTATCTTGAATTCTAAATACTTAAGTAGTCTGCCGAAAATATTATACGATAAAAGGTACTTATCAACGTAACACACATTTTAGGCCATGAAAAATAACGCCTGGCTCTCCCACTCTGAAAATTACACAGCACTGAGAGGATACATATATCTAGGTCTGTGATTTTTTTCAGTTTAAAAAAAAATGCGTTTTTCCGCAATCTCTAATTGTTTCGGGAAATGCAGACAATTTTATGTTGAGCGATCGAAAATCCCAATGCCCCATTTTTTTTCTAAAAACTATATTCTTTTGCGAAGAAAACGAGCCCAAGTTGATCTTCCTATGACCAACGTAGCCGGAGTTATGTTTGGACAAGGCGTCGCAGTACAAATGCGAAGGTCTACTCGAAGAATTAAAAATAAAAATTTGATTTTTCTATAGGTTTTTTTCGGTCCCACCAAGGTTTGCACGCTCGAATAGAGGAAGAATCTCTCCTTGGTGGGTACCAATAATTAATTAATTTGGTTCGCCTCGTCCGATGAATTCAAATATGTGAATGTAGCCGAAGTTATGGTTTCTCCGAAAAATGTTCCCCTACCGCCCCGAAGCTGAACTTATTGAGAGGGAGACCTGTACCTACATATACGCTACGCTCACAACTTCGACAGCGCCGCCCTGGCGGTCACTCTTTGAATCGGTGAGGTTACGGAAACTAATATTCCGTGTAGAAATATGTACTTATACGGAATTACTTGTCTTCTTAAATAACGTTTTTCGAATTTGTAACCAGTATACGATATGAAAATCATCGTTGTTATCGTTAGAAGTGCGTTTCAGGAGATCATATTAGATATATTTCGTAAAAAAAAGTATATCGTAAGGGCAAAAATTATTTAAATCATGTCACGTTTCCGATGAACGGGAGGAAATCTGTAATGACGGATGTCTTCGATTACTCGGTACCGTCTTCAGGGAAACACTAGGTGCAGAAGCAAAAAAAAAAAAGAAATGAAAATTGTTATCAAGTAACAATTGAGGTAAAACAGGGTTAAAAAAAATATCCTTAAAACCAAGTAAGCTGTTTGTGCACAATAATCGCCAAACTCGTCAAGTTTTTTTTTATTTCTGTCTTACCTCAATTGTTGATAACAATTTTTATTCTTTTTTTCGCTTTCTGCACCCGGCGTTTCACTTATGACGGTACCGAGTAATCGGCGATATCCGTCATTAGAGATCTCCTCCCGTACATCGGATACGTGACAAGACTTCAATAATTTTTGGCCTTTCGATATACCCAGGAAAAAATCGGGTAGATCTATGTAGATCTAAATGCTTTAGATCTACGTAGATCTAAATTTTGGCATAGATCCAATGAGTTCTACGTAGATCTTATGAGATCTCAAGAGATCTACGTAGATCTAATTTTTATGTCAATGTCAATTCCGGAAATGAATTGAAAAAACATTGATTAATTGCATAACTATAATGAAAAAATACTCACTATCGTCATAGAATAAGAAATCGTGAATACGAGTAAGGAAAAAAAAAATAAATAAAAAAAGGTGAAAATCGAACAAATCGGAATCGAACCCTCGAACTTCGGATTACCAAACCTGTACCGTACTGAATGAGCTAAGGTGCCTTCTGAAAGTACGTGCGTTTCTGGCATACTTATGGTCCAATCAGTCCAGACAGACTTGAAATATTTCCAAATACGGTACCAGAACTACTCAGATCCGAGTAGATCTACTTGGCTTCAATGAGCAACAACGTTTTGCTGCAATTATTCCATCTTCTCATCTTAGATCTACCTAGATCTAAAGTAGATCTAAAGATATCTGGGTGGATATACATAGATCTAACAAGCATGAGCATTCGAACATGACAGTAGATCAATTCGAAGCTACGTAGATCTACGAAAATCCTCGAAGATCTAGGTAGACCTAGGTACATCTACGATTTCCTAAAATTTAGATCTACTAGCTTAGATCTAAATTAGATCTCCGGAGATGCGAATTAGATCTAAACCATTTTTTCCCGGGTGAGCGGTTTTTTAAAAATGTAAAAAAATTTATAGCCACCCTGTATGATAGCAAAACGTCTGATTTATGGAATGTAGTTAAATGACAGCCCTGAGATACCGTAATCACGGTTTTCAGACAAAAATACCCTTGCGCCTGCCTATAGGAAACCATTTTACAAAAAATAAAAAATGATACACCCAAAACCGTATCATAGCAAAACGTCTGAAAATCATGTGTCTAAGTAAATTTGGGTCAAATGACGCAACAAAATTGATTTTCAGACAATAATCTTCTTGCGTGACATTTTGAAAGAATTTAAAAAATGTCATAAAATTTTGTCGATCGGTATCACCGCAAAGCGTCTGAAAACGATTCGACATGATAAAATAAATGTCCCAGATGTAGAATTAACCGATATCAATTTTTAGAAAAAAAAATCTGGTGTTGATTACGTGAAATAGATGAAAAAAAATAATGCTTCTTTAAAGACGTTCTACATGAGTAGTTTTCTTATATATTGGAACACAATGATTCCTGAGATTTTGGTCGAAATCAAAGGTCGGATTGTCCGCTTTTTATTGCGCTTTGACGTGGAATTACCCTATATCTTTCTTCAGTGTAAGTAGGGGAGACCGGGGAGAGAAGTTACAGGGGTGAGTTGTTACAAACGGTGATTACTTCTAAACTATCAAAGATGGACCAAGGGTTAGACGAGAACAACAAGATTAGACTCCAACGCAGTTGTTCTCGTCGCACCCTTGGTCCATCTTCGATACC